>JAYEPQ010000008.1:26839564-27344564 GCA_036321105.1 Dracaena cambodiana | reverse complement strand
TAAATTGTAGTAATTTAGAGGATTTGGAAGACTAAATCCTAAATATGAATATTTGGGGGACTAAATTATAATTTATAAAGATTTAAGGGACAAATATATAAATACCCCTGAAAATATAGAGGGATAAAATTATAAAATTGAGAATTTAAGGTGAACAAACTTAAAAAATTTTGAAATTAAGTCATAATAGGTTTTTTAAAAAATGGGGGCCCTCCCCAACTCAATGCGGGTGGGCTCATGTACGAGTCCAAGGATCACTTTTTGGTTAGACATAATTACGCTATTAAATTAGAATTAGGTAATTAAAGTGGTGTCTTTTTCGGATCAGGTGGCGTTTAGTGCGGCGGCACGTGTGGTCTATATAGCTGATTACTCCATTATTTACTATTTTTTTCTTTTTTCTTTTTACTTTTTTTTTGCCCCTCACCTGGCTATTGACAGTTTTAGTTTGACCATGACTCCATCTTATCCGCAACTGGGCCGGTTCGTCACGGAGCAGTTCCCGGTCTTCCGTGACGGCGACGCCACATCGCGTTCGTCCGCCGTTAGATGGCTGACCGCCACGTCACCCCCCACGATGGGTTCGCCCACGGTTCCTGCGTACACGTGTCAGCTCCTTACTACACGTTCAGTTGATTACGGAACGGCCCGTGGGATTCGCCTGATAAGATTAGTTTCGTCTTCGAGCTGGTTGCTTAGATAACATGTGTAAAATGTTTGAATTTACCCGTTAAAATGTTAACGTGGGAGTTTCTAAAGGAGCACACTACTTTTACTAGTGAACCCTTAAGCGGGCTCAGTAGGAAAAATGGTGTGCACCAATGGAAACACCCTAACAACGTTCCGCTGCAATTTTGCATATATGACCTTTATGATGTAAGTATTTATATTTAGCATCTATGATTTTTTTGGTATGCTAATATTGAAAAGTTAATTAAGCAGCTAAAGAAAATAAATATAATTGGCATACACAACCAACGAACGATGTGAAACCTTGCATTTGCAGTAGAGATAATGACACCATAGTCAATCATCATTTTGCTATTATAAGACATAATTTTTAAGAAAGAAACTTCACATACATCAAGAAAGAAAAAATTATTTATCTAATGCTATTAGCGTTGGAATGATATCTTCATCTGCAATCACAATATTTTCATCTCATACTAGAACAACTAACAATAACCGAGTCTTCTATCTCAAGTACTTGAGGTATGCTAAATGAACCAAAATAGAATTACGCCAGTTTCATCGTGTACATGATCATTCTCCACTCATTCTTATAAGCGGTATGTCTTTATTTAATTAAGCCTTTAGTGTGTGTGTATCCTTTCGTATCACATCCAACTATATTTTCTTCGGTTGTCCTTTTACTCTTTTAGCCTGTCATATATTGATATACTCTACTCGTCATACTGGTACAGTTGTTGGTTTACGTTGTACATAACCAAATGAATGCTGGTGATTTTTTTGCATTTCCTCTTCTAGAGGGCTACACGTAGGATGTCCTCATTTCTCACTTTATCTCTCATAGTACTACCTCGCATCCAACGAAATATATATATTTGCCGCACTTATCTTCTATGAATGACGTCTTTTTATATTCCAGTATTCTTTGTCATATAATAAAGATGGCTTAATAGCATGCTATAATTTTTTTCTTTATTATTAACAAATATTATAATCACATAAAACTCTCATTGTGCTCCTCTATTTCAACATATCAACTTGGATCTTACGATTGATAATATTATCAATCTTTCCATCATTTTCAATAATAGAAGCAAGTGTCTAAAATGATTACTCAGTTGTATTACTCGATTGTCCAGTATCTCAACACTTTAGTTTTGGATCCTTCTTTACTAATTAATTTATACTCATATATTCTGCTTTGGACCTACTTAATCTAAAACCTCGTGATTCTAATATTTGCGCGTATAACTCTAATTTGATATTTACCTCTACTCCCGTCTCATCAACTAAGACAATAGTATCAGCAATAACATACATCAATATATATCATCCTGAATTGCTCTAGTCATCTCATTAATCACTATGGCAAATTGAATGGACTGAATATAGATCCTTTTATACAATCTAATTGTAATCGAAAAATTAATTTTAGGCCACCACAAATTCTGTCATTTTTCACTACTTTATCATACATGTCCTTAGTATATTAGTATACTTAGCAAAGACTCATTTCTTCATCAATATCCACTATAAAACATATCCTGGAACTTACCGTAGGCATTTTTTAAATCAATAAAAATCATATGCAAATATCTAATTCTCTCTTGAAATTACTTTATAAATTGATGAAGCAAATGAATAGTTTCTGTTGTCGACTGCTCTGGCATAAATTCAAATTGGTTTTCTGATATCCAATCGTGGCACATGAATTTTATTCTATGGTACTTAGAACAACTCTAAATATCGTATTTTTTATATATAATGGTATTGTGATACTCTTCTTCCATTCGTTTGGTATTTTTTTAGTTTACTAAATCCTAATAAAAAGATATGTCAGCTACCCCAAACCATCACTTAGATATCTCCATATTTTAATAGTTATTTCATATGGACCAATAGTTTTACTTGATTTCATCTATTTCAAAATCTCTTTTACTTAAGATTTTTTAACTTTGCACAAAAAACTATGATTCATATCCTCACATTGAATAACTAGGCAATCCAAATCTTGAGTAATGCTATAATTATATAATATATTAAAATAATATCTCCATATTTCTTTAATCTCTTCATCACAAATAGAACTAGAACTCTCTGATCCTCTTTTTTAATATACTTTAATGTATTAAGTCTCTAAATTTTCTCTCTTTGATGAACAATTTTATATATATATATATATATATATATATATATATATATATATATATATATATATATATATATATATATATATATCTTTTTTAGCTTTTTTAATGTCCAACTTATCATGCTTCTTTATATAATTTATCTCTTATATCTCAAATAACTTTCACAGCCTTTTTTTAGGTTAGCTATACTCCTAAAGCTCATTCCATCGCTATTTTTTTTTTCAAAACTCTATAAAAAAAACCCGCTTAATCTTAATAATATTTTTTTGGTCTCTTCATTCTACCATGATGTGTTTTTATATGGTGGAACATCATTAATTGATGCACTATGTATATGTTTAGCTATCTTCTTATTGCAGCTAGTTTTTTTGTTTCATATTGTATTGGAATCATCATGGCTTTTTAATCTCCTTCATGTATTCCTTATCTACAAACGTTCTTTGGTTAAGTTCTAACTGCCATCACTTAATTTTAGGATTAACTTATGTTTTATATTTTTAATTTTCCTTCTAATCCAAACATCTAAAACAACAAGCGTATATTGAGTTATTACACTCTCACTTGGTATTATCTTATAATCGATAGTATTTACCTTTATCTACTCTCCAAGTTAAAAAAAAAAATCTATATTTCACACACTCAATCAACTTCTAAAAGTAATCATGTAAGAATCTCTCTCTTTAATTCAAGTTTTACTACAATTAAATCATAAGATAAAGTAAAATATAGAATCAAGTTACCTACTTTCTTTTTTTCTTTAAAACCAAATCCTATATGTATACTGTCAAACCAATTACAACTAGTTCTTATATGGTTATCGAGGGTACGAACAATTGTTTCGCTTGAACATTAATTAAAATTAATAAAGATAAGAAAAGGTAGTGATTTTTTTAAATATTAAAATGATTATAAGATTAAAAAAATTCAGCTCTCCTCAACATACTTTCCAGTAGTTACAATTGCTCATAAAAATCAGTGCTTTCTCTGGATCTAGAAACTTATAATGATAGGGCACCGAGTAAGAGTAACTTTTTAGCCCATTAACGATCCAACAATCTTGAAGTAGAGATTGGCGAGAAAGACCTCAAGGATGAGGAGAGATGGTTTACTTAATAGAGGCATATCGTGAAAACATAGTTAGAAACTCTCGCAATGATATGATAATCTCCTTGACGTGCTTAATAGGAAAACTCTCTTCTTCTTTATACGCAACAATAAAAAATTTCAAGGATAAGAGGAATAATACTTACTTGCTAGAGGTGTACTGTTGAATATAGCAAGCAAACTTCCAATTTTATTGAAACCTTGATCTTGATTTTGATTGGCTTGATAAGAAACTCCTTCTTTGTGCACTGTAAAGGGGATAATTTGTTGTAGATAGTGAAGGTAATAGAAATTTCATTACCGTGAAGACTATCCTTTAATAGCTGAATCTTTAATAAATTTGGGTTGATATAAAAGCTTTCTAATTGATGGCATATTTTGAGCCAAGGAGAATCGTTCTTTGATTTGGAAGAGTGAAAGTATTTTAATGAAAAAGAGGAAGAAAATGATCTTGATAATTATCTTCTTTTTTTGATATGATGGCCTCCAACCCCCTACAAATTCGAGATGACTAGGTATTTATAGGGTTCATGGATTTTCAAATTCTTCAATTTAATCATGGCCTCTAGATCAATTCCAATCATAGTCTTAGCCTTCCAAGGACTCTTTCCAAGTATAGGATAATTAAAATTAATCCCAACTCAAAATAAGATCAATTCACCACATAAACAGCTTGAAGTCTGAGTCAAAACACGCACAGGGCTGTCAATTTGACCTATCATTGATGGCGAGCCTGCCATCAATAGCAATATCAAATCTCCTAGCAAAGGGGCGTTTAGGTTGATGTGCATCGATGACGAAGTTGTTCCATTGATTAAAGACTTTTAAGCCTATCTGTTATAGAGTTAAAATACTTCAGTAAAATGACTATAACTTTTAATTCAAGTGTTGTTATAAAGAGAATTAAAATCTCTATAACTTCTCTATATCATTTCTTCCCCAATTGCTCTAGAAAAAACCCTAATTTCAAAACCCTAACCCTAATTTCGCCTCCGTCCTGCGTCATTATATTTGCATCAAGATTAACTATAGGTTTGAAGGATGGTGACATATAGCCTTAGTAAAGTTGATCTCACTTAATTTCGATCTATATTTTATCTTCTTCTTTATCCATAAAGCGTATTCATAATCTCCGGTCATTATTTTTTCGTGCCTAAAAGATCCCCTTCAAAATTTTTGAAATGATTTGTCATGAGTTTTGGAATACTTTAAATCTCTCAAATTGTGATTTGAACCATCAAAATACCATGGCATTGTCTTTGCTTTTCTCAAGTGAGACCTACCTATACTAAGTTTGTCTTAATAGCACAGGGTGAACATACACTAAAGTGACTTTGGTAACACTAGAAATCATATGCACCAAGTTGGCCATAATGGTACAAGATGCAACCATTCAAACCCATAATCATAATGGTATTTGGTATCAAATGTGGGGATAAACTTGTTTTCGATAGAGGTATGACATTAACGCGTCAAGTTTCTTGTAAGATGTGTACTGTTAAAAGTTAAAATAGAAGTTGGCTTGATAGAGGCGTAGTGTTAACATATTGAATATTTTCTTATTAGAGGTATAATGTTAACATAACAAATGGAATAATTCGATAGAGATATGCCATTAAATATACCGAAAAGTAAACAACATACCAGAGGTGTGGTATTAACAGAGGAAGGGAGTTACATTAATTTGATAAAGGTGTAATATGAAACAATATCAAATAATTTACAAGAGGTGTAATATTAACATTGCAAGGCAAGATAAATCAATGGATCTTGACATGGATGTGATGTTGAACTTATCAAAAACATTGTGAGAGATGTAATGCTAAATATTAAAGAAAGATTGTTTGGACTGAGATATATGGTTGAACATGTCGAAACCATGGAGGAAGCTTATTAGAGGTGGTAGGTCTGGAAATGATAAAAGATTTGTTAGAGATATAATACTAGTTAATATTAATATAGTAAAGATAAATTACTTGATATCAAAAAGACTTTTCTCTAATGGATATTTCCTATGTCATCCTTATCTAAATTCACCCAAAATTAACGTTTATTAGATTCATTAAATCCTACATGTGGTGCATAGGTAATAATAATATTGAAAATCTCTCTATTTAAAATAATTATTAAAATTCTATCACCATTCCTTCTGACATCCATTACATCTCCAAATAATTTATTTATCTACGATCACTTCTACTCCATTATGATTTCTGTGTTTATCCGTATGCTAAAATTCATAATCCTAAAGCATTATGACTCTACTTTTCTCACCTATCCACTTTGTAATATCCTTCTCAATAGTCCCACATCGAATGTAAAATAAAAATTAGAGTCGTTTATAATAATTCTCGTGAAGCCATAAAGTTTTTCATAGCTAGCCTTTTTGGAGAGAAATCTACTGCTAATTATAAGCTATTTTAACTCATATGTCATTCTACCAAGACTTTAGTATATTCAAACCGAATATATTGTCAATGCTTATATGCACTTGTATACCATATATCGATAGCAGGGTGTGCTAGATATTGAAGTGGTATCAGAACCAAGCACTAGCCAAAAGTATGTGGAACTAAATGTCACATGAATCTAAGTGCTATACGAAACAAAATGCCACACAGAAATGGGGGCCAACTCTTGAATTTATTGGAGTTGCCTCTAGAAATCCATGGAGGCCACCTCTAAAATCCCCACTGCTCTGCTTGGTGAAATTTTAATGTACGTTATTGAGCCTCTCTGACGAGAATATCAGATCTTTAAAGGGGGAGAATGTAATATCCTAACTCAGTAGTCTCATGTTGAATGTGAGATAAGAGTTAGAGTGATTTATAATAATTCCCATGAAGCCATAAAATAAAAGTAGCTAGCTTTTTTAAGAGAGAAAATAGTAAACTATTTTAACTCATGCATCATTCTACCGAAAGGTTTTAACATATTCAAATCAAATATGTTGTCAGTACTTATACGTAATAGCAAGGAGTGACACACTTAGTCTCTCAATCACACAAAGTGCTAACCCTCCTTCTAATCGTAACTTAAACTAACTCTACTAATATACTCATGAGTGAATTTATGTTCCACAAAGCTAATCAAATTCTATATTTTTAAGCTAACTTCTTTAGTTTCACCCACTCATTAAGGTATAAGAATCCTCTCATTTTTGACACCACATCCAAATACCAATATAGCATGTTCCTTCTAAGTGACAACCTAACAACTCTCACATTTTTCACTACACTTGGGTTCCGATGTAGCGTGTCATTCGGTAGATATGTCTCAATAAAATACAATTTTTGGCTCATATTATAATATGTAACAATATCATTCGCTAGTTATCATAGGCCTATCACAATCCTATTTCTTTGATCTAGTTTGGGAAAGACAGTAAAAAAATAAAAACTTTAAGTACAAAACTAGCAGAGTTATTTTCATCTCAGACTATTTGCAAAAATATTGTTTTCTATTGTTCCATTTTCATTATACAATTTATCTTTCATTTTCATTTTTACAATTTATTTTTTTTCTACTATGCATCTAACTTGGCCATGGAGTAAGATACACATATTTTCCCTTCTCTCTAAAGAAAGTATACGTTTTCCTAAACCATTCCTATTACTTACAAGCTAGATATTTCATTATTCTATAACTCAGGGATGCATCTTATAAATCGGGAGTTTCCAAAGGAGCACACTAATTTTCCTAGTGAGCCCACTTCTCTATGGTTTTTTTGTTCAGGCTTAAAGTCCGGACAGTTATAAAGTGGGCTCACTAGAAAAAATGGTGTGCGTCTTTGGAAACTCCCTATAAATCACGACTATTTTGCGAGCATAATACCTTACAAAATTCTCTAATCAATTTTCAGTATGTTTAAAGCTAGCAATCAAATTTTTAAAGGACAAGGAAAAAAATTGAAAAATATATCGACCTTCAATACCTTTTCAAGTCATATCATGACATTATAACATGACTTCATAAATTCAATTCTGAAATGACATAAAATATGAAGAGATAGTATTAATAAAAAAAATGTTCTTTTATATTGATACCTTAATTTTTTCATATTTAGAAATCAATTCCTCAAATCATCATATTTTAAATTAGTCCCTCAAAACCCTCAACTTACTCCACTTTACTATAATTATTATTCTAAACATCGGCCAGGGCACCCGATATATCATTTTAGAGAGTCGATCGATATGATATAAAAGTCCAATATTGGCTCATATTTTCAATATATAGTCCGATATTTTACTATCTGATATGAAAGTTGCACGTCCGATATAATCTCGATATCCAATATTTAGAACGTTGGTCATAATATCATGTTGGATTGAGTTACTAGAAAGGAAAAGAAAAGGAAGAGGGAGTTCAATTTTTTATGAAATGAACAACTAAGAAATTGAGTGTGAGAATGTATGATTGAGTTATAAGTTAAAGAGGAGAGAGGGAGAGGGACAGGGAGAGGGAAAGGGGGTTGGATTCGATTTATGATGAGAGAGAGGGAGTAATTATGGAGGAGAGAGAGGGAAATTAAGTTTAGTTATTAGGGTAAAGGCTTAAACTAAGAGTATTAACTAAAAAGAATAGACAAAAGTTAAGTTACATTGAATTTGGATGAAACTTAATCTGAGAGTAACTTGAGTGACTAAAGTAGAGCAGTTTAATAGTTTTGAGATAGTATTATAAAAATATGACGATTTTGACCACAGATATCTAAATATAGAAAAATTATATCATCAACATAAAAAAAAATTTAAAAAAAACACTTTTGTCTTGAGCAAATTGTTTATACCAGAGGATGCCCATGAAAAAGAAACAGGGTAATTTAGTCATTCGGCTCTCGAAATTTGAGAAATTCTATTCACACACCACTTTGCTCAAGACGTTCAAATTTACCGCTGCGTTCCACTTTTAACTTTAAATTATTTCATATTTACTTACTATGTCCAAAAAAATTCCAATTATAATCTCTTTCTTCTTTTCCATCTCATTTCGTCATAATTGGATATTACTATCTGACCCAAATGAAATTTAGTTGGGCATTGTAAAAGGACAATTTAGTCCCAAAAAATGTTAGAAAATGTCCCACCAAAGTGGTGTGCGTAAATAGAATTATTACAGAAATTTCCAATTAGATCAAGTTGCAAAATTACAGTCCACTTCACGGTAACAAATTGCCGCAAGCAAGTCATGACAGCATGACATGAAATACGTCGAAACTAACTCTATCCTTCGGTAGAAAAGGGGAGATGAGAGAGAAAGAAAGGTGTAGATTGAGAAAATGCAAGAATCGTTTCTCTATCTCCAATAATTGAACCCAACACAAGATACACTCTCTCTCTCTCGCCGATTCTTCCCCTCAACTCTCTCGCTTCTCTCTCATCCCCGCATCAACGAGAGCACGAGAGGGTGTGGGGCGGTGCAGGAGAATAAATCGCCATTCGCGTTGGCGATTATTTACGCATCCTGCCACGCCCGGGCCGAACTAAAGAGAACCTTTCTTTAACCATATAAAAGTTGCAAAAAATAAATAAATAATACAAATTCTCTCTCTCTGTCTCTCTCTCTCTCTCTCTCTCACTACACACACATTGATTCCTCTGCTCCTGATCTGTTTATGCGAACAGATCGATCAATTCATCGAATTTGATTCTCGCCGGCGAGCTCGGACTCCGTTGATGTAGGCAAAGGTCACTGGATACTGAGCTTGGCCTTCAATCGATTTTGTTTCTTGGAAATTTTAGTCAGCAACTCAAATTTTTTTTTTTTTGGCATTTTTTACACTTTTTTGATTTTGTGTTTGGGTTGAATTAACTCGTTTATTTGTTCTATTTATTATTTTTGAAATTTCAGCGCTCTTTTAAGTCCCGTTGTCATCGGCTTTGAACGGGGATTTCTTTCTCCTTTTTTTAATGTAAGTTTAAATTTTGCTGAATTTTATTGGGGTTCTGATTTTTCTGATCTAAATTTAACTGAATATGTAGTTTCTATAGACTTTTGTGTCTTCTGCTACTTTTAGCTATTTTTGGCAAATATCTTGGGAGTTTATTGAATTTTAGTATTAGATGTTTTGATTCAGTCTTTTTTTGCCTTACGGAGTAATTGCTTTTATTGTTTGGGATAATTCTCTTTTTTATTTTAGTGCAAAGTTGTATCCGAGTAATATTTTTCATTCTCAAATCTGTAATAATTCTTTGTCTTTATCAGGATTTGATCTGGTCTTTGATTGGATTCAGCAAAGAAGAAATATTTCTAGGAAAAGTTTGGATCTTGGATTGGATTTTTGTGAGATTTGGAGTTTTTTTAAGAGAATTTAGATGGAAGGAGACGTGGGTGCACAAGTCGCACCTCCAATTTTCCTTCATCAACCACTCCCAATTCGGTTCCATGATGGCCCAATCCATGCTAAGAAGAGAGATTTTCCATGGCAAAACCCTAATAATTTCTATCAGCAGCAGCAGCAGCAGATCAGCGAGTGGATTCCCAACCCCAACAGCAACTGGAACCCTAGGCTGTGGAAATGGGACAGCGTAAAATTCACTGCAAAACCCTCCTCGGATGCCCCAAACCTACTTAATCTTGGACCCAATAATTTAGTGCCGAAGGCAACGACAGAAGAGAATGTAAAGGTGCCAACTTTGTCCAAGGGTTTGGAAGAGGATGGCGAAACGCTGACATTGAAGCTTGGAGGGGGAGCTTACTCGGTGACGGAGGAGCAGGCTGCAAGGCCGAGTAAAAAGGTGAGGTCTGGGTCGCCCGGGAGCGGTGGGAACTACCCAATGTGCCAAGTGGATGATTGCCGGGCAGATCTATCGAATGCCAAGGATTATCATAGGAGGCATAAGGTTTGCGAGATTCACAGTAAGACGACAAAGGCACTTGTTGGGAAGCAGATGCAGAGGTTCTGCCAGCAGTGTAGCAGGTATAAATTTGAATCTTACCCAAGCTGGAAATTAAATTGATTCATTTACTATTTTATCTGGAAACTGAATAAGAAATTCAATAGCCTTCGGTTCCATAATCACTTACCTTTTTTTGGTAAATAGTTGTAATTGTTAATTGTATATATAGAATCCTGTAGCTTTGGGAGTTTATCTAATCTTAGTAGTATTGCAGATTTCAGATGATTCTCTATCAGAAGGCTGAAATGCTGATATAGTGTGAAAACAGACCATCTTTCTAAAATTGTCCCCGTTGATAAATCTTTCTACAAGTCGCGTCTCCCTATGTATCCAAATTTCATCTGTGTTCTTGTTTATGTATGCTGTGTAGATTTCATCTGCTTTCAGAATTTGATGAGGGAAAGAGGAGCTGCCGACGTAGGCTTGCCGGGCATAATCGGAGGAGGCGGAAGACGCAGCCGGAGGATGTCTCATCTAAGTTCTTGACTCCTGGAGGTAAAGAGAATGTCATGAATGCGGATGTCGATATTCTCAATTTGTTGACCATTTTGGCTAAACTGCAAGGTATGATCGTCTCCTTATAATTATTAGAGAAAACAACTTCATGCTACGATCAGCCCAATTGTTTGTTACTTCAATTGCAGGTAATAATGCTGGTAAACCAGTGAGTGTCCCCTCCCTTCCTGATAGGGATCGGCTCATCCAAATTCTTAGTAAAATAAACTCCCTAACTAAGAAAGCATCTCCAAAGTCCACTGGATTTGATCTGAATGTTTCACAACCCACCCAACAAGAGTCTTTTGACCAATCCTGTAAAGCAAATGGGAACCTAGGTGCTCTTTCAACTGTGGACTTGCTTGCAGTTCTCTCTGCAGCGCTTGCAGCATCAGCACCCGAAGTCCTTGCTTCTTTGTCTCAAGCAAGCAATTATAGTAGTGGTGATGATAAGACCAAGATGCCGTCTCCAGAGACTACGATCGATGCTAATTCCCATAGCAAATTAGCTCAAATCTTTGCTCCAGCTGGGAATGGGCAACCCCCATTAGACTCTTCCAATAGCCCACGTCAAGAAGCAAGGCAAGTTTTGCCATTGCAGCTCTTTGGCTCGGCTGAGGATGATAGTCCTTTGAAATTCGCATCTTCTGTGAAATATTTCTTCTCTGAGAGTAGTAACCCAACGGAGGATAGATCCCCTTCATCTTCTCCACCTGTGGCCCAGAAGCTTTTTCCTCCACATTCTGCAACAGGAAGGAAGCATGAGAGGATGTCCGTTTGCTGGGAAGACGATGGTGCAGTGGAAGCAAGCACAAGTCATGGATGGAGCACGCCCCTGGAGCTGTTTAAGGACTCAGAACGACGAATTGAGAATGGGGTGGCTCATAGTTTTCCATGCCAAGGGGGTTACACATCCTCATCGGTATCGGATCGCTCACCTTCTAGTTCAAATTCCGATGCTCAGGTAACATGACATGCTCAGTTCAACCTATTGGTTTAATTTAAATGGGAATACAATGTCATTATCATTTGACAAGAATTTCATATTATATGCAGGATCGGACTGAGAGAATTATCTTCAAGCTTTTTGATAAAGATCCCAGTAAAATTCCTCCAGCTCTCCGTAGTCAGGTGAGTCAAAAATGAACCACATCTGCAGGTCAAGTCACTGTGGGATATCATCAAGTTGTGCTGATAAATTCTTTCTGTCTACAGATAGTAAATTGGCTCTCTCACAGTCCATCGGAAATGGAGAGCTACATTCGACCTGGGTGTGTTGTCTTGTCCATTTATGCATCGATGCCATCAATTGCATGGGATGATGTGAGTGTTGTGAAGATCCATTTGTTTCTAGCTTTTGGTTTTGGGTAATAAACCGAGGAGCTATTCTTCTTTTCAGCTCGAAGAAGATCTTCTCCAGCGGGTCGCTTCACTTGGTCAGAATTCTGATTCAGAGTTTTGGCAAAATGGGAGGTTTTTGGTTCGTACAAGTACACAACTAGCATCTCAGAAGGATGGTATGTTGTTATTATTTCTCCATCATTATATTATTTATTTTTGTGTGTGGCGAATTCTAAAAGATGATACAGACTAATAATCCTTGAGACCAGGCGAATAATCTTAGATTGCTCTCTGTTGCTCTCAGGGAAAATCCGCCTTTGCAAATCTTGGAGGACATGGAGTGCTCCTGAGGTCACCTCTGTGTCGCCTGTTGCTGTTGTGGGTGGGCAGGAGACTACCCTTGTTCTGAAAGGTCGCAATTTGACCATTCCTGGCACCAAGTAAGATTTCCTGTTTTGTGTAAGTAATTGCTTCTAAAAAATGATCACTCATTTTCATGATTAATATTTACACAGAATCCATTGTGCATACATGGGAGGATACACTTCAAAAGAAGTGCTCGGTTCAGCATATCCCGGAACGATTTATGATGATTCCAGCTTGGAGAGTTTCACCTTCCCTGGAGGACTTCCCAATGCATTTGGTCGTTGTTTTATTGAGGTGACTGCTTGCTATCCAAAATCGAGAGCTTCCAAATCAATCTACTTTGATGGAGAGAATCATACGAAACAAAAGGTTGGGGGTGAATAGACATAGCATCTGAATTTTTTTTCTTCTGTTTTGCAGGTGGAAAATGGTTTCAAAGGGAACAGCTTTCCTGTTATTATTGCTAATTCTACCATCTGTCGAGAATTGAGAGCCCTTGAATCTGAGTTTGAGGAAGAAGTGGGAAGCAGGGATGTTATTTCTGGAGATCGGACTCCAGATAGTGGGCAGCTGAGGTCAAAGGAGGATCTACTGCACTTCCTGAACGAACTTGGTTGGCTCTTTCAAAGAAAGAGCGGTCATGACCCTTGCTTCATTGATTTCTCTGCTACCCGGTTCGAGTTCCTTCTCACATTCTCAGTCGAGCGGGATTGGCCTGCTCTTATTAAAACTCTTCTGGACATACTAGCAGAAAGAAGCTTGAAGAGTGATGCCTTAGCTCAGGAATCGTTAGAAATGCTTCTTGAAGTCCAGTTACTGAGCCGAGCTGTGAAGAGAAAGTGCAGGAAGATGGTTGACTTGCTTCTCGGTTACTATGTGGTAAGGGGTGAGCCCGCAAGTAGTGGTTCAAAGGTCTATCTGTTCCCTCCAGATTCGGTAGGCCCTGGTGGAGTGACCCCCTTGCATTTAGCTGCATCCACTCAGGACTCGGAGGACATGGTTGATGCTCTAACCAATGACCCAGGGAAGGTAAAGCCAATTCAATCTCAAACTTCTTTCTAATTCCCTTAGGGAAATGCTGCACCTTTTCTTGGACTAGCTCAAACTTCTGTCTACTGTAGGGAAATGCAGCATCTTTTCGTGGACTTAATTCTGGTTTTGCATGACATTTGCATTGTCAGTTAGGCACTAAAATCATTCTTGATCAATGGCATTCTTGCATGGTTAACTGCGCACTTATATTGACTTGAACCCTTGTCATTGATCTGATGTATGTGTCTTTAAATGGTATTCAGATTGGCTTGAACAGCTGGAACTCAATACTGGATGATAGTGGTCAGTCCCCATACATGTATGCATCACAGAGGAATAACCACTCTTACAACAGGCTCGTGTCTAGGAAACTTGCTGACAGAAAGAACAGCCAAGTTTCAATTAATGTTGGAGGTGGAATATCAATGAACGAGTCCTGGATCGTAGGGGAGGGAGAGAAGGAAAGCCGTGTAAGAGCACTTGAAGTACGCTCTTGTGCTAAATGTGCTCTCGTGGAGAAGGCACGAGGCAGACGAATCTCACGCACACGTGGGCTGCTTGAACGCCCGTACGTGCATTCAATGCTCGCCATTGCTGCAGTCTGCGTTTGCGTCTGCCTATTTTTCAGAGGCTCCCCTCAGATTGGTTCCGTTGCACCCTTCAAATGGGAGAATCTGGACTTTGGCCCAAAATAAAGATGGTTATTGACAGAGAAGTACATTCCATATGTTTATCGCATTGTAGGAGCAAAAAATGATCAAGCAATTGGATTGAGTCATCAGTGCCTGATATTGTAGAGGCGCGAGAAACCCGAAAGGAGATTGACAAGTGGGCAGGAGAACAGGAGGGTTAAGGGAGAAATTGGATTGATATTGTAGAGGCTCGAGAAAGGGAGTTTCCAAAGGAGGACACGTTGTTTTTTCCCAGTGAGTCCATGGGTCCATTTTATAACTGTTCGGACTTATAAAATATCACTTTAAAATGGGCTCATTAAGAAAAATGGTGTGCTCCTTTGGAAACTCCCCTCGAGAAACCCGGAGGGAGATTGAGAAATGGGCAGGAGAACAGGAGGGTGAGGGATGGTGTCTCTCTTGTGGAGGGTATCTTATCCTGGTTCTGGTATTTGGTTTTTATTACTTCCTACTGCATGCATGCACATCTTCATGTTTCCAGCTTATTACATGTTTTGTTTCGTGTTGTTTGTGGTGTTTTTATTTTTGTACCAACAGGTGAGTGTGCTATGAAACTACATTACATAGTGATGATAGAAGTAAAATCTTTTTCCCTTTTCCTTTTGTATCGTTACTCGATTTAGATGCAAAGACACTCTGACCTATTCTTTCATTCATTCATAAACTGATCTATCTCAGTGTCTATGTCAATGTGCCAGTGTCATTATACTTGTATTATTATTGTTGTTGTTATTCTTTCACTTTAACAAGTGTTTCGTTGAGCTTTTGTGTGATATTAACTCTCTCGTTTGCTTTATGATGCTTCCACTTTGTTGAAGGGCAACAGGGAGGAGTGGAGGAGAATAAGTAAAAATGTAGTCTATGTAGAATTGGAGCACTAGGGATGGGAATGTGCTTACTCAAAATTAATTTTTGATCTTTCTTATTTTAAATTTTAAATTAGAAAAAAAAAAAAAAATTTAATTTAAAATTTTGAATAGAGCGGGTCCAAAATTAGTCGCGTACGTCTGAGTGAAGCTTGGATATTGAAGTCTTTTTTCGTTTCTTGACGGTGAAGTAAGACTAATCTCATGAGCTTATTATCCTAGGTCGGAACAAGTTAATAGGATTTTACTTTTTACGTTCCCATGTCGCCACAAGGGAGGGATATGGGGCGCAAAAAGGAAAGAGAGGAATGTGATTTCTCTCGCTTTTGGTATAGCAGGCCTCCTAATGGGAGATCCACACGAGAGGCTATTAGCTCAGTGGTAGAGCGCGTTCTGTGAGGGCTCTTAGCCACATGGATAGTTCAATGTGCTCATCAGTGCCTGATCCGAAGATGTGGATCATCTAAGGCACATATGCGGCTATTACCATTCTTAGCTTGGAGGTCATAAACCGTTGTACTACTTATATTCCGTTCGAATTTTGTTTGTTTCTAGTTTTACTGAGGTAAGGGAATCTCCAGACAAAGACTGCCGAGGCAAGATGAGATAAGATGAGCTCATCCCTTGCGTTTCTTAGTGTGTGATACACATTACATCTCCATGCCCATTCTTAGCCTGTTTGCTGAGGTAAAATGATATGCATGGGACTCCTCATCTTTGAGTTTTGGACCATAGCGGTAAATTTTAAGAAACTATCATGAATTTTTTTTTACTGCTTTCTTAGAAAACGGTCGTATCTTTCTATAAAGCACGAACGTACACGTTTACCATGAAACCGTGTGGCGTCAGACATGACATTTCTTTAATCTTTTTATTGTCACATGTCAGTGTGTAATGTTGTATCACACCCATATCAGTGTGCTCATTTTCTTGCAACCATACCAGTGTGCTCATTATCTTGCAACCCAGCTAGAAATTTATCGTTATTTTGTACTAATGGAATATTTGGTCCAAGTACATAAAAGTTATTATGTAAATGAAGCTCATGGCATTGAAAAAGTCAAGTATAGGATACTATAACTTTAACCTTGACATTTTGTTATCTGTTCTTTTTCAATTTAATTTCCTTTTATTAGTAAAGTGAGAATGGATTGCTTCATTCCTCTAAAACAGTATTGTTTATTGTGTTGAAATTTATTTTTAACTTATTTTGTAGTTGGAATGTTCATTTATCCTTCTATAGGAGTTTAGGATAATATTACAATCTCTATGAACTATTGAGGATGGAAAATTATAAGGAGGGACTTCCCTTGTCAATGGGAGAAGACTAAAGTGTAGTTGTCCCTACCATTAATCTATCTCAAGATTAGGGATGTTCAGTTGGTTGATCGGTCGGAAATCGAAGTTTTCCAATCGGATCCGAGGATAAAAGGCTCTGACCGTTGTCGAATTTTTTTTTTCAACCAAACTCCGACCGATTTTGAGCAAAGTTGGAGTCGGTGATAGAGTTCGTTTCTGGATGTTTAGTTAGTCGATCGTTCTCCGATCAGATCCAAGAGTAGAAAATTCCGACCACCGTAAGAAAAAAATTTCGACCTAACTCCGACTGATTTCGATTGGAGTCGGACAAAATTACTAGAGTTGGCGGTCGTGTTCAGCCCTACTCAAGGTTAGATTTAGGGCAATAATGAACTTTTGTAGCCTTTTACAAATACAAGGTCATAACATTGACTTGTTTTGGTGTTTTCTTATCATAATTCAATTTCTAATCCATATTTTATATCCGTAGTGCATGTGAAGGAGAGGAATATTCCATAGGTTTTATAGTCTAGTTGATCAAGCTGTAACTTATTAAAAACCAAACTATAAATCAATAATGATATCCATATTAGATGCCATCCTGTTTATGTATGGAGAATGTATAGTGGATCTAAAAGTTGGACATTCGTATAAAATTGGAAAGTATCCAAGTATCATTGAAATTGATTTAGTTAGAGACGGAGAGAGAGAGTATCTATGGTTAGCCTGCAGTATCAACATCTTTACAAGTGTAAAAATAACAAAGAAAAAGAAATAAATATAGAGCAACATGCATTTATCACACAATTTTGCTCCATAAGTTTATCATTTCACAAGAATCTCACTTGGTTTGCATTGCACACTAATTTTCTTTCTAGGTTGGAACAGTGTTGCCAAATTCAGCATATCAATTTTATTACATATATTTGATTCGTTTTTCAATATATATATATATATATAGAGAAATGGAAATGAGCTGACAGCTCAAGCAAGTTACCAGAGCTGCAGTTCATTTCCACTATCTCTAATAATCTTTTTTTAAAAATTTCTTTTGGATTATGATCTCGACCCCCTAGGGTTCACTCATACTCAATTTCTTGGGTTTTAGTTTTAATTTGGTACTCCATCAAGTTAACACAAAATTAACGGTTTTTAATAAATAAAACATTTTGTATGCACTTGATGAAAGGGTAAATGAATTCTAAAATTTATGAAATTTAATCTGAAAGAAGTTATGTAGGTGTACATAGTAATTGTTAAAAAAAAATTGAAAAAAAGTCATTGGATCATTGTAGTTTTGCTGCTAGCTCACGTAACTTTTCCTGAGCTGGCGGCTCATCTACAGTAATTCCATATATATTTTACAAAGATCTTATTTATTTGGCATAACTCCCAACTCTTTCTATTTGATTATTTCATCTATTTACCATTCAAAATCACACAAATTTTATGTTTATGTTTTGGCAAGAATCACTCCTTAACTCCTGTCCTTTTCTTTTTAGTCATTTTTCTTTAACAACAAAATGTGTAATCCAACTTACGATTAGATAGAGATGACAAGGCATTACACTACCAAACAATATGCCCCCCATCATAATTGATCAGTATATGATAAAGAAAGACATCACATGTCCATCTCAAGGATTAGAAGATTCTAAATTCATTATGCATGGCACGATTTTGATGGTAACAGAGAAAAAAAAAAAAAAAAATGTGAGATCCTAAATTTATTGGGCATCTATTGCAATTAAGGATGTCACACCGAATTAATTTTTTATCTGCTCTATTAAAAATCATGAATTAAAATAATAAAATTTTTATTTTTAATTTAAAATTTTAAATAGGAGATGACCAAAAGGTGATCCTTGGATTTGTCCATTATGATTGCTAATCACAATTCATTATGATGCTTATGAGAGACGAGATTGATGACCAGATTAGGTAAGGGATGGGAAGGGCATAAGATGTAAATGTGAGGGGAGAATAGGAGAGTGGTGTATAGGAAATTCTATTTTTACACGGCAATTTACTCTTGATATCCTGGTTACTTTTTACACCAAACCCCTATTTTGAAATACCACCATTTTACTCTCTGCGTTCAAAAAAATTTTCAACTTTAATCCTCCCTCTTAAAGCAACAGAAGCACAGTATGCTGAACAGCACCACCACACCACTCCACCGGCCGTCAGTCCTACCACCAAGATTAGATTATTGGTTTATCTCTGCTTTCCGTTCATTTTTTTATCCAAGTCTAGAGCTTCAATTATATGGACTGATTGGCCAATTCATGATTTCTTATTTCTCTGTTTAGTTAATTATTATTCCCCCTTCAAAAATCCATACTTGAATCTTTTAAAACCCTAGGTTTTTCTAAATGGATCTGTACCTTAAGGCTTCATCTTCTAATACATGTGTTGATGTTGCTATTGTTGTTCCTTTTGCTCGTGCTTGCACAGGTTCAGAATCACCACCACCACCACCACCACCACCACCATCAACACCAACACCAACCTCTCTATTGCTCGGGGCTTCATGTTCCGGCCCACCAACGAGAAGCTGGTCAGAGGGGAGGAGAGGTCAGGGCCGACAAGATTACCGGCGGAGTGTCGACATTGTGCTTTATTTCTTTTTTTTTTCTTTTAAGATAATAATTTTGATAAAATTTTATGAATAGTAATGAAATGAGTATGAAGTTAAAAATATATGAGAGTGACCTGGTCACTTAGTAAAAAATAAATAATAAATTTATAATTATTTATAAATTTTAAAACAGTAAGTAAGTAGAGAATATATTTCTACGTTGAAATCGAATTTTCCGTGATATACTGGATCCAGTGGGTGGGGGTTTGGGGATGGTGGTTGTGGGTGGGGGGCAGGATAAGAGTGCGGGAGTGGGGATTGAATTTGTATGGACCCCTCTCTCACCCAACCCAACTTTTGCATTTGTGGGTTGACTTTGTCCTAGTGGCCCTGAGCTGTTAACTGATAGCGTACGCACGCAGAGCCCGTACGCCCACTACCCATTGGGTAATGGGCGCCCAAGGAGCCACATTGTCACATGAAATATATATCTCATTCATTGTTGTACTACTGAGAATCCTTTATTTTTTATTTTTTATTTTTTTTTCCCTGTGTTCCCCAACCCTTCAACCAAACCACTTGATTGATTGATGGATTTATGGTACTGCGAGATTCTGGCGGGTAATTTCTTTTTCTTTCTTTTTACTATTTGTAAAAGAACCAAGTTAAAATTAAGGGAAATTCCAAACGAGCACACTTCTTGACATTTGATCAGTAAGCATGCATTTCTGAGTCAGGGATTAATCTCCAGACGATTTTTAAATAGTTCGGGAATTAGTCTTCAATCAAAGACAAAAAACAATCAAAAAACAAGTTCAAAAAAGAAATAGCAAACTTGTAATTTTTGCAAATTTATTAGTTGGTGCTCACTAAGTCAAGTAGTGTGCCCATTTAGAATTTCCCTGTCGCGTGGTATGCATTTATAATTTCCCTAAATAAATTAGTTTATTTGCTCTGTCAAAATTAGAAGGAAAATTTTTTTTCTCTTTTAAAATTTAGAAATTAAAATTATATATATGAATAATAAGGTAGTTTAGAATTCATCTCCATGTAAATTTTACATCCAGATTTCAAATTCTTTGATCATATCTATATTAAAACTTAAAACATATATATTGTTATCTCGCATGCTTTTAAATAATTTATTTTTCTAGTTATATTTAAATCGGGACATACAGGTAATAATATTGATGCAATTTTAAAAAAAAAAAACTAAGTTTTAGATTTTCTAAATATATAATTGTTGGATTTGTATTTCACATATATTGAGTATCTAGATGGTGATCACGGATAACAATGAGTCTTAATTAGACTTGTGGCTAGATAACTAGTATTTTAATTGGTTTGGAATACCATTTGAATGAAAATAATGCTATCTTAATAAAATTTAAACTGTAGTAGCATTGTATATATCTCTTTTTTATTTATGAGAGATAT
The DNA here is from genome assembly GCA_036321105.1 of Dracaena cambodiana. Lineage (NCBI taxonomy): Eukaryota > Viridiplantae > Streptophyta > Magnoliopsida > Asparagales > Asparagaceae > Dracaena > Dracaena cambodiana. The sequence continues at coordinate 27,323,609 of JAYEPQ010000008.1, read as the reverse complement.
GAGTGACTTCGTTGTTTTGATGAGAAAAAGAAGTTATGATAAGTTAGAGAGGTGAGAGATATTTGATTTTTCTTCAACCTTATTCCCACATAATGAATATTTCTCGTTGTTGTCCTGTGGATATAAATAGCAGATCTGATCAACCGAACTTTGTGCTCTTCTCGTGGTTTACTATTTTTTATTTTTTAATCTCATTTGCTTGATGTGTTAATCTTGTGGCATTTAGATTGAATTGGGCAATTCGATTCCCAACAATTGATATCAAAACTAGAGTTATAGATCTGAACTCGAGCTCATGAGATAGAAGACGGAACAGTGCCGAGTTGGTGGTAGTGCCAACAAAAGTGTGAGTGGAAAGAAGAAGAAAAATTGACAGAGGCATAAGAGTAGGAAGTGCAAGTGTGCTCGCGCAGGTGACGCCGCGGTACAATGCATAATTATAGGTAAGAAGAAAAAAATTCAACAGGTATGGAGTATGGTATAATGATTATGAGCACTCAATGAAGAGAATTGAATATTCGGAGGAGCACGACATAGTGATTATGAACGCTCGGTAGAGAGCAAAGTGTACTAATTGTAAGTGTTCAGGAGAGTGGAGTTTAGTAATAATGAGTATTCATGAATGCTCAAGTATAGAAATTGTGATGATTATACGAGTTGTTTCCCGTGGACAGAGTATGATGCACATGCAGTGGATATCTGCAAAGTAGATGGCGAGAATAGCAACATTTTTCCAAGCTGCATGGCTCATCAAACACGAGCCAAGATAGATATTGTTGAATTTGTGTCTCGCATTTTGAGTATGCAGATGTGATCAAGAATCATAATGAGTCATACTTGAACTTAGAGCTAAAATACAAGTATTCTAACTAGTTTGGAACACTACTTGGATAAGGATAGTGATATCTTGATAGGATTTGAATTATAACACTATATTTGTATATATCTCTTGTTTGTTAGATAAAAGATAGGAGAATCTTTGTTGTTATTATGAGAGAAGAGAGTTATGGTGAATTAAAGAGCTAGAGAAATATTTGGATCTTTCGTGAAAGCTTATTTAACATAGTAAATCTTCTCATTGTTACTCCCATCGACGTAGGTCGCACTTGATCGGCTGAATCGTTCTTCCTGTGATTTACTATTTTTTCTCTCTCGTTTGATTGATGTGCCGATCTCGTGGCATTTTGAGCTTAGATTGGGAATTCAAATCCCATTATTAATTATATATGACCTTGCTAGAAATTTATTAAATAAATAGGATGCATAAATTTTGTAAATTATCTTATTGTTACCCCATTAAGTACCCCCATTCAGTACGCTTAAATCATTATGCTCATATTTAGCGTTTCAAAAAAAAGGAAGACTTACTATGCCTTTTTTTATATATAAATGGAGAGGTTATTTTTTTATTTATCTTAATAGTAAACTCCTCACTTTGGAGGGTTAAACTCCTTGACCCATGTAGACATCATTTCGTTGTTTTTATGATTTTGTCAAATTAAGGAGGTTAATCTCTTACATTTAATGTGTGTGACGGGATAAATGAAGGATTAACCACCTGATTTTTTTACTTAATTCCTTACCAAAAGGCTTGACTAATAAATTTTGTCGAACTTCAAAATAGGATGAGAATGGGTGGATCTAATGACCGACACTTGGTCCATCATGTTTAAAATTTTGTATTTTCAACAAAATTGATCAAGAATTGACCCCCGGACCCGGTTATTTTCATCGCTACTTCAAAATGATTAAGCCATGTTATTCCTGAATCCTGAATGCGAGAGATGCGCAAGAAAATATCTAGTGTCCCATAGCTTTACATTTGAATAAGTTGTTGTTTTTTTCTTTTTTAAAGACAAATCTAAATAAGATGTTGATCAAATAATTTATGAACCTCCTCTCTCTCTCTCCTAAGATTTGGCAAATAATGAATATAAAATTTAAAGAAGGCGAGAGAAAAAAAAAAAAAAAAAAAAGATTTGGCAGTTAGTATATAAAAATTAAAGAAAAAGAAGAAAGATTTACTCCTTCCATTTGGGTAGAATTATTGTTTTCTTGAAAGTGAGAAATAGAAATTGAGTTGGCATGCAAGTAGCAAGGTTTTCGAGAAATGAACTTATGCGGAAAAATAATAAAAAAATAGTTTGATACACATGTATATAATTTGTGTGTACATCTTGAAATGATAGGCAAAAAATTGTCATGTTGACGGTGACGAATGACAAGACCCGGGACATGTCATAAATAGAAATATCAATCAAATCTCAGGAATCACAGAAAGAATAATATCAATACAAAAAGAAATGCATGTACATTCCAAAGGAAAAGATCATATATTACTTCGAATGAACATCCCACAACTCTGAGTACTATTTACGGATAGTGCGGAGCATAAAATCGAAAAATTCGAATCGAATCGCAAAATCGATCATATCGGTTCGGTTTATTCGGTTTTCGGTTCGATTCGATTTAAAAACCGAAATTAATTACGGATTTCGATGGTTTTAACTCCAACCGAAATCAACCGAACAAATCGAACTTTGGGAATTGTAATTTATTTTTTTCTTTAATTTATTTTCAATGTGTTTTTCTTTTAAATTTTTAAAGAAAAACATGTGATTGTTATTTTAATGGGGTATTTACTGGTTTGTCCCTCAAATCTTTAAATATTATGATTTTACCCCCCAAATCTTCATATTTATAATTTTGCCCCCCAAATCTCATAAGTTACAACAATTTTGTCCCCCTCTCTAACTTTCCCAAACACAGTTAATTTTTTGACCATTTTACCCCTCATTTCCTCTTTTATTTTCCTCCTCTTCTTCTTCTCTCTTCCTCCTTTCTTCTTATTTTCTTCATTATTTCTCCTCTCTTCTTCCTCTCTTCTTCTTCTCTTTTCCTCCTCTCTTCTCATTTTCTTCATTTTTTTTTTTTTTACTCTTTCATGTTCATATTTTCCTCATCTCTTCTTATTTTCTTCTCTTTTTTTACTTGAGATAATTGATTTGGTGAACTAGAGGAAAAATGCATGACATGAAAGAGTAAAAAAATGAAGAAAATGAGAAGAGAGGAGGAAAAGAGAAGGAGAAGAGAGGAGGAAGAGAGGAGAAATAATGAAGAAAATAAGAAGAAAGGAGGGAGAGAGAAGAAGAAGAGGAAAATAAAAGAGGAAATAAGGGGTAAAATGGTCAAAAAATTAACTGTGTTTGTGAAAGTTAGAGAGGGGGCAAAATTGTTGTAACTTATGAGATTTGAAGGGCAAAATTATAAATATGAAGATTTGGGGGGTAAAATCATAATATTTAAAGATTTGAGGGACAAACCAGTAAATACCCCTATTTTAATAGGTAGAAAAAAAAAATAGAAAGAAAATTATTATTTTTCCTATAAAATACATGAGTTTATCACCTAATTAGTTTTAATTCTAAAAACCAAAAATCGAACCGAACCAAACCGAACCGAACCGAAAATTCGGTTCGGTTTTCGATTTTCACTTTTATTCGGTCGATTCGGTTTCGGTTTTATATGGTCGGTTCGGTTTTCGGTTGGATTTTTTTTTTCCAAAAAACCGAACTGAACCGATCGATACTCACCCCGACTATATCACTATATGCTCAAGAAAACATAATAGATAAGTTTACGCTCCTAGGCCTAAGGTGATGTAGTATAATAACTTCCAATAATTACTGCAGGTCCTTTCAGCGTTAAGTCTCTAAATTGTAGCATTTGCTGCATGGAGCCATTTTATTTTTTTTAAGTTGAAAATCTGAATAGGACAAATGAGAGTTGGTCATTGAACATGCTCATTCTTATCTCTATCTAACGAGAAAATACTGCACTTTATATAAAGTTTACTTTTAACTAGCATTTGTAAAGAGTCGGATAACCTACAAAGTAAGTACAAAGAAGAATAATATTGTTTTTGCCGAATTTTTATTTTTTTATTTTAGTTTTTACTTAGATTATGCAATTAAATTTCTGATAGTAGATTCATGACCAAAAAAAAATTATGTGATGTGATATAAATAAATTTATAAACAGTAGCTGCCTACTTGCACTTGACGAGATCTCTTAAACGTTGAGTTGTTGGGTGTTTTGCAGACTGAATCATCATTTACATTATAATTTACTAATCATTTATAAATTTTGTTAGGTGAGAATGAATGAATCATCGTTTACTTCACCATCTAGTAAAAGTTGGCATATCCAAGCACTTGTCTTTAGATAGATGCAATTAATGAGAAATGTGGATCACATGACACTGTATGGCATGAACGACATTGGTACCTCTTTATTGAGATAAAACTGTAGAATGTAAGCCTTCGAGTTTTACATTAAGAAGATATTAGTGAAACATTCTTCATTATTGAGAGAAATATAGAGAGAGAGGAAACAAAAAAAATTATATCATAGGTGGACCAATATGATGTTTAATATTTTTTTTCAAAAAATCCCTCTATATTCAAACATCTTATTGGTCCACCTAAGTATAATAAGAGGGAGTTTTCCCCGTTTCATATATGTGTGTCTGAAAACACTTATATAGTCTGATCCCTCCACAAAAAAAAAAAAAAAAAAAAAAAAATGAGTAAGGTCAAGTGGGTATCGAATCGAAAAATAAAATAAAATGATCAATTAAAAAGGCATTACAAATAATGGGGAAGGGAAGAGCAAGATATGGGCATTTAAGACCAGATGTTCCGCAAAAGAATTAAAGCAAATATTAGGCCCGCAAGGCTCATTCACGGCTTCATGCCTACTCTCCATCACTTCCTACATCTTGTGGACCTACGAAGCATTTATTTTTTGTAATTTATTAATTCAGCGTAACTAAATGTTTGTCGGTGCACATGTTAATGTCCTTATCAAATTGGCCCTCAAAGTCTTGATCTTTAAATTAATAACTTTTGACACCGCCCCCCCCCCCCCCCCCCCCCCCCCCCCCAAAAGAAAAGAGAAGGGAAAAACGAAACTACATTCTTCTATTAGCTAGGGGCAACAATATTTGTGGGCGACCTCGTCATTAGTCCCGGTTGCAAGTATCAACTCTTTTGGTTGGTTTCTGATTAGCCGAAAAAATAGGGAAAAATGGTTAACTATCCAAATCACAAAAGGACAGAGGGGGGATCAATAGTATCACAAACGAACTAAAACTTTACCACAAAAGAAAGAAGAACTTACAAAAGACGCAAAGCACTCACCAACAAAAATAGTATTTACATTATTATAGTTCATCACACGACTTCGTCGTAGGACAGAAACAAATAACACACCATTCACAAACCACAATGACCACCATACATTATTCCCAATTTTCTAACATCCAATTGTAATATGAACAGCAACCAACCTGCTACAAAGAACCATGCATCGACACCTTTCCAGTTCAACTGGAGCTTACAAGACGGCAGCAGACACAAGAACGGCAATGACTTAATTCAACCCTAGGTTTGCTTAGGAACTATCAAGACCTCCAAGTATTGTTTCATTCAACTGTTTAAGAGCTATCAGATTTTGCAGAAGGGTTGAAAGGAACCTGTTCGGCACAATCCAGATTGTCCCCAGAGTGGTCGCGGCCAACACCCATCAGGTCTAGGTAATATTGGTAGTGGGATATGATGTTGTTCATGTCATCGATGTAACCCTGACCGCAGATCAAGTCTCCGTAGAGAATGTTCATTGTGGCTCCAAATCCTGGTTGCCTTTTGGACAGGGTGTCGTTCTTTGTGGGCTTCCAGTTGCCAACAAATACATCGTGAGCGGAAGGCTGCTTCTTTTTCATTGGGGTCATCCATCTCCACATGGCGGCCTGGAAAGCCAGAGTCGCATTCTGCTCCAGATACTCTGGATGATTCAACAAATCAACCTTGAGGCCATCACCAACGAGTCCATAGTTGTAGTTCCTGGGAGTCAACGAGCAAATTCAACACTTGAGAGGCTGAACTCTACGGACTGCAACTTTTTGGTGAACAAAAGATGGTATCACAGATTACCAGTATACAGGGATAGCACCACGGCCATAGTACTCAACTCCAGGGGTGCAAGGATACAGGTAGTCTGGGTTGCAATAGGATTGGCTAGGGCTCATTTCTCTGTTGTAGCACAGCCCCCATGCCAATGGACCACCAGTGGCAACACCATACCCACCTGCAAAGGATAGCAGAGACGAAGGTTGCATCGATGAATACATTGAATAAAATACTCGGTAGCACTTATTTGTCGGGGAAATTCACATAACAGAAGTGATAGGCAGTTTCTATGCACAAAACTATGAAGTATTGAAGTAACCAGGCTTCACCTTAGCCTTCAACCAGCATCAGAAAGGCATCCATGTAACACCCAAGGTGATGGTTTGAACTGATATGCTTTGTGTTTAACACAACTAGCCAAAGCCAGTACTTTGTCATGGCTCTTTTATCTACCATAACTGAGTGATTACCCTTCATCCTACCAATACTACTAGTGCTACACGAGCACAGAATTTTTAGCAGAGATTGTGTCGCTAAATGCCAAATACATAATTAAAGAAAACCAATTAGATATGTGAGCATCATCCTACAAATAATACTAGTCTACACTGGCAGTGAACTTTTAATATAGGTGAGTCACTAGATACCAAGTACTTGAAGGAAAATCTAATAGCCATATAAGAATGCACCACCTATCGTAGATCTCATGTTCATGGCTGCAGCCTACATGTAAAAAATAGTTGAGCATCTCGAACTTGCACCAAAACTACTACCAGCAGCACAAAGGATGCCCAACCTTACAGAGTACTTGATTTCAGTTAATAAGTTATGACATGATGCAGTCCGAAAAGAGTAATCCAATGTCCACATAACTTGACATGTAATTAGTGAATAGTGATATTAATATGTCATTGATTCACAAAATTGGTTAAAGTAATTAGCTGCAAATTCAGTTTTCCATTTAAGTAGAATTCTGACTCCAGTCTTTAATACTATTAACTGAGTCATTCGTCTTTAATACTATTGCCTGATGGGAACATCCATCGTGATGGCTACTATTATGGCTGCATAGGGAATCAAATACAGAGCATCTGAAATACCTTTCCTCTGCCAAGATTGTAGATGTGAGAATGAACCATTACTCAAACTCTAAGTTACTACATCTCTCATCAGTCATCACATACCTACCTAGATAGTTCAAAGTGTTGACATCCTAACTGAATATTTAGCCTTTTCATTTAATTTAGATTTAAAGGTAATTACATGCTTTATATAGTACTCTAGTTAGTTTCTCTAATTCAAGTAAGTTAAGGTTTCTTAGATACAAACAGGGGAGAAATAGACATAGGTTGAAAAGAATTCAAAGAAAAAGCATGAAGCGCACCCAAGTGGAAACACCACACTACATACATAAGCAACAAATCACCACTTCTCAACAACCCTCCTCAAACTATAGCCAAGATAAAAGAGAAAGCAACACCTGTATAAAACTTAGTCGGTCTCTAGGACATGAATCTTAAAGAATATGCATTAGGGCATCCCCATCCAAACAGAGGAGGTAACCTTTATGAGAACTGAGTGGGAAAAGAAGATTCATATAGCCGATCAGTATTATAAACTCTTGGGGTAAGCATTGGTTGGGACAGGGGTATAATATTTTGGGTGGTTCACAGTACAAGTGGGTAGACTTAAATCTTAATCGTATCCCCGCTTGGGACTAAATTAAAAAAAAAAAAAAAAAAAAAAAAAAAATTATGCATTCAGTGTGTGAGTTATCATTACAAGTCATCCAATTATTAAAAAAAAAAAAAACAGTTCTAAGACTAAATAAACCATATTCAGAGTCCAAGTTTTAAAGCTTGAACAATCAAATTGCCTTAGATAAAAATAACCTTTATTTAAGTTTTTGGATCTTGCTCATTTACACAACTCAACCAGGCCCAAAAACTCCTAAAAAGAATTACAATTTTAAAAAATAAATATTTATTAAATTATGGTTTTTGAAAAACAAACAATTATTAAAAATTATTATTATTATTCTTGCTACATAAAGTTCCTTCTAAAAGCAAAACTCAAGTCAAAATTTAATCGAGTTCTTTTCTAAAAAGAGAGTTCAAATAAAAATTTTGATTAAAATTTTCCCTTTATTTGGAGCCTCGTCCCCCACTTTTGTTTGTTTTCCAACAAATTATAATTTCTCAAAAACAATTATTAGATTATGTTTCTCAAAAATAAATAATTAAAATTATTGTTGTTATTGTATAAAGCTCCCTCTTAAAAAGAAAATTCAATTAGAGTTCCTCCAAAAAAGAATCATAATTTTTTAAAATTAAATTTATTTAATTATATTTCTAAGAAATAATTAATAATCGAAAACTATTATTATTACTACTTAAATTTCTTCTTGAAGACGAAAATAGAGTTTTTTTTCAAGAATTTTTTTTTTGAGTATGTACTAATGTTAAAATCATTTGTTTAAAATTTATTAATTTTATAATTTATTATATAATTATATAAGTATTTAAATATATAAAATATTTAGGATACATAGCCAAGAAGAAGAAAGAAGGAATCATCACAAAACGTCCTTGAACTACACAAGTCTCATCAACAATAAAAATTAAAAAGAAAAAATTTCTTAGACCTCTTAACTCTTCTGATGTTCTTTTTTCTTCACATGGTATCTCATGGTAAAGGCAGACTATATAGATCATTATTCTTTAATTCCTCGCATCCCTTGCCGTTAACATATATTTAGAAGATGTCATCTCTTATAATATAGGAGTCTAAATGGATTGGATTCAATCCAGTCCATGTACGATCCAAATCTTAAACACCTGACAACCTCGGGTTTGAGTTCAGTCAGTATATCTTCTTTCTTATCAGGTCAAGTCGAATTTGGATCTTGAATAATGCAAATGACCGATTCCTAATGAATTTTCAAATCTATTATATAAAAATAGCTTATTTTGTAGATTAAGTTCATGTCAAAATATTTTATTACTGCTATATACTCTAATCTAGATCATTTTTATCAAAACATAAATAACCATACATTAGCATACAACTAGTTTTAAATTTATTATCAGGTCTCCGGTTTGAGAAAGGACATACCTGCATCCTATCTGCTAAGCTTTTATGGAACAACTTCTAAACCTAAACTCGCTAAATCTTAAAACATGTCTGAATAGTTATCAGGTTTTTTGATACCATTTACACCCGTACCTATAGAGAATGGCTAATTTTGTATTTTAAATTCATGTCATTTGTTTTATTATTGCCATCCATTTAGTCTATGATAGTTTTTCTCGAAACATAAATAGTCTTACATTGTAAACATTAGCATACTATTTTCAAGTTTATTGTCAGATTTCGAATTTGACAGAGCATACTTGCATTCAATCAGCTAAACTTTTAACATACAAACTCACTAAATTTTGGGTCAAAATAGTTATTGGATTTTCGTAGACCATTTACACCGATACCTATAAAGGCTTTGGCAGTCTGGCCGGTTATTATGCGGCCACTATATCTTAGCATCAAATATAAATGAAGGGAGACGAGAACCAAAATTTTTGAAAATGAAGAAAGAGAGATACAGCAAGCTTCTACTTTTTTCTCTATTATCATAATCTTTTTTATTTTTTATTGTAAAACTTGGTAAGCCAAGTAGCACTAATAATAACTTTATCAGACAATCTTAACCATAATAAGAATATGGGTTATAGTTAAACTCATAATTTTGTAGTATATCACTTTAATTTTTAATTTCTTCTTCCATTTAGGAATATACATACCATACTATTGAGCCCAAAAATCAAATATGCATCAGCACCTTACTAGCTGGATTAGTTAAAAATGCGATCACTTCGCTTTTGAGCGAAAAACCCACCAACACTATTTAAATGTTGCATGCATTCAGATTTACAATTAATTCACAAAGGATAATTGTATTTTCCCTTTCAGTTTCTCGAGCAACAATAATTTACAACAAATCTTAGTGCTACTTGGCTTACCAAGTTTTACAATAAAAGAGACCAATTTATTCCATATTTTTATTCACCGGAAATTTGATACTTGCCCATAGGGTTGGCTATTGGCTAATAGCTGGTCCACAACTTTAACAGAGTTGCAAAGTTTCAAATATTAAATATCAGGTTCATAATAGATGGGGTATTTTCATATTAAATAGCGAAACATCGGACAATATATCGGGGATATAAAATATCAGGCACTCGTATTATATCGGGCCTCCAAAATGATAAATAGGCCGATATACCATTCATAGTAGTTGATATTTAAAACAATACAGAGTTGTGGTCCACAATTACCGCGGGAAATTTATTGCATGATGATGATTGAAACTCAATGGCACAAGCCAAGTACTTGGAAATCTTTCTTCCCTTCGTTCTAGACATAGTAGTGTTTATTCCCTTTGTTCTAGACTCAATGGCACAAGCCAAGTACTCGGAGATCTTTCAATGGCAAAAGCTCAGACAGTTTTGCCGTTTTAGACTATTTATTGACTTCAACAAAATAGTATAACAAAAGAAATTAATTAATTTTATTCATATGCATATCAAGAAATTACTGTACTTGCATTTCCATACGCTTATTGGGGCATTAGATTATCTGGGACCTGTATCTGATCATATCAGACAAAAGGTTTTGCATTTCTCCTTCCACGATGTGTTTTAGTTTTATTTTAATTTGTTTCTCTTCCTAGGAAAGACATCTGAAAAGTCCATGGGCAATTTCTAAAGGAGAGAATGAGCCTATGCACTGCACCATGTAACAGGCTGGGGAAATGGTAAATAAATCATATCCATATTTCACAAGCAATAGAATTTTTTGGAATCAGTACATCTTATTCCAGAAACAGACAATAAGTAAAATAAAACATGTGAGAACGAGAGAAATAATAGGTCCAGAAAGATAGAAATCAACAATTCCATACTAAAGTCATCTCAAGCAACAGATTAAAGAAGCGGTATTCAGTTTTTTTTGTTTTTTTTCTCTTCTCCGCTAAGATAAGTGCCATTCAGTTAGTAAACATAAACCCAGAGAACAAAAGCAGCAAAGTTTCCAGTGAACCTATATAAACAAGAAGAATAAAGATTTGCCTTCTTTTTCTTTCTTCACTTCATTCAGCCTCAACTGATTAGCAACAAGATGATCTCACGGTTTCTGTTAGTTGTCATCCTCCCGCATATAGGGATGTGATTTAATTTTGCTTTGTAATATATATTATGCTTTAGAGATAAATGCAATTCAAAATGGCAAACAACTCACCTGACTTTTCATCTGGAATCTTTTTTACCGAAGGGTTTAAGATGATTGCTCCTTAGTTCTGTGAGCTTAAAGCTTACAATATAGAAAATGGTAGTTATACCTACCTGCCAAGAGGCTTTCAAGGTTTACTTGATAGGCCTAGGGAAGTAAACAAGCAAATATGGAGAGGATATTGATACCGCCATGTTCGTCAATGCTATAAAAATCAGCGCTTAATGGACACATGCACAGGCTGCTTCATTTTTGGCCCAAAACTGAAGGAAAAAGTGAGCTGCTTATTTTACTCGCAAAAGCATGTAAAAGCACTTAGAAGCAACCCACAGTGCTTTCATAAGCGGGCTTCAATCTGCTTTGGAAATAAAAACTTTGAAACTGCAAATAGGATCCAAACCTAATTTGGCACTAAAATCTTCTCCCCTTTCAGCCACGATCATTTTAACATCAAAAACCTAGCATCGCTATTTTTGCGCAAGCCGTAAGCAGCGATTGAGAGGATCCACTTGACAATAAGAATAACAATGGGATGTTTTGCGAGATGAACTTGGCAATGTTTCTAAAGATGACGATTGACTGGTCTTTTGAACTTGGCAATGTTTCTAAAGATGACGATTGACTGGTCTTTTGGGCTCTGACTTTTGGACTATGACCTTCTCACGTCTAAAATTGGCTTTTGAACATGAGTTCTTCCGCTATAATCCTTATTGATTAAGTTTTAGATGCTCGTAATTTATTACTTTCTATGCTCCGTTATCTTAATAGCTAGTGTGCTGCTTAGTTGCTTTTGGTTTATGACTTACAATTATGGACATGTGGTGGTTCATGATACTATGATTTCATATATAATTTTTCACATTTTGATCTTGGTGGTTTTTGCCGCTTAAGTTTGTTTTTCATTTTCCGCTTTCCACAACCTTGAATTTCACATTTGTTTCCTTCTTTCAAATACGAATATGAATATGTAATTGTCTGGGCATTGAACTCGCTATTCATATCTGACAAAATCAAATTTAGATTCTGATTGGATCCAAATATTAACAAATATTATTACACTAATTTAAAAGCACTAAGAAAGTGGTTTCCAATGCATTACAAAACTTTAAATCAGCTTTATCCTATATGTTATAGTCTATCGTACTCAAATATTTATTTGAATATTTGGATATCTATTTGAATATGTTAGAAATGTTAACACTACTAATTTTGCTATCCAAATCTAAAAAGGAGATGATACATAAATCCATATTCGACAACATACAGATGCAGAATTGAATGTTGATCAAATGATTTGTAATTTTGTATCCATTTACATCCCAAAAAAGACTTCTTACCCGTAGGCACTCATATAGAAATCTATCACCAGCTTGTAGAGAGTTGATATTTTAACAACCAATTATAACAGTTAATCAATTATATTCTTAAACAATTTTGTAACAAAATCTAATTTTAAAAATGTCCATATTTCTTTTGTTTTCAAATAGACGACAAAGTTCTGCCACGTAAGTAAAACTTGGATGTCGTCTATTATTTTTTGTTTTACATGAACCTAGGAGTGGCAACTCCGGATTCAAAAACTTGTAATTTTTAGTACCCGAGATAGCAACCCTTGGTTCTTCTTAATGGTTTTATTAAACCTTGTCCCTCAGCAAGGTCGGATTGATGCCAATCGACAACAGGAAGCTCAAGATTCGCACCATGAATGTGGCATGCAACTGGTTCGATCAATGCGAATATACAAATCACTGGAAAGTTTGGTGTTAGGAATCAAGCAACAAAGGATTTCAAACCCTGAGTCCCTATAGTCATCCCAACACAGAAGACATGAGAGCAAAAGGTCCAGTATATGAACATGGGCAACTCCAAGTTCCAAAAAACAGAATTGGATCCCGTACCCAATGCCACTCCAAACTCATTCTCTCCATCTAATTTAACCCACAAAACATATCCTCTCGCTTGACCAATCCAGAACTCCCCCCTCTCAATCTCCCCTCACTGTCGATCTCCCTCTCCCCTCTTGATCTCCCCTCACTCGATATACCCTCTCATCTCCTCTTTCGGCTCCCCTCTCAGTGATCCTCTCATCTCCCCTCACCTTCATCTTTGCACTGCCTAGGTTTCAGCTGCCACCGCAGCCAGCATTTTTTCCATATGCCTTACTCCCATAATTCTCTTAAACTCCTAACCTTAATATTTGCCTTGATCTGGACTTGGATTAATATACTTTGGAAAAAAACATTTTGATTCTTAGCATGTTTGAGACTTTTAGGATTTAATAGTAGGGATACAATATCATGATTATTCAAATTATATTCTAAATTCACTATACTTTCAATAGAAATTACAATATCGTGATTATTCAAATTATATTCTAAATTCACTATGCTTTCAATAGAAATTTTCCTTTTTTATGTGAATTTTGTAATGTAATTGGTTAGATAGGTATTAATTTATTTTTGAATATGACATGATTAATGAAAATTATATTTTATATGAGTAAAGAACAAGCCCACGTTTTCATTATGTTCTAATTGATTTGGCAATCCTAATGAAATGTGAATTAAGCACAAATTATTTATTGGTAATGTAAGTAGATTATCCTCCTAAGATAATAATGTTAGATAAGGTGATTTTTCTCACATTTCTTTAATAGCAAATTCATCAATGGATCCAGTGATGTGCCTAACTATGATGAAGCTGTGAAACCTCTCATAACCGCAAAGTCGTGCAATTTTAATGATCTAATTAAGGAGATACAAAAAATTATAGAAGTTGATCCACGAGAATTTCGGATCCATTTGGTTTGCAATTGGCCCATAACGAAGTATAAGAATAGTAACATGCAAATAGACAATGACCGTGACATAAAGGTGCTATTCAATTTTGTGTCACAAAAAAAGATAGATGGAGTTATTTTGGGGGGGGAATCTTTCACTTACCGGGCAAAGATAGTTCTCATGTAAGCTTGACTTGGAAGACAATTCTAATGGCTTCACATTTCCCACCCCTCACGTGCCAATATTGATGAAAATCTTCACATTGAAGGATTATTATTGGCGCAATGACTTTTTGATAGTATTTCATAAGTATCACCTATCAAATTTTATAGATATTGAAAATTTATTTGTTCTATTTTATTTTGAAAGGAATACAATGATATTTTTCATCTTGTATATGTCCAGCCAAAATAATGTGATGCATTAGGAATATAATATGGTCCATACATCTTCTGATTGTCTCAACTCATCCGTTAATAATTAAACTCGAAAACAATAAAATTGGACAAATCAACGTTAATGCAATATCTGGATTATGCACATGGGGATAGGTACTAGTAACGAATTCAGTATATACTAGTGCAGATGAATGGGAGACGCCGGATAAACATGGATGTTCATAAACTTTCAACCTTCTAGCAAATAATTGTTATTGCACATGCAACATTGAAAAAACTACCTTGCTCTCATATATTGCAATTTATTCAAAACAACTAGATGGTGCAAATTTCTCGTATTACACCAATTATTATTCTTGGTATGATTCAAGCAAATACAAACTTGCATATCAATTTCTCTTTCATCCAGTGAGAGATAGTCAATATTGGAAAATTATGATGATCCATATAATTTGTTTCCTAAGTGCAAGAGACATGCAGGTCAACCTTCTAACCTTATACTCGACACTATGGATGAGGAGCGTGGAGTCCGCATAAGGAACAAATGTTGTAATTGCACACTATCAAGACATACATAAATCGTTGTTCGAATAATCCACATGGTATTATATATACATGCACAACTTATGTTGGTTCCTTAGTATGATATATTCTCATCCAATGTACTTGGAGTTACAGTTATTTGTACTTCAAACGGAGTAGGTCCCATGACTGATGCGGTTTTGTATGTTCAGTCACACTATCGTTCAATTTTCATATTTTAGAACATTATCTGCTTGAAATTTATTTAGTTATTCAAATTGTACATATTTGACTTAATGCATATGCAGGCGAAGACTAAATTAGGTACCTCTATGGATCTTTCCAATCGATCATATGCGTGCACATCAGGAATGGAGATCAGAGGAAGCCCATGTGCATTAGACAAGCATGATTTCTTATTTGCTCGAAGTCACGGTTGATGCATCTAGATTTACCATCTATCACCATATTGATAGAGAGATGGAGATTTGCGACAAACTTTTCATCACAAAATAGGAGAGATAAACATCACTTTACAAGATGAGGAGACACTTTCCAGGCTTTATATAGATGGGACATCAATTACATGGCCAGACGAAAGAATTTGGGCCAACGTGTCGCCATTTATTGGCAGAGTTCAACCGCTCATGATCAGCAATCTTTTATTTCTAGACTGATAAGAGAATCACTCATGCGATATGATCGCTCCTCCAAGATTTAGTTGTTGGAACAATATTTTGGGATACTACAGTTCTAGCATATTTATATAGGGAGCTACCAAAGGTGCACTAGGGACATAAAGGAGCTCCATGCTTATATGGCTCTATTGCAAGTACATCGTAAATATCTTATTTAATTTAATTCTTAATATTTTATGTATTATATTAGTATTTTTGGGTTTTTTTGCACATTTGGACATGGTCACGGGGGTGCATAGGTATCGAACGACCTACACTTTTGCATTGTCAATAGATTAATGGATATATTCCATTAGCATGCAACTAAACAATATGTTTTAAATATTCAATATATAAACTTCACAAATCAGTTCATGATATTTGCATAAACACTAAAGTGTTTAAGAAAGATAACATGTGAATCGATCTTCTTTAATGAGACATCGACTAGGTAAGTTGAGTTCTATCATAATAATTTGATCATGAAGATCCTACTCAGGTATATATAACATTACTTTCTGTATTTATTGTAATTGTGTGGACAAGGATAATAATACTAATCAAAGTTTCAAACTATATATGTTCCAAGAGACTTGAGAGCCATATAGTAATGAGATTCTAAGATTACTACATTCAATATGTTACATATTGTAGGTTTCGCTATATGGCAAACCAAAAGTTCCATCATATACTTTAAGGTTGTTGAGTGGTCTCGCATAGCATATCTCAAATGCAATCAAGCAAATTACCTCCAAAGACTACAACATAAGCCTAGAATTAATTGGAAAAATGAACATTTATCGAAAATATAATTGTAAAATGAATGAAGAGATCATATTCAAGCTCCTCTCCTAACTAATCACCTACACTAGTATTGTGGTATTACTCATGATTTTTCTGAAACCACTCCACCCATATCCCGTGGTCACATTGAGAAAGATATATTATGCTAAAAATTATATTTTACTTATATGTAGTCTATTTAATTTCTTTTAATTTTTCAAGTTGATTTTCAAATTTTCGAGATTGGGAATGTAGAAAGACTAGCAAAAAGGGACCTACATTTGGCTTATGATGATGTTGCACTGTCACTATTTACGGAGATTGCACGGCATTATAAAGTTTTATCTCATTGTTCTCGAGTTAGGCAAGAGGTTGAGCAACCAAAGTGACAATTAATTTATACACATCAACTACATTGTCTACAATCTCGAGTTGCCAATGATAATTGATGATATTCGACTTTCTTAGCAATATCGAGACTGCAATAGTGAGATTTGAGCTATTAAACTCTATCCTTAACCGGATTCAGAAATTGAGGCTACACATAGTAGCGACGCAGAAGAATGACACATAAGGCAAGCTGGTCAATAATAAAGCAAGACCCGTGCATGTTAAGTTGTCTTATTGATATGTGATGTGAATTTATTTTAATATTATGTAATATGCTAGAAAACCAATATATATTATATTGTTGCAATATGTGATATGAAGTTTTTGCGATATATTATAATATTTGATATGAAACATTTGTTGGTTTCTAATATATGAATTTTTTATATTGATGAAATTTTTTTGGATTATTGCGATATATTATGATAATATATTGTGATATGAATTTCTAAGAAATGATATATTTTAATAAGTGATATCATTGTGATATCTTTGAGATATGTGATATCATTTGCGATATATGATACCATCGTGATATGCAATATTATGTGATATATATACATGGTATCAGTGATATCGATATAATAACTTGTGATATCATTGCAATATACAAAATATCGATGTGATATCTTGTGATATATGATATGGCTGTGATATAGGTGTAATATGCGATATCACTGTGATATGTCATTTATGATTTCAAATTTTTTAATTATATGTTGTGAAATTGTTTATAGAAAATTATTGCTATAAACTAAATAGATGAGGGATTTTTTAATTATTGACTGCATGCCGTTAGCAATACAGGTCAAACTGAAACAGCTATTTTGAGATGATTATATTTGTCAACTCCAGTCCAAAACAACAGCAAATATGTTGGCAACCCCTACTCCCAAAATAACCAAAAACTTGAACTTGGGATTGCCAACCATGGGACCAAAAATAAGCAAGAACTTCAATCCGAGGAAAATGAACCGGACAACCCCAGGCTCAAAATATTATCTGGAAAAAAAAAAAAAAAAAAAAAGGTTGATCGGTTTTAAAATTAAATCTGAAAATTGGATATTTACATAATCGTCCTTCTGTTTAGGAGCTTAACTTTAAAATATGCCAAATACCCGAACCCATTTGCATGAGTAGTGATATGGATGGTGATGATGATGATGATAACCTTCAATATGAAATAATTTCCACTATGGCCGATAAAAATAAATTCTCCACTACAGCTAAAAAAAAAATATTAAATTCGCACCAAATTCATAACTAGAAAAATGACTTAAAATAACGACACTGTTTCCTGAAAAGTTAAATTCCTAAGACTTCTACCGGAAGCGCTAATTATCCTCAGATCATATGAAAATTCATAATCAAGATTTAAAAAAAAAAAAAAAAAAAAACTGATTCAGATCAGACCGCAATATGATACAGTCAAGCAAAAATTCATCAGATCCAACAAAATTAAGGCCAAATTCGAGAGAGAGAGAGATTATTATCTTACAGGAGGTCTTGCTGCCGACGTGGCCCAGGAACGCGGCGATCTCCTTCATCTGCATCTGCTTGCCGCCGGTGGTCCCAAACCCTAGCGGCTCGTACTCCGCCGCCGCAGTAATAAACGAGTGGTAATCCCAGAATCCGACCACGTGGGCGACGGGCGCATTGCGCTTGGCGAAGAGGTTCTCGAACTGGTACACCTGAAAGAAGTCGGTGATGGTCTCGTTGCAGCAGTAGATGCTGTTCTTGCACTCCCACCCTTTGTCGCACACCTTCTCCTTCTTCTTCGACGACGACGATTCCGCTATTGAGAACAGGATCAGAAGCGCCACGGTGAGAATAAGCGCCGATAACTTCGCCATTGTTGAGAGAACTGGTGAGGAGAGAGAAAGGGAGAGGGGATCTATAAAGAGAGGGGGGTGTCGGTGGCGGGGTTTGGTCGAGTGTAGCTGTTGGTGGAGATGACTGGGGAGTGAGTTGAGGAGAGGGCGCATAAGGAATCTATGCGGTTGGGTGGATCTGCCGTTGGTTTTGGTTGGGTGGGTTGGTCGTATAGGCGTTTTCTATGCGGGGGGTGGGAATTAGGAGAGGGGTCACATTGCTTTGAGAACACCCAAGGTTAGTTCCAGAAGCTCCTCCTCTTTACTCTTCGTGCGTTTGATGGCTGCTCGTACGGCCTCGCTGGCCCTGAGCGGTTAGGAACGTTGTGCGGATGCTGCGTGCGGGGAACTTCTAAAGGGGCACAACTTTTTTCCTAGTAAGCCAAGATTTCCTAGTGAGCCCAGTAAATTTTTGCTAAAAAAAAAAATTTCTTAGTGAGTACATATTCTATTTCCAAAATGCCCTTCCCCCTATATCTCCTCTCCTCTTTCTCTTCTCTCCTCATTTCTCCTCCAAACCCTAACCCAAACTTCCACTCATCCTCTCTCACTTCCACTCATCATCTCCATCCGTATTCTCTCCTCATTTCTCCTTCTAAATATCTCTCTCTCTCCCATTCCTAAACCCCTGCTACTCTCCCTCATACCGCTGCAGGCCGCCGCCGCTGTCGCCGAGCTTCCTCTGCCACCGCCGCCGAGGTCCCGTCGCCGCCTTCCCGCCCTTACTAAGTAAGTTTTTCAAATTTAGTAATATTTATTTAAAAATTTAGTTTTTATTATTTTTGGATTAAACAACTCTTCAAATATTAGTGTTTGGTGATTTTGTTAGGTTTGGAAGGAGGAAGAGGGGATGAGATAGCAAGTTTAGTTGTAGCATTTTTTTGTTAATTTTAATTTTTAATATTTAGATTATAATTATTAAGAAAATTTAATATTGTAATTCCAATTGTAAAATATGCGAAATTTAGTTATTTTTTATAATCATGAACGCTGGTATTAAAATTTATTAGTTAATTATGAAGTTTGATGGTATTGCCCTAATGGTTGATTAAGTTGCAAAAGATGGTTTTAGTGTCTTTAAAATTTAATATTATACTATCTTGCAGCAAAAAAAAATAGACAAAAAAAGATATTTGTAGCAAATTTTACTTTGTAAGTTTATACTTACATGTACAGAAGAACCAATCAGAAGAACCATCAGAAGAGCAAACAGAGAAACAAAGACAAGATCAATCCACTCCTGATGCACCCGATACGGCATTTATGTCTCGAACCAGAAGCAGACGTCAATCCCCGAGGAAGACAAGGAGACAGTGATTATATTATATTAGTTGTGTATTGATATGGATGTCGTAAGGAACTTCAAGTGGCCGGTGTAATTGTTTTTTTCAAACATTTTGAAGAATTTGTAGAATATATGGTTTTTGTTTGTAATGAACCCTATTATTTGCTTTTTGTTCGAGGAATATATACACTACGTTTGTATTTGATCTTATTTCTTTAATTTGTATGTGATCTTATTTGTTTTATACGTAGGGGACCTTGTTTATAATCTTCACTATATCATTGTATCAGTTATTGTATCGTTGTATCATTGTATCGGTGTATCAGTGTATCATTGTATCGTTATATCGGTGTATCAGGAGTATCATTGCATTTGTGTATCAGGAGTATCATTGTATCGGTGTATCAGTGTATCATTGTATCGGTATATCGATGTATCAGTGTATTATTGTATCGGTGTATCGGTGTAGTAGTGTATCATTGTATCGGCGTATCGATGAATCAGTTTATCCATATATTATTGTATCGGTGTATTAGTGAATCATTGTGTCAGTGTATCAGTGTATCATTTTACTTCCTTCACTATATTTTTGTAATAATGTATAATTAGTTGTTAATATAAGTCCGTAAAGTGACGTTAAATTGGATAAACTAATGATATATCAATTTATTACATAAATAGAGTGGGTGAGGTGTCCGGAGTAGCAGATCGGATCAAGCCCTGTCTGGACTGACAGTCCGAACAGGGGAGACCTGTTCGGACTGTCAGTTCGAACAGGACTGGTCCGTTCGGACTGACAGTCCGAACACGGCCTCCCTGTTCGGACTGAGAGTCCGAACGGGAACGGAGCGGGAGCGGGAGGCCTGGAGCGGGAGAAGGAGGAAGGACAAAATGAGAAATTTTTTTAGAGGATAAACTTGATATTTTTGAAAGTTATTAACTGGGCTCACTAGGAAAAAAGTTGTGCCCCTTTAGAAGTTGCGGTCAATTTTGGGCTTTTGTCGACTTCTCCCGGTTAGTCCAGCCCAATTTATAATTATAAGGCTTTTGAGCTAACCTTGGATCCGTGTTAATTTATATGCAATGGCTAATTGGTCAGATCTAGAAAATATACGTTTAAATTCATATGGCTAAGTAACATGGTAGGCTCATCCAACTATTCATTTAGGATGTGTTTGGCTCGCTGGAGCAAGAAGAAATTAAAAATTAACTTTCAAAATAAAAATAGAAGGAAAGAGTTTTTCTTATATTCGTTTATTAATTTTTTTTAGAAGAAAGAAATGTACTCGAAAGTGAAAAGAGTATTATTTAACAACAACAACAACTAAGCCTTTTATCCCAAATATTTGGGGTAGGCTACATGAACCAAAAAAAGAATCACGCTGGATCGATCACTTTGATATTCCTTCTCCATTCATTTCTATCAAGTAATATCTCCTTATTTAGACTTCTAAACTCCATATCTTTGCGTATCACCTCCATCCATATTTTCTTCGATCTTCTCTTCGTTCTTTAACTTGTCCTACATAGATAAACTCCCATCTTCGAACTAGTGTACTTGTAGGCCTACGTTGCACATGACCAAACCATCGTAAGCGATTTTCTCGCATCTTTTCATCGATGGGACCTACACCTACCTTAGCATGAATATCTTCATTTTTTATTTTATCTCTTCTAGTGTTGCCGCACATCCAACGGAGCATACGCATCTCTGCTACACTTATCTTCTGTGAATGACGTTTTATAGTCTAACATTCTTTGTAATATAATAAAGTTGGCCTAATAGCAGTTCTATAAAACTTTCCTTTCAATCTTAACAGAATGTTACGGTCGCATAAAACTCCCGTTGTCCTCCTCCATTTCAACCAGCCAGCTTGTATCCTATGATTAACATCATTATCGATCTCTCCATCATTCTGAATAATAGAACACAAATATCTAAACTGACTGCTCATTTGTATATCTTGCCTATCCAGTTTTACAACATTATAGTCTATGATCCGGCGTTTACTAAATTTACACTCCATATACTCTGTTTTAGACCTACTCAATCTAAAATCTCTAGATTCTAATGTATGTATTCATAACTCTAACTTGATATTTACCCCTTCTCTTGTTTCATCAACTAAGACAATATCATCAGCAAATAGTATATACCAAAGTATCTCATCCTGAATGGCTTTAGTAAGCTCATCCATCAGTATAGCAATTAAGAATGGGCTCAATGCAGATTCTTGATATAATCCAATTGTGATAGAAAAATCACTTGTTAAACCACCACATGTTCTAATATTGGTCACTACTCCATCATACATGTCCTTAATTATATCGATATACTTGATGGGAACTCTTTTTTTCATCAGTGTCCACCAAAGTATCTCTCGTGGAACTTTATCATAAGTTTTCTCTAAGTCAATAAATGTCATATGCAAATCTCTATTTCTCTCTCGGAATCGCTCTATAAGTTGACGAAATAAATAAATAGTTTCTGTCGTTGATCACTCCGGCATAAATCCAAACAGGTTCTCCTATATTTTAACAGTTTGTTGCAATCTATGTTCAATTGTCATTTCCCAAAACTTCATAGTGTGATACATGAGTTTTATTCCCCGATAATTAGAACAATTCTGAATGTCGCCCTTATTCTTATACAAAAGTAGTAGGGTACTCTTCCTCCACTCATTTGGCATTTTCTTAATTTGCCAAATCTTGTTAAAAAGATCTGTTAGCCACCTCAAACCAATCCCTGCTAAATATCTCCATATCTCTATAGGAATCTCATATGGACCAACAGTTTTTCTTAATTTCATCATCTTCAAAGCCTTGAAAAGAGTATTATTTAATTGATTAAATAAAATAATATTTATATTAATTTATTAATTTTTATTTATAAAAGTACAATTTTGGAATGTTAACGATGGCATACAAATAAAAAAATTAATCTTCTACTTCATAGAGTTCTTCCAAAGCAAAATGTGGGGAAGAAAATTTTGGAAGTAATATTCTGCATAGCTATCATTTCACTATACAAGAAGTAACTTCTAATTTCTTTCTTGGCTAAATAAACATTTGAAGTAATAAAAATAGACTTATTTCAACTATTTCCACTCTAGTTCCATGCAAACAAACACACCTTTAATATCAAGTACGCCCATAAAAAAATATGAAAAAAACTCCAGAAGTATGAAATATTCGATGGATAACAAATTAATCACCAAATAACCAAACATAAATCATCAAACTAATTAAAACAGAAATTTTAATGTGGAAAATCCAAACTATGTGAAAAACCATAGAAGAAAGTAAACTATAATAAAAAGTCGAGTTACAACGATTTGACTCACAGCCGCTAGATAGCCACAACTAAACAAAAAGTTGAAATCCAACTCTTCTGTCAAACAACCACAACCAATGCTCTAACACTCAAGTTATTTGAAACTAGTAACAATAAACCTCTCACAATTGCAAATCTACAAGTAGAAAATTATGCAATACAAATGAGTATAAGTTACAAATAAAGTAGCATATATTCTCGTCTCTAAAATGGAGATGTCGATAAGTGTTGATCTCCAAAATCAATAATAGTAACTAATAAAGAAATTCCTTTCTTTTCAATCTTTCAATCTCCTTCAATTCTATTGAGAAACTCTTCAAATATATTGATCAAATATATAATATAGAGTTATTTCCCTTCCAAATAAAATGTATCTCTCTCCATAATCTTATCCATCTATCTCTAATCTCTTGGTTCAAATAGCTTCTTAAACCAAACAAATACTTAAAATCTAAGTGAAAATCTAATCTGAAAAATCAAAATCTGTATTTACCTGACTGGGCTATCGATTGGCCTACCAGTATGGCTACTAGTAGATCCAACTACAGGTGCTTTCAGGCTGAAAAATAAATCAACCTACCAGTAACTCTACCAGTAGGTACTGAAGTTGCTGCTTCAGTACATCCTAACTACTGGTAGATACTGGCACCTTAGTGCCGTGCATATGCACAATTTTGTGCACATAAGCTTCCCCAGGTTTATATTTCCTGTTTTTGGTCCATTTTGCTACATGTGTAGAATAAAAAATCCTAACAAGCATATATACTCCCAGTTTCAATCCAATATTCCTTTAATTTGACCATTACTCCTCCTTTTTGTCAAAAATTGATAAATACATACAGATCATTTACATTAGAAAATACAAGTGAGTCACACATAGAGTTCACCTGTAGCATTCATACAACAATTATTCACCACGAAATGCATATGTATACACGAGTATTAAGAAGTCCAGAATTGTGGTAAAGTCTCATATGTTAAAAACTTTCAAAACGTAGAATACTAACTTATCATATAGACACAAGTTATATTTCACAAAGTTGTCATGCAATATATCAAATATTTAGAATATGTTCAAGTCTCATGTTCATTGAGTATTTGATATCATCGAGGATCATAATGAGTCTCAATTAAACTTGGGATAGATGACAAGTATTCTGATTTGTTTGGAATGCCAATTAGATTATGAAAGTGTTATTATGATATGATTTGACTTATATGTGTGTGTGTATGTATATATATAGCGCTAGGTGGCCCAATAAAATAATTGCATGTAATGTCACTTAAGATAACAAATAAAAGATGAAAGAAGTTATGGGGGAGAGAAAAAATTTGATTTAGATTTGATACCTTGAATGGCACCACATGTAATTATTTTATTAGGCTAGCTAAGTGCTAGTGAAGGAATTTCTTTCACCGCTAATGAATTTTCCGTTATATGTATATATATATATATATATATATATATATATATATATATATATATATATATATATATATATATATATATATATATATATATATATGGGATTACTGTAGGTGAGCCGCCAGCTCAGGAAAAGTTACGTGAGCTAGTGGTAAAACTGTAATGATTCAATAATTTTTCTTCAATTTTTTTTAACAATCACTATCTCTACCTCTTTAACTTATTTCGAATTAAATTTCATAAATTTTGGATTTCATTACCCTTTCATCAACTGCATACAAAATGTTTTATTCATTGAAAACCGTCAATTTTGTATTAGCTTGATGGAGGACCAAATCAAAACTAAAACCCAAGAAGTTGGGTATGAGTGAACCCTAGGGGGTCTGTCGGCGAAAAATTCTGGAAAACAAAGTAGATCCGCGAATTTAGAGTTGGAAGTCCGCAACTCGACGGATCCGCGAACCTAAGAGACTGAGGTTCGCGACCCAGACGACAGAACAGGTTCGCGAATTTAAAATTGAGATTCACGATACTACCCATAGCATTCGGGTAGGGGTTTAATACAAAACCATCCGACCTGAACAAGAGAGTTGCCATCTCGGATCGTGGAGCTAACTGCCAAACAAATGCAGCGGCACTACTTCGATCGGGGGAGCAACCACCTAACGAATATGACGGTACTTCTCGAATAGTGGGAGCTAACGGTCGAGCAAATGAGGCGGGACGTTACTCTAGAACCCCTATAAAAGGCGGAGGAGCGAAAGAGACACGGACAGACACAGACACAGACGGACATCTTCTCCTAAAAGTTACCCCTTGTGATCAAGAGTCAAGAACCTTTCTTTTTCCTTTAGCCAACTCAGAGAAATTGTACGAAGTGTCAACGGAGAGCAGGATCATCCTCCATAGCTACATAGGAATCCAGTTTTAAACAAAGAGGAAATCCATCTTCCTCATCTTCTGTAAACGGAAAACCGTTAGATTGTAATCTTTTA
The DNA here is from genome assembly GCA_036321105.1 of Dracaena cambodiana. NCBI lineage: Eukaryota > Viridiplantae > Streptophyta > Magnoliopsida > Asparagales > Asparagaceae > Dracaena > Dracaena cambodiana. The sequence goes on along the minus strand of JAYEPQ010000008.1, from coordinate 27,297,896 downwards.
TTGAAAAGACTTCAATATAAAAAACTTGCAATTTTCATGGCGAACAGAAGATTGGCGACTCCGCTGGGGAATCCCATCACCTCCGGTGATCTGGTGGTAGCTCAATCCGACAACGTTCCAGTTGGTAGTATAGTCGACTCGCTCACCATCCACTTTGACCAGGAAAGGTATGAAGAATTCCTTTCTTCAGGCTCTAAGAGCCCTACTTTCCTAAAGGGATGCCGTAAAATCTCCAAGGAGTCAATCCCCGAAGAGGCTTTAATGGTAATAACTCAGCTAAGGGAGTCGACGGACCAAATTAGTCTGAAACCCTCCTCCTCAACATTGGGCTCTATATCAGTTTCGGTTAAGACTCTTGATCCCTCAAGCAAAATGGACCAAAGTCCCCGCTTCAACAAGGGAAAACGACCACTATCCATTTCGCGAGACTATGACGCGGAGAAGGAGGTTCCTCTCACTTGTACAGCGAGAAGAAATCTAAAAAGAAGTAAAGTTCGTTCCCTCCGCAGGACCACGCAATAAAAGGAAACCGCCACCTCATCCCTGCAAAGACCTACCACACAAATATGGAGGCCAAAAGGCAAAGTTGATAGAGATGCAGAAGAATTTACTCGCGTTTCCTACAGGAAGTGGAGTAAGTCCACCAAAGTTATCTATGATCACAAACGCGGAGCATACATCCGCGTCCCTCGTGTTCCAGGGAGAAAGTATGATCACGTGATTGAAGAGGCTTGCGGAACATGCGAACCTCAAATACGCGGAAAATGCATGCCTATCTTCAAGGCTAAGAATGTGCCGTTCCCGAAGCTATCTCTCACAAATGACGCCGTCACAAAGAATTCCAGTGCAAGAGATCTTAGGGAATTTCTAAATAGAAAAAGGGAAGAATCCTACGTATCTCACTGCCACTGTGAATGACTAATCAATGCAGTACTGTCTCACTGTCATTGTTCAGCCCATACCAAATCCTCGGTATTTTATCGATTGTCAGCTCCATCGACATCTTCATCCCAACTGGCGAAGAGGAGGCGACGAAACGGATTTGAGTTTTCTGAGCCAGAATATCCTGAAGTGTCATCCAACATGATAAGTATCGGAGAAAAGAAGAAGAAAAAGAAAGCGAAGAAAGTCTCTGAAGGAGATGCTTCTTACCCAGAGCTCTCTTCGAGTTCGAAAGATCTATTCAATAAAGAGCAAGGAGTTTTTCGAAACACTCGACTCAAAAGTGGGACGGCAGTCCCCATGAATCATAGACAGATGGCGGGAATCTCTTCCGATGAAGAAGATATAATCAAATCTGTTATGGCTGAATCGTAGACATCCTACTCGTTCCTAGAAGATTCTGCCTTTGCATATATGACTCAAAACAAAGTCTCAGAAGAGTTCATGCGGAGAATGGATGAACAAGATAAGCATATCCAGCAACAGTAGGATGCTATCAACGAGCTTAAAGATATGCTACATGTTCTAATGGAATTGGAGAAGACTAGATTGAAGGATATAGGAAAGAAGACAGAAGAAGAAGGTCTTCACAATAATGAAAAAGAATCAGAACATCATGAGGATGACGGCAACCATTCCGTGCATCAGGAAGGAAACGCAAATGCTGTTTGGATGGAGAGCTTCCAAAATCAACTAAATGCTCTCATGCATAAGAGCAATTTACAAGAGCTCAGCGTGGTAAGGCCATATCCCATGGAATGGGAAAGTGTGCCGTTCTTGGAAAGTTATAAACCATTGAAGCTCAAATCTTTCGATGGTAAAGGATCGCCGAACCAGCACCTCTACTATTTTAAATCGCAGATTGGACATTTAGCCGGAAATGACCCCATTATTACTAGGGTATTCGTTAGTACCTTAGCGGGACTAGCTTTTGAATGGTTCCGGAGACTAGAGCCGGGAACCATCAATTCATGGAGCGACATGAAGAAAGCCTTTCTCACCAGGTTCTATGAAGATGATATGGAGGTGTTAATGCCGGCGCTTCTAGCCACTAAACAAAGAAAAGGAGAGTCAGCCCAAGACTTCATCAAAAGATTCCGAAACGATTCTCTCAGATGTCCGCATAGGATGCCAGAAAAGATCTTTAACCTCCTCATGAGTAAGAAGATGCTAAAACTGCCGGAGTCTAAATATTCAGAAAAAGCAGGAAAAGTTAATGATCCTAATTATTGTGTCTACCATAGGATCATTAACCACCCTACCCAAAACTGTTACATCCTTAAGGATAAAATTAAAGGCTTAGTGGATGTTAATATTATCAAGCTCCAAGAGCACCAGAAGAAGGTGACCGCGAACATGGTGACTGTCAGGTTCGGCAAAGCGCCCGACTGGATAGAGTCAACAGTTCAAGATGGGGTGTAACCCATTCCTAAAGGCACGATGCAGGTCGTAAATTTTGATTCGCACCAACAGTAGAAGAAATGACTGTTCCCCTTTGAAACTGATAGAGGGGAGAAACTGTGGGTGCATCCAGATTTCCTAAGTGATGAACAATGGACTTCCAGTTCATCTGGAAGAAGGCGAAGAGGGAAAACCTTTACCTCCAATGTCGTCTCTGTGATTCCCGAAGATGACGGAGTCATTTCTACTTTGACCGATTCGGAAGAGGAAATCGGAAATTCTTAGGTGACTGACGCGGATCCTCCTCTCATGGGAACCCGTTCAGGAAAAGATTACTTGAAAAACTATGGCCAGGCAACGGATTCCCAGCCATCTCCAGAGAAAGTCAAACAAAAAGAGCTTAAATTTGATAAAGTTCTGAAGAAGAAGGAAAAAGAGCCTGCGAAGGACTCGCGGAAGTCATTCGAGTTCGACATTCTAACACAGTAGGCCAATATTCCCGCGAGGATAACCTTGTACGAGCTCCTGAAACTCTCTAAATCTACTAGAGAAGTTTTAAGAGAAGCTCTACAAGATTCGGAGGTATTCTTGGCACAAATACCGGAGATGATTGAGGAAGAAGGATCTCTTTGCGCGACATGTCACCAAGTCCCTGGTAAAAACGTCTCTTGCATCACTTTCTCTCCAGAAGACATGCAGGTCAGGATCAATAAACATTATCGCCCTCTGTATTACAAGGGATACATAGGATCTACAGAGATAGAGCACATTCAAGTTGATCCAGGCTCGGCCTTAAATATCATGCCCCGAAGGATGCTACGATATCTTGGAGTTTCGATGAATAGATTGGCAGCAACCAACACTACTATCTTCGGATTCAATGCTAACGGCAGTAGACCGCTGGGTAAGATAAAGCTCAAGTGTCAAATCGGCGATCTGAAAACGGAAGTCACGTGTTACGTGATAGACGCTGACATATCATACAATCTGCTATTTGGGAGACCTTGGATCCATAGCAATCTCATTGTGCCCTCCATGTTACACTAATGCATGAAGTATGTCGACAAAGACGGGAACGTAAGAATACTGATCGCAGAAAAACAACTCTTTAAAAGAGTTGAAAACTACTTTACTGACGCATTGCTGTATCAAGATGTGTTCGGTATTTCAGATCAGCCTGTTCCAGATAACTCCGATAGCGACGAGGAAGCTGATACAGAATTAGGATCTGAAGATTCAGAATCCGAGGATGTAATTTGGGACGGTGATCCCATTGTGATAAGCCTTGAAGGTCTTGATGTAAATAACACCGTCCACCCCGATGGTGAATGGGTGATAAATGAAAATTTAGAGTTTACTTATTTTTCTGGTGTTGATTCTGAGCCCTCAAGCACTAGCACAGATGCATTCAGCGATTGTGTGAATAAGGTGTGTTCTCTGACTTCCCTCCAAGCACATATTCGATCATCCTTACATGAATTGAGTCATGACATTGAAAGTGCTAACCGGGTCGTTTTTGAGGTTCCTCCCAAAAACGGAACCCAGAAAGTCATAGTATTTGGAAGGGCAAGTTACAAAAAAAAAAGAAATACTTAGATTCTGAAGAAGAATAGGGAAAATATGAGTTCTTCCATTACGATAAAAATTCTCATAGATTAATAAAGAGGATGTGATATATTTGGCCGAAGGCAGGAGATTGAACTTCAGAGGAGGAAAAAGGACAATCCTTCGACCTTTTATCCTAGAAGGAAAAATGCCAGATTATTATCAGAAAACCGGTAGAGAGTTGGGATACGTCACCACTCCCGAAGGTTCCTCAAGTGGGAAAACCGAAGAAAGACAATGCGATCATTCATCAGAATCATCCTGCTGGGACTCAGATGTCAGTACTGGCATGATTTTTCGTGAAGTGTCCACAAACATGGTTTCCACGACCCAAGAAGACGAAGACTTAGAGGAAGCCTCGCCAATAAAAGATGACCCCCTGGGCCAAGCATTTTAATGTGAAATGGGAGATTCAGTTTGAATAGCGCGAACCTCCAACTGAAGACAAAGTGATCCAAATCAATATGGGAGATGAAAAGAATCCCAAACCCATATTCATAAGTGAGAATCTATCCTCGAAAGAAAGGGAGGAGTTGATATCCCTCATTCACGAATACATTGATATTTTCGTCTGGAGTTATGAAGAAATGCCAGGATTAGATCCAAGTGTGGCGGTTCACAAATTAAACATCCGGCCAGAGGCTAAACCAGTAAAACAACAGTAACGAAGATTCCACCCAGAGATTATGGAAGCTATAGAAGCTGAAATCAAGAAGTTGATTGAATCAGGCTTTATTCGCGAAGAACAGCACCCTGATTGGGTCGCGAATATAGTTCCGTAACAAAACAAAATGGAAAGATCCGAATATGCATAGACTTTAGGGATCTGAACGAGGCCTGCCCTAGGGACGAATTCCTACTACCCATCACAGATGTTATGATAGATAATACTTGCGGGTATGAGCGTATGACGTACATGGATGGGTTCTCGGGGTATAATCAAATAAAAATGTACTCTGATGATGAGAAGCATACGTCCTTCAGGATGCCACTCGGGGTGTACTGCTATACAGTCATGCTCTTTTGCCTAAAGAATGCAGGTCTCACGTATCAATGCGCCATGAACGTAATATTCCAAGAGCACCTCCGGAAGACAGTGGAATGTTACGTGGATGACCTAGCGATTAAGAGCAGAAGCAAAGACGATCACTTGAAGGACTTGAAGGCAGTATTCGACCTCATGAGGAAACACCAGCTCAAGATGAATCCAACTAAGTCGTTCCTGGGGGTTTCTAGTGGAAAATTCCTCGGTTTTGTCGTAACGTCAAAAGGAATACATTTTGATCCAGATAAGGTCAAGGCTATCCAAGACATGCCACCTCCCTGTAATCTCAAAGAGTTAAGGGGATTGCAAGGTAGGCTGGTGTATATCCGCAGGTTTATATCAATTTGTCTGGTAAATGCCAATCTTTCACCAGATTAATGAGGAAAGGAGTGTCATTTGTTTGGGATGATGCATGCCAAAAGGCTTTTAAAGAAATCAAACAATATCTCATGAAGCCACCAGTGCTTGTAGCTCCAGTCTCGGGAATACCCTTCTTGCTATACGTAAGGGCTATGGACCATTTTTTGGGAGCTTTGCTAGCGCAGAAGAATGAGTCAGGTCATGAACAAGCTATTTACTATCTCAGCAGTATGATGATCGGGGCAGAACACCGATATAATCCAGTGGAAAAGGAATATCTAGCTTTGGTATTCGCAATACTGAAAATGCGGCACTACTTAGTTGGACAAACCATCAACGTTGTATCGAGAGTTAACCTCCTGAGAATACTAATGACTAAACTCGGATCGTTAAATTCAAGACTATCCTATTGGGTTATTTTGCTATCACAGTATGATATGCGCTTCGTCCCACAGAATTCTGTTAAAGGACAGGCCGTGGCGGACTTCTTAGCCGAACATCCAATCCCGGCATACTCGAAGTTATACGAACAAATCCTGGAAGAGTTAGAAGAATGGGACCTGATTCCAGAAAAAAAGTAACTCGCGAAAATCTTCCGAAGGAAATACAGTCTCAAAGAGTGTATAGCAGTTTTTCTTTGACTGTGCCTCCCGAATGGGATCCGAGGGAAGAATGACAGCGGGGGTAGGAGTTGTTTTCGTCTCTCCTCACAACCACATCATTCCACGAGCTTACTCACTAACAAGCTCGTGCTCCAACAATATCGAGGAATATAACGCCCTTCTAATCGGCTTAAAAATAGCTAAGCAACTGGGGGTTAAATATTTGGAGGCATATGAGGACTCTCAACTCATTGTAAATCAAGTAAAATGAGAGTACGAGGTCAAACATGAAGACCTCTTGCCGTATTACCATGCGGTGATCAAGATCGCCGATGGTTTCGACGGATTCTATATCAGCCACATAAAATGCCACCGAAATAGTTATGCAGATTCACTAGTTTCCTTAGCTGCTACATTAGCCTTACCCAAACATGCTAGAAGGCAAATTATGGTAGGAAGCAAAGAATTATTTTGTCAAAAGGACTAGCTTAGAGAGGAAATGAAAGAACCACAGAAAGACGAAACTGACGTTTTCGAATCAAGCCTAGGACCGAGGGATTGGCGTTTTCCTTATATAGACTATGTCCTTTACGGTATATTACCCAAAGATCCAAAAGAAGCCAGAGCAATTTAGAGAAGGGTTGTCCGATTCTACTACAACTCAGAGCTCCAGACATTGTATAGGAAATCTTATGATGGAATTTTACTTCACTGTCTCTCCAACCGCGAAGCTCAAAAAGTACACGAAGAAGCTCACGCTGGCATCTGCGGAGCGCACCAGCCAGGACCAAAACTCTGAAATAGAATCCGAAGGATGGGTTATTACTGACCTAAGATAATGACAGAAGCGGTTAACTATGCCAAAAAGTGTAGGGCCTGCCAACTGCATACAGATTTTATACATCAAGCTCCGGAGTATCTCCACCCAATGGCTATGTCGTGGCCATTTGAGCAATGGGGAATGGACATTGTAGGGCCAATTTCTCCACCATCAATAAGGGGACACCGGTTCATTTTAGTTATAACGGATTACTTTTCGAAATGGACTGAGGCAATTTCTCTAACCGAAATAAAGTCGTCAGATGTTATCAAATTCATCAAGCACCATGTGCTTTATCGCTTTGGGGTGCCCAGAAGATTAATTCATGACAACGGACCCCAGTTTGTAAGCCAAGTGTATTTCAGATTCTGCAACAAGTACAGGATCAAGGATGTAGCTTCATCGCCATATTACCCTACAGCTAATGGTCTAGCAGAAACTTTCAATAAGACCATTGTAAAACTTCTTAAAAAGTTTGTGTCATCCAATCAAAGGGACTGGGACGAAAAGCTCAGAGAGTGCCTGTGGGCGTATCGCACCACAGTCCGAACTCCCACCAAGGCCATGCCCTTCTCCTTGATATACGGATCAGAAGCGGTCTTGCCTTTGGAAATCCAAATCCCATCGTTGCGGGTCACGTTAACAACTAGGATGACGAAAGAAAAAAGACATCAGCAAAGGCTCAAAGAATTAGAAGTTTTGCATGATAAGTGCTTGGAAACTCAACAGAATATTGAACTATACCAGGCGCGGATCTCCAGAACCTTTAACAAAAAGGCTAAACGAAGAACTTTCAAGAAGGGTGATCTGGTCCTATCAGTCAGAAGACCGATCATAACTAACAAAAAGCCAAGGAAAAAGTTCCAGCCGAAATGGAAGGAACCTTTTATCATTGATACGGTCTATTCCAATGGCGCATATCGGTTGGTAAAACCGAATGGTGATAAGATCATGATGCCGATTAACAGCAAATTCCTGAAGAAGTATTATTCTTAGTGAAATTGCAGAACACCAGTTGTAATACGACCTGGATAGTTCTATGCAAATTATGAACAAAAAACTTCTCTATAATCAGAAGTTCATTAATGAAAATTCTTAATTCCGGACTAAAAATGTTTATGTCGTGAATCACATTTTTCCCTCTATCTAAGTTGCCAAGTAAAAAAAAACACCTCTGGCGAATCACATTTTCCCTCTTTCTAAATTGCCAAGTTAAAAATACCTCTGGCAAATCACATTTTTCCCTCTTTCTAAAATGCCAAGTAAAAAAAATATCTCTGGTGAATCAAATTTGTCAACAAGAAGTTCTTTCATTCGCAGTAATTTTGGGTTCTTGGAAAATTTTGATTGATTTCTAGATTATCAAGTTAACAGTTATCTCTGGTAATCAACATCAGAATCATCCATCAGATACTCTTAGTTATGTAAAAAGAAAAGAGCTTCTTTATTCATCATCAGATCAAGATTACAGAGAATTCTTCAGTATTACGCAGTCAACAAGGGTGAATACAAATCACTAAAAAAAAAGGGAAAAGTTTGCTTCTGTAGCCTTCTCTCCCAAGGATGGCTTAAAGGCAGTAGTATGCTCTTACAGACTCTTCTGGAATGACAAACTTGCTTCTGTAACTGTCTCTTTAGCATGGCTCGGACCAAAAAGTTTGTCCCTGCAAAATCTTCTTCTGGAATGACAAACTTACTTCTGTAGCCTTCTTTTTCAACATGGCGCGTATCAAAAAGTTTGCTCCTGAAACTCCTACTTCCAATTTGCTCTTGTAGCCTCCTCTTAAAGGACGGTTCAAGAGTATAATCTTGTTTCTTCTTTTCGACGACAATCAAGGACCTCCTGGTTGGTTCCCCCAGTGATGATGCCAGTGACTTGATTAGCTCAAAACTGGCATACCAAGTGCACACCCCAAACGTACAACATGAGGAGTTGCACAAATTCAAGATCCTGGTCATTAATACCCCAACCTTGTAGAGTACTAGGAAAGAAGAAAAACAATGCCACAGACCCGAAATCTTTTCTCTCATGAAAAATTTATGAGACCTTCCAAGACCCTCGAGGTATTGGAAGCAATTATGAGCAATCGGGTCTGAGTCATTGTTAAGAAGAATGACTACGATTATCTCCTGTAGCTAAGTTAAATCCTTGTTAAAAAAAAAGGGAAGAAAAAGAAGGAAGAGGAGGATATAAATCAGAAGAAGAGGTTTACCTTAATTAAGGAAAATGACTACGGTCAGAAGAACCTTTTCGGTGGAACACCCTGCTGATTTGGTACAGTCTGGAGGTCTTGAAACATGCCAGTTCCCATCCATTACTTCAGATAAAAAAAGGCCGCACAGGTAGATCGGACACAAAGGAAAGGAAGGGAAGAAAGTCGGGAAGAAATTTTCTCACGGCTAAGTGATCTTCAATTGAAGAGATCATGTGCCTTATATAGATAGTCTGATGACCGTGATCTTCAGTTTAGAAAAGATAAAACCGAAATCTTCGGTCAAGATTTTCAGTTCAGATCTCAACAGAATTTATTATTGTTGCATGGGACGTTTGGATATCGCAGTCCGGAGATCTCATCATTAATGAAGACGTATAACGCTTGAGATTCCATGCCCGACAACTTTATCCCATGGCTCACAAAAGTCTCTACAAATTCTGAAAGACTCTACAGTCTATTCCGCAAACTTCCAGATGAAACATCGCGAACCAAAATTCCGGAATCAGGGTCGCAAATTAAGTATGGATTGTGTTAATCCGCGAACCTCTAGACTTCACGTGACTTATGAAAGTCGCATAACAGATACACAGATACCAGAGTTTTACAGTGATTCGCAAACTTCAGACAAAACATGGCAAGTTCGTTACAAATCTTTGAAGAACAACTGCAAAGTCATGCCTTGGAAGGCCAAAATCAGGTCTTCTATAAATGACATGGGAACTATTAAAAAAAAAAGAGAGCAAAGAATTAAAACAGATGTATACAAGTTTTTACAGTTCAATGATTCAAGAGGGTTTTTATTTTCTCCTCTGCATCATCATTGTCTTATTGGAGGGTCTTATAAGCTTGGACAGTAGCTTGACGACGCAATTTCTCATCACTAACAACAACATTTTGCGCTGCAGTAGCCTCCCACATATCCAATTCAGGTTGTATCGCCTGGAGATCTCTGGTTATATTATCCCGCTGGCGCGATAAGTTGGCGAGATTGTTCATTGACTCATCACGCTCCTTGGTGATTTTGGCCAAGAAAGCTTGAGGTTTGGCGATAGTCTCTTGAGTCCTAACGATAGCCTGGCCATGATCATTGTTAATTGAAGCAGCGGCCTCAACTTTAAGAACTAGGGACTCGCGGTCTGATTGGCCTTTTTCTAAGGAGGCTTTGCAAGCATTTGCCTTCTCCTGGGTCTCCTTCTAGAACCTAAGCTTTCCTCTTTCAACTTTTGGAAAATAATTTCCACTGTCTCAGATTTATCAGCACTTCTGACTTTTGATAGGAATTCAGCATACTTTTGAAGCTGAGTTATCATAAGCGTAAAGAGAGCAGTTTTATCCTCTCCACCAATGCTGACGATACCAGTTAAATAAATGTTGAGAATATTGGCGAATGAAGCAAAACAAATCCCCTTCAGTATTTTATCAATGCAGCGGTCAAGGAAGTGAAGGAAGGTCTCCACCGTATCATTCAATAAATCAATCTCAAGCATATCAATCTACACATAAGAGGGAGTAATACTGGTTGAGGCAAAGGCGGATTGATCCGCACTCTGTTGTATAGGGGCAACCAGGCCAGTATCAGGAGGAATGGGACTTCTGGAGACCTAAGCAGAGCTACCAGCTAGAGCATCTTGAACCAAAACATCGGTCAACAGCTGCAGCCAAAACCGTAGACACAGTAGTCTCGGTAATCATTGCTTCCGTGGTGTCAACAATAGAAGGGGTAACTTCGGTTGCCTCATCAATGTCAGCTCCCGTGATGGTGTCATCTGGCGAAGCTACCTTCGTATCTGGAGTTGAAACTGGAGCTAGCAAAAGGAGAATGTTAATAGTTAAAAGTTACAGTATCATTTGATAATAACATAATTGCTAAAGGAAGAAGATGCAGACCTAAAGATTGGATACTGGATTCTCCAAGTTCGTACATCTCAAGACCAAACACTTCAGGCCCGTATACCTCGGTTCGAACGTCCTCGCTCAAATAGACATACTTACCATGGTCTGATGGGGGGTTGAAGATCGAAAATCATCACTGTCGACATTATAGTCGTCTTCACAATCATCCTGACTTCCTGAAGGAGATGCTGCTTTTAGGGGATCTGATATGCGAATCTCCCCAATAATTTGTACTTCGTCATCTGCAATGTCTTGACAACATGAGCTGCAGAATCCTCTGTATGGCATGAGAAACACCGACTTTAACAGTGGCGTGACAAATAGGGGGTAGAACCCTCTTGAGTAACAGGAGTAGGATCACTGCAGAGAATAGGTCCTTGACTCCGACGCCTCTTAAGGGAGCGAGGAGTTAAAGATGAGTCATCCTCATCCTCCTCGGGTTCCTCAACAAGGGACTCAGGAACCAGAGTGGGTATTGCAGTGCCAGTTCCAGATAGGGTGCTCTGCGAATCAATCCTTTGCGGAATGGTAGGCAAGTCACTGAGGCGCCTTAGTCTCTTCCGCTTATGTAAAGATTTCTTGAGAGAAGATTGCGGTTGAGGAGAAGTCTTCTTCGATGTCGGGAGAGGAGAAGCAACAGGAGTGGTAGTTTGAGCTGATGCATTATTGACCTCTTCCCTCTGTTGAGTTACCGGTTCTGATTCATTAGATGCACTGTCTCCCTTGAAATCTTCCATCCCTGCCACTGTCGTACTGCCAGCCTTCCTTTTCTGGGCATACCAAGTTATAATCTCCCACAGACTGGTATGATTTATATTTAAATTCTGGGGAGTGGAATTAGCATCCGTGAACCACTTACAGAAACTGAAACTCATACTCGAATTTGGGGTCTTGAGTGAAGGATCAAATCTGGCCTGAGTTTCACCTGCGACGAAGTGAAACCAAGCTCGAGCTCTCTCAAGAGCATTCCCAACAAAACTTATCTCTCTATTGGGATTACCAACATAAAACTGATCATACCCAAACTGTCGAGCGAAACGATTCGGTAGTAAGGCTCTATGTAGCAATGATTCCCCAAACAAAGAACCAGATGTCCTGGACGGATGCTTATCAACCACTAGAAGCACCCCGAGGACAGAGTAGTGAATTTATCGGCGCCGGCAGTATCCGCGAATTCCTCCCCGTACCCAGCATTTGGAAAGTATGAAAAACATCTGAATAACTCAAAAGTCGAGAAATGACGGTAGGTCTTGCGGATCGCGGCCATGTAGCCCCCTCTCCATTGCGACCTCTCGTAGTGTTGCACTTTGGGAGCACTTAAGTCGATCTGCGAGTCTGTAGGACTCCTCAAAGTAGGAAAATATAGAACCAGCCAAGCCATCAAATAAGTATAAGGGAGTTCTACACGAGAATTAGGAGTCTTAATGACCGGATCCCCTTTCTTCCTCTCCTCCTTCTTCACGTTACAGAATTTATCAGATAATCTCCTCAGTCTGCTCAGCACACCATCGCGGACAACAGACTGAGTCGCCTACCTAATGCTAGTAGGACGGCTGGGTATACATCCCTAACGAGTATGTTTTCCTGTGAAAGAATAACACATTTTTTCAACCATACCATCAAATAACCCGCCAAGAAGGCAGCATCAGATAAAGGTTAAAGAGCCTGATAATAAAAGCTCTCAAAGGACGTCCCAGTTTTGAAAACGTCCTCATCAGATTCGGTGACATAAGCATCTGTCCCGAAACTTGCGATTCTTCTCTCAACCTCCTTTTCAGAAACAGGAGAAAGACGAGTAAAATTAGGATTACCCTTGGAAAAATTGGATAGAAGATATTGCAGCCACTTCTTTGGCTTCAAACTGCGGGTACCGGATGTGTGGGTGCAAATATGGTAGTGACAGAGTAATTTCCAGTAAGTATCATAGGCCAAAGGGTCCCGGACCTTCAGCAGATGGAGTTCTTCCCCAGTGGGGATATACTCTTCATATGGGATGTCTCCCATGGGTAAGCCCGAAATTTCATACATTTCATGAAGGGCAAAACCCAATTCGCCTCGAGGGCAGAAAATGGTGCAAGTATCAGGATTGTAAAATTTTAGTAGAGCAAAAAATGGAATCTGCTAGCAGGAATACCATGCTGAACAGCTCTGATAGCACGATGTAGCCCTGCGTAATGAAGTTGATCCTTGAAAGTCTTCAGGAAAAAGTCAGTCAAGACTGCCCACTCTCCTTTTGAAGAGCAGTGAACCCATCCAGGGGAACGAAAATCCTGAACAGGAAACTCTCCTTGTGCATTGGTGAATCGGTGCAGGAAAGTCTGTGCGATTATGGGAAGCTCGCCTCTGGGGAGGTCATGTTTAAGCAGTCTCAGAAGCAATCCACAAAAGTATTTTTCAGTACTACGAGGAAAAGCACCTTGAGTATTGAAACCCCCCAATAAGATACTGTCTTGCGACATGTTTATGTGTCAGTCCATTCGTCTGTACACGGAAAGGGATTGAAAGAATAAGAACGGATAAGACATCTCCATATTGGGGAGAAACAAGTAGCGACCTTCAACTTGACGAAGCCACTTGTAATCTCCATCTTCCAAACCGCTATCAGGCACCGAAACATGGTCCCCAAATAGAAAGGCGGGTTTGTGTAGCGGAGACTGATCATCTCCTTCGAAAGGTGTATTAGTTATCAGTTCACGTAATGTTGAGCGAGAATGATGGAGAATTTTGTCTTCCCTCTCTTGGGTGTCTGATGTTGTACAATGTAACTAGAAAAAGAATACTGGTCACAGTATTTTAGCTAGAGTCTTTTGATGCAATTTATAGCCAAAATAGAATTGTGGTAACTGCAATTTTACAGCGGATTCAAGGCATAATCGACTGCAAAAGACATTCAGATTCAAGATAAGAAAATTTCTAAGAAAGGGACTGCATTTCGAAAGTTATTTTTATTACCTCCAATCAAGGGTTCCTGTCAAACCACTATTAAACTAGAGGTTACTTGAGGATCTTGACGACCACTGGCAGCCGCATCGGAGGAAGAAGCTTTCTTCGGCATCTTTTGCATGGAGAATCGAAAGCTATAGGAGGTTGAAGACGAGAAGTCTGAGGAACTCTAACGAAGAACTCGGATTTCAAATTTCTTGAGATACGAGTAGCCTCTCTCATAAAGTGGAGGTTATATAGCAGATGATTTGATGGCCGAGATCTCTGGATAGACGTGATATCTGGCCCGAATCTCATGGGTACCTTTGCATTTAATGCGGCTCAGAGAACGTCTCAACTCTTATGCCGTAAAAAACAACCGCCTTCCGGCCTTTCCGCAACCAAAAAAGTAAAAGTTCGCATCCCTAATACAAAGTTGCGATCCTTCAGAAGTTTTAGTTTGCGACCCTAACACAGAGTCGCTTTCTTCTCCAAAGTGAAAGCTCGCGTCCCTAATACAAAGTCGCGATCCTTCATAAGTTTTAGTTTGCGACCATAATACAGAGTCGCTTTCTTCTCCAAAGTGAAAGCTTACGTCCCTAATACAGAGTCACGATCCTTCAGAAGTTTTAGTTTGTGACACTAACACAGAGTCGCTTTCTTCTCCAAAGTGAAAACTCGCGTCCCTAATACAGAGTCGCGATCTTTCAGAAATTTCAGTTTGCGACCCTAACACAGAGTCGTTGTCTTCTCCAGAGCGAAATCTCGCGTCCCTAATACAGAGTCGCGATCTTCCGAAAAGACAGTTTGTGACCCTAACACAGAGTCATTTTCTTCTCCAAAATAAAAGTTCGCTATCCTAATACAGAGTCGTGTTCCTTCCAAAGCAAAAGTTTGCGACCCTAATACAGAGTCGTCTTTTTCTCCAAAATGCGAATATGCGACCCTAACATAGAGTCGTGTATTTCAAGAATTGAAGATTGTGCCGCTAATATAGTGTTGTGTTTTCTTTCAAAAGCAGCAAATTTACGGTGCTAATACAGGGTCGTGTTCCTTTCAAAGATGAGAGTTCGAGATATGAAGACAGAGTCATGCTGTCAGCAATCGAAGAAGAATTCTAATACAGAATTGTATTCCCAGAGAGATGAAAAATGAAGATTCTAATACAGAATAATATATCTAAAGTATTCCAAAACTTCTCAGAAATCACGAGAGTTTTGAAAACTTTAGAGGGGGTTTTATCGGCGAAAAATTCTAGAAAACAAAGCAGATTCGCGAATTCAGAGTTGGAAGTCCGCAACTTGACGGATCCGCGAACCTAAGAGACTGAGGTTCGTGACCCAGACGACAGAACAGGTTCGCGAATCTAAAATTGATATTCGCGATACTGCCCATAGCATCCGGGTAGGGGTTTAATACAAACTCATTCGACCCGAACAAGAGAGTTGCCATCTCGGATCATGGAGCTAACTGCCAAACGAATGCAGCGGCACTACTTCGATCGGGAGAGCAACCACCTAACGAATATGACGGCACTTCTCGAGTAGTGGGAGCTAACGGTCAAGCAAATGAGGCGGGACGTTACTCTAGAACCCCTATAAAAGGCAGAGGAGCGCAAGAGACACAGACAGACACAGACATAGATGGATATCTTCTCCTAAAATTTACCCCTTGTGATCAAGAGTCAAGATCCTTTCTTTTTATTTTAGCCAACTGAGAGAAATTGTACGGAGTGTCAACGGAGAGCAGGATCATCCTCCATAGCTACATAGGAACCCAGCTTTAAACAAAGAGAAAATCCATCTTCCTCATCTTCTATAAACGGGAAACCGTTAGATTGTAATCTTTTATTGAAAAGACTTCAATATAAAAGCTTGCAATTTTCATGGCGAACAGGGTCGAGATCATAATCCAAAAGAAATTTTTTTAAAAAAATTATTGGAGATAGTGGTAATGAACTACAGCTCAGATAACTTGCGTGAGCTGTCAGCTTATTTCCATTTCTCTCTCTCTCTCTATATATATATACACACCTTTCAAGTGAGATGAGATATGAGAGAGTGCTGTTGTTATTATGAGAGATGCAAGAGAGATAGAGAGATAATTTGATCTCTTCTTGTAATGTTTATCTTTCACAGTAATCTCTCTCTTGTTATCCTATGGATGTAGCTCAAACTTGGCCGGTTGAACCACATTATGTTTTTGTGTGCTTTTTGTAATTTACTGTATATTCTATCTTGTTTGCTCAGTGTGGTGATCTGTTTTGTGAGATCGAATTGGGAGATTCAATCCCCAACAATTCATAACTTATAAAAAACATCCCTCTCAATGTGATATTCATAGGCCTAAATAAAATTATAGGCTCATCGATCTATTCATTTAATATCATGTAAGTTGATAAAAAAATATGAAAAAACTGCGAAAGTGTAACGTATTTGATGGATAACAAACTAATCTCCAAATTACCAAATAAGCATGTATAGCAAATAATATTAAATCATCAAACTCATTAAATTAGAACTTTAATATAGAAAATCCAAACTAGGTGAAAGCCATGGAATAAACTACACTATAATAAAAGTCAATTTACAACGATTTGACTCACAAATACTAGATAGCCACAGCTAAATAATAAGTTGAAATCCAACTTTTCTGCTAAATAACCACATTCGGAGCTCTAACACTTAAGTTATTTGAAATTAATAACAATTAATCTATCATAATTGTAGATCTACAAGTATAAAATTATGAAATATAAACGAGAATAAGTTACCAATAAAGTAGTATAGATCCTTGTCTCTAAATTGGAGATATTAATCAGCATTGATCCCCAACTTCAATAATAGTAGCTAATGAAGAAACTCCTTTTTCTTCAATCTTTCAATCTTCTTCAATTCCATTGAGAACTCTCCAAATATATTAATCGAAAAGATAATATTAAGTATTCTATTTCCAAATAAAATGTATCTCTCTCTTTGATTTAGTTCATTCATCTCTAATCTCATGGATAGCTTTTAAAACCAACTCAAATATCCAAAATCTAAGTCAAAATCCAGTCTAAAAAGTCAAAATCCATATTCAAAATATTGAAAAGCAAATGAGACTTTAAATACTACTGGTAGGCCTATCAGTATAGCTACTGACAACTCCAACATTATGTGCTTTCGGATTGAAAAACAAATCAATTAGCAGTATCTCTATCAATAGTTACTGGAGCTATTGCTTCAATACATCTTAGCTATTGGCAACTTTGTGTCTATACATATACAAAGGTTTGTGCACATAAGCTTTTCCGAGTCTTCTCTTTTTGTTTCTGGTCCATTTTGCCACACGTGTAGAATCAAAAATCCTAACAATCTCTCCCTTTGCAATTTTGTAAAAACCATTTGTTCATAGCAGACATCAAAAAATTTGTACATCAAAAACAATTTGCACACTAGAAACAACAAATAATATCAAATGCACGTATCATTGAATTAAAAAAAATACGCATATCCAACCACACAAGCACTATCGCATCATTAAATCAATCAATATCAATATTTCCCTCAGCATATATACTCCCCCTTTCAATCTAATATTCCTTGAATTTGACCACTACTTCTCCTTTTTGCCAAAAATTGATAAATACATAAAGATTATTTGCATTAGAAAATACAAGAGAGTCACACATGGAGTTTACATGCAATATACATACCACAATTATTCACCACGAAATGCATATGCACACACGAGTATTAAGAAATTGAAAATTGTGGCAAAGTCTTATATGCTAAAAATTTTCAAAATATAGAAAACCAACTCATCACATAAACACAAGTCATATTTCACAAAATTGTCATGCAATATATCAATACTCAAAACATAATCATATTGGATTTGTATCTCACATTCATTGAGTATATGATATCATCAAGGGGTCATTATTAGTTACAATTAAACTTGATTAGATAACCAGTATTCTAATTAGTTTGGAACACCAATTAGATTATGATAGTAGTTATGATAAGATTTGAATTAGTACCACTATATGTGTGCATATTGCATGTGAAATGAGATGTGAGAGATTTGTTATTATTATGATAGATGCAAGAGAGGTTAAGAAATAATTGGATCTGTTCTTATAATCTTCATCTTTTATAGTGAATCTCTCTTGTTATCTTGTCGATGTAAGTCAAACTTGCCTGGTCAAACTAGGGGTGAGATCGGTCGGCTTTGGTTCTGTAATCAAACCGAATCGATTAGGAATGAGAACTGAAGCCGAACCGAACTAATTTGGTTCGCTTTGGATATAATTTTAAAAATTATAATTTTAATTATTTTAGTAATCATATCTCTTCAAGGTATCCAATTTTTGTTGAGTTTATTATCTATAATATATAAAAATTATATGCGTATTTATATGTATGTGTGTGTGTGTGTGTGTGTGTGTGTGTGTGTGTATATATATATATATATATATATATATATATATATATATATATATATATATATATGCCTAGATGTATACATGTTTGTGTATAAATATATAATTTTTTAACAATTCGATCGGTTTAGTTCGGCTTTGGTTTTCAAAGCTCGAAACCAAAAGCCAACCGAATTATTTCGGTTCAGTTTGGTTTTGCTTATTCTGGCATGTTCGATCAGTTATTTTGGTTTTAACCAAACTCTACTCACCCTAGGTCGAACCCCATTATTTTTCTGTATAGTTATTATAATTTACTATATTTTCTATCTCGTTTGCTAATTGTGATGACCTTGTGGGTTTTGCGAGATCGGAATGAAAGATTCGATTCCCAACATATCATAACTTATAAATAGCACTCTCCCTCAATGTGATACTCAAACAAGATAATTTCTTATGAAGCACTTCTCATATTCGAATAGCTTATGTTTTCAAACAGTTAATTTTTCATCCATTATTTTTAATGAGTTTATACATCTTATTTTGTGATGACGACTTTCACCTCATGAGAAGTATAGTAAATATCAGAATAAGTTAATCTCACTATTGGTAGTCCATTCCCGCTATTAGAAACATTCATTATTCTTGAATTATTTTAAATATGTATTACATAAGAGTAAGATATAAGATCATACTTGAAATCATATATATGCAATAAACTAATTTATTTTACTTTTATGTCAAGTATAAAAGTAATCTATTTCTGAAAATAAATAAACCTAGTAATAATCTTGACCTTCATATATTAATCATTCTCAAATACAAGATGCAGAAATATACTAGGGTATCATACTTATAATCATAGGAAAAAGATACGTAATAAGTACATATCCAAAGTTGTACTAATACATATTATTATTCAATTATGTAAACCCTTATACTACTCTTAAAGTGAATAGATGTTTAAGTGTGGTTTTGTGAAATTATTAGTAAGTTGAGTTTTATCAAGAACATACTCTGAGCAACAACATTTCTTTTAACTAACTCTCCAATAAAACAATATTTAATATCTACTCCCGCACCCACACTCATGTATACATAATCATCAAGTTTTCATGGTCTATTTTGTATGTAATAATATATTGTCTCCCTTATATTACTCTATTATTTTTGTCCATATCGTGTCAAATTCATTTATATAAGAAATCTCTTTCCTCTTTTCAATTAAAATAATAAAAATAAAAATTTACCGTCTTTGCTTAAGCATGTTGAAGACATTTTAATATTATTTTTTTATTATTTTATGCATTATCTAGCTTACTTTTTAAATTCTTATTGTCTCATTTTAATATTTTATGACTATGATCAAAACCATATATGTATATGTGTATATTTTTTTTCTACTGCCATTTACATGTTTGCATGATTTCTTTATAAACTTAAAACATAAAAATAAAATAAATTGTGTTAATAAAGACTTCATGAAGGAAATGTATACATATTTTACGAGGTATATATTATTAAGTTATGCAACTGAATTTAGAAACATGACCATAGAAATTCTGGATAATTATAGGCCATGATGTTGATTTTATTGAAACTTGAAAGATAAATTATAATAAAAATGGTTATCCATTTATAGAAAACGAGGAACAAAAAATCCTCTTTCTTTAATACTAGGGTTCCTAGTGGTTATGGAGCTCAATCTTATTCTCCATTGACGATTCGAGCAAAAATTTGTCAAGTCGACAGTTTTTGAAAATGTCTAAACAGTTACATATATTTCTTCGAAAACTTTCCAGTTATGGCCACCCTTTAAAAACTCTTAATGCTCTAAGTCTTAAATTTGGAAAAAAGCAAGAGTTAGAAAGGAATTGAGGGATTGTGATTAGAAAAAGAAAAAGGAAAAGAAAATGAGAGACAGAATTATGATTTTAAAGGGGAGAGTTTCATGCACACCTCAAGTTTCAAAGTTGCCTCTCACTTACTCTTGATGGATTAAAAGAAAAGATAACGGATTTGTGAGCTGGCTTTGTTATAGGAAAGAAAATGAAATAAAGTTAATTATTAATTTGGTTTTAGGTCCAAAAAATTCGACAATCCTAAACAATCCCAACTAAATACTGAAAATAGAATAGAACAAGATGATTGTGGTGTAATTATTAAAATAGTTTTTGGATATACAATTTGCAAAACGAAAGTTGTTAAGTGAAAAATTGATAAATCTGAAACCGGGTGTTTTCCCTAGTTACGAAACTTTCTTTTAAGTATTTCGAGAAAATTCTCCACAATCACAAATATTAAAAAATATAACTCCAAACATGAAATACCATTTAGGTTATGAAATTTAAGTAATGCATATTGAGATTTCGGTCGGTTAATAACTATCGGCTCCAAAATTTGTTAAATTTGGACTTTTACAGAAAATCCTAAAAAATCATCAAAATTCTATAAAAAAAATAGAAAACTGATGGCCTCGTAGTCAGAAATTTAATTTTGATTATGAATTTCAAAATGGATTGGATAGAAACTAGGTTGCCAACATGGCCGAATTATGATTTATTACCCGATCGACGTACAAAAGCTGACATAGACATACAAGATAGAAATAATATATCTTATATTAGAGTAATATTAGTATTCGAGTTCTCGATTGATATGATTAATTGTATTAATTTATTGAGCTGGCAGGTCAGAGTGTTACAAAAATAGTTATAGTAATTGGGATTTAAATATAGTAGTAATACCTTATGATAACCTTGCCGTTACGAATGTGGATAGAAGGTTCATTTATATATGATCGTGTGATGTTTTTCATGTTTGTGTGTAAGTATATTATATATATATATATATATATATATATATATATATATATATATATATATATATATAGAGAGAGAGAGAGAGAGAGAGAGAGAGAGAGAGAGATAATTGTAGTAAGACTTCTTGTTCTATAGGGGTAGTATAACTTATTACCCATTAACTTCAAAACTTTCATTTTAGTCTCTGGAAGAAAAAAACGGAGTAAGGGATCTGTAAATTGGAGCTCACGTGAGACGCAGATGGGGTCGAAAAACTGTTTTGCCATTTATATGAAATTACATGGTGGGATCAAAAGGCCTATGAGTTCAGGATAAAGTATTTATATGGAAAATAATATGAGTATCATACTCATAATTGCTAGCTTTCTTATCAATAGTATGAAATTCACCACCGATGATACACGGATACATTCAAGAGTGTGAATGGCATGAGAGGCAAATCTTCCCACTAACAAATGTCACAACATCAAGTAAAAATTACATCCTTCTTCATGATGGAAAAGATAAGAAATGTATAGAATTATTAGAACTATTATTACCACACATATAGCCCAACAGAGATCTAGAAAAATGCTTTATAATTCCATAAGTATTAAAAATAATCAGGTTATCTATGGAATCTTCTTGTAATTTTCCCTCCTTGTAGGTGACAACATAATATAAAGTATTCGCTTATTCTTGAGTTATGTTCCTCACAAAATTGAAGTTTTTAAGAGAACTATAAATACTGTTAATATTTGTGGATCTTGATAGGAAAGGTGGGAGAGGAAGAAGAAAGAAGAAAGGAAGAAAGAGAGGAAGAGAGAGGGATGAAAGGAATGGGAGAGGGAAGAGGGGAGGAGAGAGAGATGACATGTGTCGCTGCAGCATCTGGGTTGAAATAGAAAGGCTAAAGTTGATTTTAGGGTGAGTGTATAAGTAAGAGAGGAGAGAGTATTTTGGAGTTTATATAAAAATGGTCTAGTTCAATTTATAAAGAGATGAGAATAACACATAGTTGACTAACACCATTATAATTCTAAGGATTAAAAAGAGAGTTTTGAAATTAGAGGGTAATAAGGTATACTATCTCTATAGTAGGAGGGCACTTGGATTTTAGAAATATTCTACATGAGAGATGATGCCCTATTATAACATCGGGTCTAACACCAATTGTTGGGCAGAAATGCCGCCCCCCGAGCTTCATGGACTTTAAACTGTCGAGAACCCATCTACCAAAAAATTTAAACTAATTGGTAATGGCTCCAACTTGGTATCTAAACTCATAAACATTTCTTGTCATGTCCTATATGGGACTATACTCACATATAAACTCCTAATAATATCAATGCATGTACACAGAGATGATTATCTAATATACAATTCAATATCGGTACGAAATTATAACAAAGGAGAATAAAGTTGTTACAGACTTCTTTGATCATTTCGTGTGAGAGTTTTACCACAAAATAAAAAATAATTCATTTTTTTCCTTATCGTTTATCTTTAAAATTTTAAATAATGAGACACTTCTAACTAATTTCATTTCTTTTCTGGATCTTGAGTCTATAAGATTTAAGCAAATTCATGATAATGATCTACTGTGAATCATGTGCTGCTTTTCGTTGATGATCATAAAGAGAAGACTGTAAAAGAAGAAATCAATCACAATATGATAATACATCATTTATACTGGTAGAAAATATGCTCTCCTTATATTTTCAAATTATTTAGTAATGGGCTTTTAGTCTTAACTGCAACTTTCTCAGCTAGGCAAAGTAATTGTGGAAAAAAACATCACTTGTCGATGGGCTCTCTTCAAAGCTTTTATACTTAAACAAGAATTTCATACTGCTTATTTTATTACTTTATTTTTCGCTAAAATTCATCCAAATTATGAAATTGTTTGATTAGAGCATATTGCATGTGAATTTTTTATCTCTTGCAATATGTACCAAATGCTCTAACCCCTAACAATTTTGTTCATTAACTCCTAATATTTTAAATTTTGGGATTTTTAGTGAGTTTATAGTTTCTTATCCAAAAATATTCTCTCTTTTCCTCCTTCTAACCCTCTCTCGCATCATATCCTTTTCCAAATTAGAGTTTACTTGTCTTTAATATTTTTATAAAACTCATAAAAATTCATAAGAAATTTAACTCACAAATACATGTTTGATTACTTCAAAACTCATGTCAAACACTTTAAACACATAATATCAAAGTATTCCAACATCCAAGCACAATCTAAGTTGTTACTTATATGAGGGTTCAAATTTTAATTATACAATGAGATTATAAGTTATAGGATTACACATGAAGAGGAGTTTAATTGTAAATGCTAAATTTAACAGATATATAGAGAGAAAGTTAGTACCTTTTTTTGATGTGAGAATAATTATAGGATTATACATGAAGAGAAGATTGATTGTAAATGCTAAATTTAACAGATATAGAGATGGAAATTTAGCGCATCTTTTTGATGCGAGAAGAATAATCAAGAAAGTCAATTTTTTTCTCTAAAGCTAAAGTGAGTATTTCAAAAATGATATATATATTTTTCTTTAAAATTAAAATATCCATTATACCCTTAATTTTGGAACGGATTTGTGAAGATGCACTCTATTCCTCCAAATTTTTTGTATTTTAGTTATCTATCTGGTAGTGTGGGAATAAATATATTGGTCAAGTTTTTTTTTTTTTTAATGAATGGTGTAAGACAAGCTTGTTTGAGAACTTAAACAAGAGAAAAGAAGAGATTGACCCAAAAAATTACTGTGGGCTGTTGGGCTTTTGGAACGCTGGGCTTTCTCAACTCTTTTCAATATAGGCCCCGCTTGGCTCTTGAAAGTCAGTGAAATAAGGGGAAAAAAATAAAAAAAACTTTCAAAATAAAAGTTTAGGAAAAGAGTTTTAGTTTAGGAAAATAATTTTTTAATAGAGTTCAAGTATTTGTATGCTCATTCTTGAAAGTAAGAAGTGGAATATAAAAAAAATACTTTATTAAATGAAATAAATAATAATATTAATATATTTATTACGTAGAATATAATTTAAAGGTAATGATGAGAAACTAATAAAAAATAATATTTTACCTAATTCCTTGAGTTTTAAGAAAACTTTCAATGAAAAATGAGAGAAAGAGAAAAGGGAAAGTAGGGGTATCATATGATCCACATCATCATTGTGAAAATAGTTTTCAATTCTCTTCCTGACCAAACAAACAAATAAAGTAGTGGGCTTTCTCAACTTTTTTCAATGTAGTCGTAAAGCATAAGAGGATGAGCAGCCATGTAAAAAATTTGTATATTTACTAGTCAAAAATCATATCAGACCATCCTAGTAGGTCACCATATCAATTATACTTATCTCCGTTGTTTGTAGTTTATGAGGATGAGAATTATATAGCAGCATGCAAGCTAGTGTAATATGAATATTAGGAGTTGCAAGGACATGAATATTAAAGCAATTTTTGCATAAAGGCATAATCTTACAAAAATGTAAACCCTCGTATAAGAAAATAATAAAACAATAATTTGAATTTTTGATGAAAACTTTAATACAAGGATAATTAGAAATCTTTGTTCAAAAATCTAGGAACAACGAGTTTGAACCAATAAATCTTAAATATTATATTACTGTGCTTATTACTGTGCCGTCTCTTATTGATGATTCTGATTTTGAATAAACTAACTCAAAATTTTATAAATGCAAAAAAAGAGAAACAATACTTAGAAACTGTAATGTTTATACCGAAATCCTAATTAGGATGGATTGAGAATAAGAGAATGTGTGTGTCTACATAAATTAATAATGATAAATGGTGTAATGTACAATAGGCAATTGAATATATAGGATATCAATAGTATGAATATTTGGAACATTCATAATATCTATTTATAGACATCATTGTTACATATATGTGGGATATAATTAAGTCTACCATCAGTGTGTCTAGGCCTACGATATCATGACATCTACACCAGTCATGGGCTTATAACCTAAACTATCTGGTTTGGAGCCACACGGTCATTTGTATTTGATATTTTTACGCTTAAATCTAAGCAATTCTTGTACATGGAGATGACTATCTAATGTACAATTTAATGGGGTATGAAATTATAATAAGGGATAGTTAAGCTGTTACAGACTTCTTTAAGTCACTTCATGTGGGGGTTCTATAGCACATTGAAAAATAATTTATCTTTTTTTCTTATCGTTTATCTTAAAAAAATTTAAGTAATTACACACTTCCAACTGATCTCAATTCTCTTCTGGATGTTGAGTCTATAAAATTTAAATAAATTCATGATAATGATTTTTTATGAACCCTGTACTGTTATTCGTTGATGATCAGAAAGAGAAAATTATAAAAGAAAAGACCAATTATAATATGATAATATATTATTTATACCGGTAGAAAATAAGTTCTCTCCTTAAATATAAAATTATTTAGTGATGGGCTTTTGTCTTAACCACATTTTTCTCGGCCAGGCAAAGTAATTACGGAAAAGAATAGCGTTTGTTGTTGGGTTCCCTTCAAATCTTTTATCCTAAAAAAATGCATCTCATCTTACTTGTTTTATTACTTTATTTTTCTATTAAAATTCATCCCAATTATGAAATTGTTTGATTAGAGCACTGCATATAAACTTCTTGTCTCTTGCAATATTTACTAAATGCTCTATGAGGGATTAAATTATTTTCATTTTTAATCACTTAATCTTTCTTTACATTTAGTGAAGTTATATCCAAATGATCTTCCACAAGCAATAACTATTTAACCTTCTATTTCCATTTTTAGGAACACATTTATTTACAATTTTTCCAAACTGTGGTTTCTTATAATTTTTTCGTACCTTCCTAAGAAATTTTTGAATTTTGATTGTAAAAATATGTATTAATTCTTCTTCAAATAATTAAATTGATTAAGATTTAAGTTAAAATGCTAAATTTATTTTTGACAATTTTAAATATGATAATAACTTTACTAAACGTTCAACAGATAGTGATAGATATAAAATGTAATTAATAAAAAATATTTATTATCCCTTTGTAATTTTCTTAATTTTAGAATTTTCGTAGCTTTCGTAATATCAATATACCATATGAGATGGATGTGGGTTAGCTCATGTCCTATCCCAGACCAGACTCAACCCAATCTATATATTAGGTCGGAATCATCACCGATCAAAGGAAGAAAAGAAAAGAAAAAAAAAAAAAAAAACTAAAATAAAAAAAGAAATTCGAGAGGGCTCGAGCCCTAGCGTCTCTCACAACGCTCCATTAACCAACCTCTTCTACAATCCGTCTCCCCTCTCAATCCGTCTCTGCTCTCGTTCACCCTCCCGCAGCTCCGCCCGCGGCCGACGACCCTCGACGAGCCCCATCACCCAATCCCGACTACAGCAGACTCTTGACGAGACTTCGATCGATAGTTTCGGAAGGACGTTACGTGGCCGTAATTGAAGGTAAATATGCAAATAAAACGTAATTTAGGAATTATTCTCTCTTTAGGATTATTTTTTCTTGTTTCATTTGATTTTTTTTTTTTCCTGATATCTTGCTTGACGTGATCGATTTTGTAGACCTTGATTCAACTTTTTTCTCACGAACCGTTCCAGTAAGGGCGGTAATGTAATTAGACCGCAATATGTGATGAGATGGGAAAAAAATTGGGGTCAAATGATTTAAACTTGAAATTGGAACCCTAAAATGTGTTTGCACAAATAAAAGTGTATAAGAGTTTGATATAGTATGTTATTGTTAGAAAGCTGGCGATTTGTTTTCTTCACATTGAACATTATGACCCTTTTGCATATATTTAATCTTTAAATTATGAGATATGTTGTATTTATTCTTGATGTGTAATCTAGATTAGTTTATTTGGCAGAATTTGATATATAGATAAATTTTCTGTCCCTTATTCATTATTATTTTTTTTCTGATTTTTTTATACCCTTCTAGTTGAAAGGTGCTTTTCTATTCCACATTAAGTTGAGATATTATTTTCTTTATGAATTGAACAGAGAGACAGGAAACAAAATCCAAAAAGTAAAGAGTCTGTTTGGCTCACCCGAAGTGCTGGGAGAGAGGAAAAAACTTAGGAGTAGCTTCCAAAATGGAACTTGAGGTTGACAGTTTTTCTTTGAGCTCTAGTGGACCGTAGGTTTTTTTTTTTTTTTTTTGGGCTATTTTTGGAAGCAGAGGATTATTTATTGAGTAAATAAATTATACCATATTGTTTTATTTGGACATAAAAGAAACTCGTTTTGGGTGATAGTGAGAAGTAAACTAAAAAATTAATATTTTGTTTAGTTTCTTGTGATATGAGACATTTTCCAACCAAAAATGAGGGGAGAAAAAGGAAAGCAAGGGTGCCATGTGGGATCTATATCATCATAGAGGAAGTAGCTTGCAAGGGTGCCAACCAGCTAATAAATTCGTAGCATAATGTGTATAGCTATTAAACTTAATTTAAAGCCTAAAAATGACATAAGCTTTGCATTCTTTTGCAAACAATAGTTAATGTGTGAGGACGCATAGATTATGCATAGTATGGGTCCACTCTTGTATAAAATCGTTACTCCTCTACACCTATGTTTTATTTTGGGTTTTTCTTTTATGAACTAATAAATATTGGCAATATATTGGTTAGTATTAGCTGATATTGACCGATACACAAGCCGGATACACAAACCTTATTGGTTGATGCTCAAGGTCTATGGCCGAACCATTTTTTATGGGGTGTATCATATATTATAGTTCAATACCTGATACAAAATATCCTATATGTATGTTTGTATATGCATATACATATATTTGTGTTTTTATATATTATATGCACATACATACACACACACATCTATATCGACTGAATGTTTAAACTTTGACATTAGATTCATTGTGAAACTAAAAAATTGATTTCCCCTATCAAAACATTCGAACAAAGCCTTAAATTTCTAGGTAATATCTAATCAGTTATTGCTCTTATTCATTTATGTTTATTGGAGTGTATATATTTTTAATGATTAATGAAAATTTTCTTTTTTAGTGAACAATAATAAAGGTTGTATATCAATGTTCTTATAAGACATTATATATCAGACCATTTATGTCTGTCTAACCGTAGATGCAACCATTCTTCTAATATGTGCTTGTGTGCGTGTTTTCTGAATGAGGGAAATACTGTAATGAGTGAACCACTGTAGACATACGCTATATGCGAGAAAACTCATGCATTTGTAAGGCATATTTGATTAAGTGTTCAGAAATATTTTGTGGCATTCTCTGGTAGGTTATTCACTCGTATTTTTGCAATGTATAAAAACTAACAAATAGGAGAAAGTTCCAATACGATTTCTAGTACACTAGAACCTGAATCTTTTATGTGCTTAGAAGTACATATATTAATTGATTGCTTACGAGAAAGTTTTTTTTTTATTGCTACAATCTAGTCTGTAAAGCTTTTAGTTGTAGGATTTGTCATTTTGCAGAATGTGCTCCATTCTGACATATTTGATTGTAATTGCTTTCATGCAGGATTGAAGCAATAAGGTTTGGAAGAACCAGCTAATTGCTTAATACTTAAGCCGGGCTATGCTAAGAAAATATAACTCTGCATGCCTTCATTCCTTGTTCGAATGAAAGAATCTGCACCTACACAGAATTTATGGCTCCACAGTCATCTCGTCTTCATCGGTTACTCACTTTATTGGACAGTATCCTAGCCTGCTTTTATAGCATTACATTTTCATATTCTCTTAGATAACAACTTCCCAAGAATGTTTATGTTTGATGTAATGTCTTTTTCCTTAAGTGAATATTTTCTTTAACCAAAATTTAGCTGGTTCAACTCAGGCAACAAGATTTGCTGCTGCACAGCAGATTGGGGATATTGCAAAATCGCATCCTCAAGACTTAAACTCACTTTGGGAAAAGGTAATAGTCTAGTTTGGCTCAGTTCCCTCTTTAATTCATATCAACACTTCTTTTCATGATTGCATACACAATTCCTTTTATAATTAAAATCTTCTGCATATTCTCATGCAATTTATTGGTTTTCTAGAAATATAGAGAAGAGGACAAGCAGAAAGAAACAATTTTATGTTGAGAACAGAGAGTTTAATGAAATCTAGGTTGCTTGACTTTTTTTTGATGGTAAATTTAAGGTTGAGAAGGTAATATAGCATACTGTTGAAACATTAATGGTAGCTTAAGGCAAGGTTCAAGAATGCATTTTTGGTTTTGTTTTGCTTTTAGGCCTCATTATTTAAAAGTCCTAATAGGTTATGCTAGCTTTAAAGATTTTGTTTTAAATTCCTGTTTCAGATCTTGTGTATATAAACGTGTAGATCACTTGACCCTATTTTGCTCTAGTGTAGTGCTGAAAGAGCTTACAAGATAAACATATGGGCTAGCCCAAAATTAGTCCATACTACACAACATTCAAATCCGTTAACCTAAAATCTAAAAATTAGTTCAAACTAAACAAATCTGGTTAATTCAGAGTTAAATTAATATCATGATCAAATTTAAAATAATATATCAGATTATACTACAAAAGTATTTATGGAATTAGGATGGCCATAGGAGTTTAAGGGAGATAAATTAATAAATAACAATATAACCCTGTGTCCTTTCTTTGAATTTTAAATTTCTTTTAGGTTTTGGTAGGTTTTATTGAGTTTCATTGAAGCTAATCTTAACCATTCAAAACTAAATGGAGATTGGAGACTAACCTATAGTAATGAGTAAAATTTGAAACTTAACCAAACTGATATTATATTCTAGTTTTAGACTTGTGCTCTTCGAGGTCGAGACAACCTAATGGAACCAAACAACTGATATTATGAAGCCTTTTTCCTTGGCTAAAAGATTTTACTTATAGGAGATCGGGTAGAACATAAGGGATGGTGTGGTGTGAGGTTGTTGTGGAGTGATAAACCAGATTTTTAGAAGCCAAGATGAATAAAATTTGAGAATGTAGTGTGGTCAATTAATTTCTAAACCATCAAAAATTTCCTAGCGAACAAGAAATATAGGCTGGGGTAATAGAGTACCATGATTATCTTATGATCAAAATAGGACTACCATTTGGATTAGCTCCATATTAAGAATGGCAAAATTTTTGATAAAAAATTTGAAAAAGCTTGTCTTGGTTTACATCTTCTAAGTTGATTTCTGCTTTTTATTCCTTACCAAGGAAGAGGTGCTTTTTGTATATATATAAGATGGTATGAAAGTGGAATAATTTACTGTAGATGCAGTTTAAGCTCATTTAATTAAGTAAAATTTCTTAATTATCCTGGACTCAAAATTTTAAGATATGGTTTTAGGTGACGAATCTTCTTTTGTCATTGTAATAGGGCATCTTTTCCCATGTAACATATTCCTAGGGACCAAGTGTTGAGACTTAAAAGCAAATAAATAGTAGTTGTAGTTAATTTGTCTGAGAATAAACCTTACATTAACAATGGGAAAATAGGATGAGTAGGGATAGGATAAAACTTTTAATAGGATGTACGAACATATTGATATTTCGTTTATTTATTTTTATAATACATTAGCTAAACCCTTTTTATAGGTCTTTAGGAGAAAAAGCTAAGAAAATACTTCCTAATTTTTCATATAGAAGGATTTTTGAATTGGAACAATCCTCTCTAATATTCAAGAATGCACTGGACAGAGACAGTGGGATTGATCCCCGTTCAGTGCCTGGGTGTTGTGTAGGCAATTGATGATACACATATAAAAATTCAACGTTAGAAAAAAAATTCTTAAAAGCACATCTAAATCAGTTCTTAATGTTTAATTTTCAATTTCAGTGAAGTGGCGAGTGTTTGGAGCATCGACGAGATAGTAAAATAGTAACAGACTTATGGTGGGTAGACGGTAAGGTAGTGTGATGATAAAGAGTTGGTAACTGATGATAGGGAACTATGAGATGAGCCTGAGAAGTGTGGCATCGGTTGAGCAATAGTGTTGAAGCGGTGGTGAGGAGCATCGGAGCCAACGACTTTATTGGAGATTGAAAGGAGAGAGGATTAGGATTCGGGGGTAGGGTAGAACTCTAGCCTAATACTCTCTTCTTGTAAAGACGGTAAGGTAGTGTGATGACAAAGAGTTGGTAACCGATGATAGGAAACTATGAGATGAGCCCGAGAAGTGTGGCATCAGTTGAGCAAATAGTGTTGAAGCGATGGTGAGGAGTATCGGAGCCAACGACTTTATTGGAGATTGAAAGGAGAGAGGATTAGGATTTGAGGGTAGGGTAGAACTGTAGCCTAATACTCTCTTCTTGTAAGCTGGATTGGCCTTATTTTGAAATGGGTCCAACCTTGTTTAACTAAGATATTACAAATAATTTATGGATCAGTTAAAGAGACCAAACCCACCTAAGTTGCTCAAATCTACCCAAGGAAATGCCTGGGGTGGGAGGACTTGTCGAGAATTGGTGGCTTGGGTCATCTTGGCCTAGGCAGGTGCCTAAGAATCCATAGATTGCCTTTCAGAACATTAATCCTCTCCAAAATCCTTATAGGGAGAGTGATATCCTTTTCGAAGACTGATGTTGCTGTCTTTTACCGTGCAAATTCAAGACATAAAAAATCTCTCATTTTCATTATCTAGTATAACCAAGAATATTGATGATTGGAAAAATATCGTGAAGCTTAGACACACGTATGGATACGACTATCTGTATGGACATAGTTATGGAATACAACAACTTGGTAAATACAAGGCACGAGAATGTTTATTAAGCTCTCAAAATATTGATATTTAACCATACATTCTTAAAATGTATAATCTAGGTGAGGTGGTCGTTGTTTTCTCATCCGCTACTATCAAGGCTGTTCATTTATAGGTCAAATATATAAATGAAATTATGAAACTAAACATATAACTCAAGCTTATAAAGCAAATATAGAAGTATATAAAAATTGTGTAAGAGTGTCTTCATTAGATAATATATTATAAAATTGAGGTCATGTCTAAAGAAGTCTTTGACATATTGTTTGAGGAGTGTCTAAAAAATGTCAGTGCTACACATGTCCAACACAAGTTTGGCCTATTTAGAAGTGTTAATGCTACATAGGAAAAATGACATTCCTGCTATTCAATCCCCATAACTTACCTTAAATAGATTCTTTATTGTGATTCCAACATATGCACAGGATGTTTCTTGTAGAATTACCCAAACTAGCATATCATTCGCTTAATTTAAATGCTTTATGTTGCTGTATAATTTATAGCTATCCTTGTACCTGAAATTGATGCATATTGAAAACGAGTCCTGCTAAGTTGAGATTCTAATTGACCCTGCTAAAGTTTAATGATATCATAATAACAACTGTTTTCTGCTTGTGTTTGCTGGAAATTTGAGTTCCTTGAAAAGCTTGATACGTCACTAACCTACTTATGAAGATAATTTTTTTTCCCTTTCCTTGCTTTATCTGGTTCACCTGGCAAATAACTTCCCATATGTTGATCTTTCTTATGTAAATCAAACAATTAAGCAAGTCATTTAGGGTAAACCAGACAATTAATCCAGTCATTTAGGAAATACTTGTTTCTAAGCTCTTTTTTCTTGCTAATCTGGTATGTGAATTAATTTGGCCCTTGGATTTGTTTCTAAATCAGTTTAACTTGAATTTGATCAACTCCAGAACCCACACCAAATCACAGTCCGTCAGGTTCTATAATAATAGACGTCTGGACTTTTAGTCCATTCCCATGACTCCGTCTCAGCATCACCACCATTTTATAGGTTGAGGAGAAACCACGTATATAAAAGGAACACACTCGGGGGGGGGGGGGAGCCCAATAAACATATACTTTCTTACTCTCTTCCTCAATGCTTTAAGTATCAACATTATGAATGATAGTTGAAGGGCCTGCTGCTATGATAAAACCTTGATATTGAGCTAAAATCCCTATGCTATTGTCCCATATCCCACTGTCTGATATGAATGCCCAATTCGATGCGAATTTGATATCCAGTATTTGGAAATTTGCTCCTCCAAGATACTTGTTGGATTCAACTCTTCTTTTTAAACTTTTCAAATGCCTCTATTAGCATCAATGCAAACTGATTTTTGGACCTGTAATCAGTCCCTTCCAACTGAATAGCTGAATCAGCTTTGTGCAAAAATTAGGAACCTTGGTTTCAACTGTAACTGGAGTATAGGTTTGCCTGCTTGGTTGCTTTCTTCAATGTATTGTGCAGGCCTAAGAGCATTTATGCTCAAGATATATCTGAGAGTGGGACATGTAAATGCCCTAGGAAACAATTTTGCCTTGAGCTCCTAGGATGTACGGTGAAACCGTATTGGAATATCAACTAAGGAGCTTGAATATTCACCAATTTCTCTCATCTCTCCCTCTCGTTTCTCTCTCTCTCTCTCTATATATATAAGCTGACATATATGTTTGATTTATGGTCTCTAGGTATCTCAATACCTACGTAGTAAGAAATGGGACACGAGGGTCGCAGCTGCTCGAGCAATAGGTGCCATAGCTGCAAATATAAAACACACATCTCTGAAGGAGCTTTTTGAATTTATTGAAACGGAGCTGGTGGAGGTTGGCCTTTCAGACGTTTCTGAAGGCATCAGAGCAAGTTGGTCAAATTTTCATCCTATTGTTGCAGCAGGCCTCTCTTTTAGAAGGTTCTTTGTTGTATCACTTACATGCTTCATGTTCTTGGCATAGTCTTTTTTCCCCTGTATGTAGGCATATATCTTGTGTCTTAATTAGCACGCTGGCATTATAGTCAGTCCATTTTCTATTTATTTATTCTCATTATGCAGATTTCCATCAGACCTGATAAATCTTCTAGAAGTTAACTTCTTCTAATCTCTTTACAGCTTTGACATCAATAAGGTGTTATATTTTGGTTCTCCATTATTGGCATCAGGGGGACAGGTAATGCACTTCTTAGCTAATAAAGTTTGCTAAATAATTTCATGTGTTTTAGAAACTTGGTTCTTTTGCGGTTTGACTAAGTTTGCAAATTTATGCGCATATCACTGATGAGATACCTCTTCTTTTTTCTCCTTGTACATTTATGTAAAACTTCATAGTTCATATGAATCTAGGTGTATCTTTGCTACTATAATTGAGGGAGAAGGGGGGGGGGGGGGGGGTTTGGAGTGGAATTGCAATTTAAGTATTCAATATCCTATAATATGATATACGTATAATATCTAGAGAACTAAAAAGAGGACAATCTAGTCACATAGTTGTCAATATCGTACGATATACATATCCTACGATAGGATACGATATGTAAGAAATCGATTCGTATTTTATTTGCAATACTATTGAGTTAAGTATCTGGTGATACGGTAAGTGTATCCTACGATATGCGATACTTATTTTACCATACGTTTGATATGTTACGATACACTGATTTGACTTATAAGGATTTCAAACTCATTTGAATGGACCTATTGAGTTAAATACGAAAAATAAATTCTGAACAAGTGTAAACATTTAATAGCATAAAATATCATCAATTTGATTAAGTTTAATTTGATTAACAACATAAAATTAGTTGATAAAATATTTAAACAAGTCATCAACATAATTATATTATTAAGTTATAGTCAATATAAATTATTTAATTAGTAATTCTCAGTTCCTAATATATAATTATAAGTTTATAAGTTTATAAGTTATATTATTCAATTATTCAATTATTTAATTTATATATTATATAAACTTATAATATATAATTATAAGTTTATTTATTATACAATAAAATTTCAATAAAAGAAAGTATTTGCATAGATTTGAGAAGATGAAGATAAAGAAGAAATTAAAATAAAAGTTTTGAAGAAAGATGATAGTGATATATCTATAAGGGATGATTAATTGATATTATACTACTTGTTTTGAATCTTTTTGGAGGGATAAAGAACTTATGCTTAACATTTTGGTTTTTGTGAGTATAACATACTAAACCGAGTCAACGAAAAAGGGACATATGATCAAATTTGACTTTAGATATAAAATTCGATTATGAATGGATTGATGAAAAATAAGAACTTTACATAGTGAAAGGTGTTAATTGAATAAATTGCAATATGTGTCTCAGTTGAAGTAAAAACAATGGATCTACTTAAAAGAAAAAGGAGAGAAGATGTAATTGTTAAAACTTTATTAATTAGTTATTTATTCATGATATTTAGTTTCTGGCAGATTTTTTTTATAATTACTAGTAGGACATTTTAACTTAAATCTAATTATATATAATAAATAACGAAAAAGAAAGGAAAATTAGAATATGCCAAAGGAGTTTGTATGGAGCAAAAGAAACGAAAATGAAGAAAATGAATATAATTTTTAACTTCTAGTGAATTTAGCAATATATTTGTTAATGTAGTATAATTTTAGTTAATGTCCTCATTCTCATATGAATGTTAATTACCTATTTATATATAACTATTGACTTATATTTAATATATTACCAGTTTTAGTATTAGTCTTTATTTGTTTGTTTACTAATACTTTAAAGGGTTAATTACACTCAGACCCCTTGTAGTATGGGGCATGTAACACTTAGACCCCCTGAAGTTTAAAACTCTCACTTAGACCCCCTGGACCAGGGGGTCTGAATGTAATTAAAACACGGTGATTTAGATACTTCAGGGGGTCTAAGTGAGAGTTTTAAACTTCAGGGGGTCTAAGTGTTACATGTCCCATACTACAGGGGGTCTGAGTGTAATTAACCCTACTTTAAATTTATTCATATGTTTGTTATATTATATATTACTATGTGCGTATTACTTATCTATTATACATTGATCAATATATTTTACGATATGATATACGATTTGATATGCGATACAATATATATGATAACGATACATTATATGTATCTTGGATTTAACAATTTTGCTAGTGCATGAGGCTTTCATATTGTAGGGTCTGGGGAGGGCCAGAAGTACGCAATGCTATCTTTGCTTGTTTTTTTGTTCGAATTTGTCACCCCTAGGTCACAGTGGAACAACCTTACATATGTAAAAGTATATTATATAGTTTCTCCATATTCGCTATCATACCAAATGTCATAAATACTTGAAAGTGCGGGTCCTACCTCTTATTCTTCTCTTAGAAAATATGGACCCCTATAACTCATCATCATGACAACGTTTTCATGTACAATTTGAAAGCTCAAGCACTAGCAAAATTGTTAAATCGGATATGTATAGTGTATCGTTATTCCTTTGTATCATATCGCATATCGTAATTGATCAATGTGTAATAGATAAGTAATATAACATATTAATATATAATATAATAACTTGAACCAGTTCGGAGTGGTAGATTCTTGCTAAACTAGCTGCTTGATTTATGGTTAGACATTGATGAACATGGATTGAACTGTGAGACTGAAAAATGAAAATTCCTTAATTATGTCTGTTGAAGAAAAAGGATTCATTTAGTCAACTCCAAATATCTTTGGGGAAGAATTTTTTTTGTAGTTATAATTCCTTAAAGAAGTTATGTCTTTAGATAAAATGCAATGCTTCTGATCATCAACAAACCATGTGGGCTGCATCTATAGAATTATAGAGGTCTGATGCCTGCTGCTTAGTATGTGTTGCGCATAATAATTGAAATATAAACTAGGCATTAGATATCGAAAGGTTATAGGAGCTTTACAGTGAAAGATTTTATTGTTTTTTGTTCGGTCTAGCAATTTATAGTCTTTGTTTTTCTCTCTGTATTCTTGGTTTTCTTGTTGCTGTCAAGGGGATTTTTCTGTGGGCTCTATGCAGCATTGTCTTTTCTAGACAAGCCAAGAGTTACTTATTGCACAAGAAATTGCAACCTGAGAATATTAGAAATATGAGATGTATTATTGGTGCGTTTCCAATCTCAAATGAGTACAAATGTAGATCCTTGATCTCAGTATTTTCATTTGTTTGCAATAATAATAACCATTCAATTGGCAAATGTGAAGAAAATCACTAGGCCATGCACGTAGAAGTAAAAATCTGAACATGATAGGATCTTGTTTGCTGTAATTTACCGGAAGTTTAAAGTAAAACTAATTAAGCCAATCTTAAGTTTCTTGAAGACGAGCAGTTCTTTGTTAAAATTGTTCTTATTCTACTTACTTTGGACCAAATTTGTTCAAGTAGTATAATTAATTCTTTTACTTGCCCATGTTCTTTTAATGTCTAGGTGTAAACCTAAGAAGGGGAGAACAATTTAAGATGGATTGGATGTGTAATTAGTTGTGGCAGCAGGTCGGGTTTTGGTTGGATACGTATTATGTCCATACCCGAACCCCGATAAGCTTCATCAATATCCATATCCTATCAAAAGTCCAATGAATGCTAATTGTATCCAAATCCTATCCATGTCATTCTGATTATGGGTGGGCATTAAATTCTTATCATACACTTTCAAATATTTACTCGTCAAAAAGTAAGAATGAAAAATAATTAATGAATTCATACAAGAATGGTCAAACACTCTTAAACCAATACCTTTTATATAACTGCGTATGAACAACTAGAGTCTACCCATAGGCTTGTAATTGGTATTTCGAAGTAAACGTCTTTTTAAAATTTGGCTTGAGCTAGTAGGATTGGATTTGGATACATGTTTATTCATATGCGAAATCAATGTGCGTTCAAGTAGGATTTCCAGCACAAACCCTCCTTGAAATCTTTATTGAATTTGAAATCATCATTGAAACTCAAAAATTTAAAAATTTTAATTAGGTTATCGATCTCTACCCTCTACAAGTTAGACTGACGGTGCCCCTCAACAAAGCTCAATTTAGGGGTGCCTAACTTATTCATTCGGATTTGATATATGCTTTCCATATCTGCATCTGTTTTCGAAATATGCATATAGATACAATTTGGATATGGTTCAGTAAGGAAAATGTATATCCATATATGCATAAATCAGAAACAAGTATGCATCAGATATAGGAGAAACTCATGCAGATAAAAATTTGATGTGAAAGCAAAAGAAATACAAGAAAAATGAATACAAATATGCATAAAGATAAATTGTTGAGGGTAATGAATTATGTTAAATTTTTGTAAAAAAATCATATAAACCACTAGCCTTTTTAACTACAATGAGAAGAACCCATGCCCGAAACGTGGAACTAAAGATCTCTAGCTTGTCTATGTATGGTCCCCACCATCATTTTGTATTTTTTGTATTTTAAATTATGAAATGTCTTACGTTAAATAAACAAAATTTGATCTCTTTCTCTCTTCTCTCCATCGCACTGACCTCCACTGTGCATCCTCCGCCGTGCTTCCCCCATCACCCCTACCTCCAACTACATCCTCTTATCTGCTACAGCTTATCACCTTTGCCTTAGTTTGCTTCTAGAGCTCGATAGTCCCTCTTCACATGAGACGAGGGTTCGTTCTCAACTCAAAAGAAAAGGAAATTGAGAAAAATCCCTAAATCCATGTTGACTTCTCATGCCTATGACAAAATCTCACCAATTCATGTGATAGTTGTTTTCTGCAAATCTCTCACTAGATTCATGGAGACTTGCCCCTCCTGATCAGTTTCCTCAATCTGTCCCTAACCCCTCTATCATCCTTGACCAACCTCCTCCTTTATTTCATATTTCGCTACTTAAGGCGCATTGAATGATACCTTTCTCCTTGACTTCTTGAGCAAAAGCAGAAGCAAGATCCTAACTACAATCCTAAACCTTTGATATTCTTGAATGAACAATGCCTCTAATCACTTCTCTCTCTCTCCTTGTGTTTGCAAATAGACTAGCCTAAAATTTGATGGAGACAACGAGTTGGAAGATGAGAAGCTCAAACTAGAGTGCATCTTGATTCTCAAGTAAAGTTTTAGAGTTTGGAAATATGCCTGCTGTCATCAAAGGCAGATGCGGCGATGGAGGGAAGGAGTGGCATCATCCAAGATTAGGTTAGGGTTTGGGGTCTAGGGGTTGGAGATATGGAGGAAATTAGGGTTGGTTTCCAATGAGGTATGTAGAGTTAGAGACTGGACTTACGACAATCTATCAATTTTTACAATTTATCTATGCTTCTCATAGTTTATCTACCTCTTTTGTTATTTATCTACTTTTGTATAATC
Organism: Dracaena cambodiana; assembly: GCA_036321105.1. Lineage (NCBI taxonomy): Eukaryota > Viridiplantae > Streptophyta > Magnoliopsida > Asparagales > Asparagaceae > Dracaena > Dracaena cambodiana. Next base: position 27,258,779 of record JAYEPQ010000008.1, on the reverse strand, counting down.
TTTGTAATTTGCTCTAGTTTATCTACATATTGTACAATTTGTTGATATTTTTCTTATGGACCTTTTTATACTTAACCTACAAATTTCAAGATTTATCTATCTTTTTTACAATCTATCTATAATTTTGATAATTTATCTTTTTTCATAAAATGCAATTTTTTTTTAACAATCTATCAACTTTTTATATAGTTTATGGACCTCTTTAAAGAAATCTGTATCTTTTCCTAAATATGCCTACCATTTTTTGAAATTTATCTACCATTTTTAGAATTCATCAATCATTTTATTAAATATGTATTTTTTATATAACTTATGTCATACTCCAAAATTAATTCCCTTATAATTGGATCATCATCAACACATAAATAATCATTTACCAATCCAACGTCAAGGGCGAACGATGACTACTTAAGGTCCACTCGACCTAATATAATATGACTTATAGATTCATAAACGTGTAAACTATTGATAATTTTAGTTAATTACAACCGAATGCCAAAAGATTGATTCGTATACTTTTAGAACTTATGAGTTTGGTCATAACATTACACTTGATTCTAAAAATTTATTATAAAACACATCTTGTTTCTAACAAAAATAATTTTTGATGTTAATCTTCACATATGTACTTTAAATATCAGAGAAACACAATTTCACATCTTATTAACGTGAAACGCAATGGTTGAGAGGTTTTTTTTTTTTTTTTTTTCTAAGGTTACTTGCGGGAACAAATCTAGTGGAGATGGGGGTGGGGCTTGTAGCTCAAAGGAATAGAGCCTGTGGCTATGGACTACGTATCAGGAGTTCGAATCCCTCCTTGCCCATAAACCAAAGAAAGTCATTCTCCATCAAATGGTTCACTCTTTGACCGGTGCTTTACTTTTATTTCATTCCTAGAATTTGTTTGTGGCCATGCAAAATGGTGAGGTATATTGCCCAGTGGGTGATGTCGTGTGATGAGTTCCGCTTAATGACAATAGTGAATCATATAATCATTCATAAACGTGTACAACATACCCACTTGGGTTTTCATCAACAATGTTGCAAGCAAGTATTACCGCAATGGACATCATTTGTATAAGTAATTCAACAAGTAACATATATCATGTATAACTTTCATAGTACCTGCTTGTTTTAGGCCATCAGGTTTGATTGTAGGAGAATGGCAGAAGAGAGCAGAACCAAATCATATGTCATGCGAGTGTTAGCATACTTTTCACAAAGAAAAATGGTTAATTGAGTGTTTCAAGTAATCATCTAAGTACACCAAGAGGTCCAAGCATCTCTATGTTAAAGATCATCTCGTTCTTGTCATCTTATAAACTTCCAACTGATTTTCCTGCCTGAACCAATTTCATTTCTAACCCGAGCAAATATTCTTACTTATGGCTATCTTATTTTTTGTTTTTATCCACACATGTTCACATCTCCCTCATAATGGTTATATTAATTATAGAATGTGCTCACACAAGCTAACTTGTTCTCATCTGTTCCAGAACTTTAACATGGACGTACTTGTTCATCTTTATCATATATATGTATTCATTGTATCGCTCTTAAGCTAGTGGGGATTATGTTCATTGTATCATATAGTTGCTTCCTGTCTTCAGTTAGCTTACATTAACTGAGTTCTCCTCACCTCCATCTATTCCATATGTATCTCAACTTAAGCCAACGTGAATATTACCTGTGCCTTCTAATATCAACATGTATATGAATTAAACTACATTTTCATGAGCAAAGCAGCATGAGGTGTATACAAATTAGCATTCTCAGGACTACAAGTGTAATAAGATACAAGTTTGCTCACTATTCCCATATAAGTTTTTTACTTACCTGTACCAAGCAGTCTTCATTATCTGGCCATAATTTTCTTTAGAAGCACATTCATTTTTCAATTCGATTATGTTTGAAAGCACTTGCCCTATCAAACATTGGTCCGACACTTTGCCTAGGTAATCTTTTATGTCGTCTTCATGCCAATTAGTCATGGTGGGGAGAGCTTGGTTTTATATGTTGGGAGGAGGGTAAGGATATTAGAAGATAGAGGCAAGAGGAGGATGTGAATGAAAGCCCAAACCTTTTATCTCTTTCCTCCACCCTTCCCCTCCTTATAAATTAACTCATAGCCCCGCATGTCTCACCACCACCATATCCTATATCCTTAGTTCCTTGATGCCTCACTTGTCATGCTATGCCTTCTCCTCGCCCCTTGAGTTAGTGATATTCTTCACTCCTTGATCTCATCAAATGCTTAACACAATAGAACATGTGGAGTTTATTTTGGTTTATGTTGGATTTATTAGACTAGGATTATGTCATTGGCATATACTGGATGTTTCTGGAAATAAGTACACACTGTTCTAGGTTCCTTCTGTTTTTTAATTATATATTACTGTATGGTTCTGTTCTAGTTTCATTAATTATATTGATGTTACCAGGAGTATGATGTTACATGTGATACAATCAAGAACCCAACTGAGCGACTCGCTCGTCAGAAGCAAAACATCTCTCGTCGTTTGGGTTAGTTCATGTTTGCTTTGTTTTTTTACAACATTTACAAGATATATTTGTACTATTTTCTGAAGCTTCTGATACCAGTACTTGTTCTTATAATATCTATTTTCTCTGCCTCTTTTTTTCTCTACCAAGGCATAAAATTTACTCGTGATTATTTTCCTCCTTTTTTTTTACATTCTCATATGTTTAAATTACATTCATGTTTATTCTTTTCTCATCTTCATCTGCATATTGGTTTTTGAACTCCATACATAGAGAATTCTCTGTTTTTTTCCCTGCTCAGTCAAGAATACTATCTGAAAATCTTTGTGAGCTGATAAGAAAACTAACATGGTTTTGCGGATTCAGAAGTTTAACCAAGCATCCTAGGTTTTATACCCGGTTCATAACTATAGCATGCGTCCGATCTCGGATATAGAAAAGGTGACCCCGAGGATGGGCTCACCTCCAACATAGTCGCTTCCATAGTTGAAAGGTAGTGGATGGAGAAGAAGCAGGCAGAAAAGGCACTACTGCCTCAAAAAGTTCTGTTGGTGGGAACAAGAGCTTCTGCTTCATAAGATGATTTTATTGGCAGTAAATTGAAAACCTTTGCAGTCACAAAGAAAGCCAATGCACTCCATAGTTACATGGGCCATTGAGGTGCATATAGCCATACCTTGAAGTTGTAATTTAGCTGGAAATTGAGGGGACCAATTTTGTTTTCATTATTCCTCATAGTCCATTTAAGGTCATATGCTTAGCATTGGAAGATCTATAGAAGACTGGCAAAGTGGTGAAATAGACAAAAGCAAGTGTTTTATGGAAATGGTTGATTAGAATCCGTTTTAGAACCTGCTATTGATTGACATGCGGATGTATCAGCTTGTTCTTTGTGATGTTTATAACCAGCCTATTTTTATAATTGGCGTATGTGGTATTGTGATAACAGGTCAACATTACTGCACTAGAAATTCATGGATGTTTTAGACTGGCAAGACTAGCACAAGCTGAGGGTTGGCCTGCTGCTGTTAGGTGACGTGAAAAAAGAGATGTGCTGATATAGACAGGAAAGTTTAGGTTTTAATATAGTCAGAAGGAGGGAACCAACTAGGGATGCGCAGGGGTTTGGGGGTGTGTGTTGGCCAATGGCAAAGAAAAAATAGAATAGGAAATTTTATTTGCAGAGATGCAAGTACGTGGACTTTTAAAAGACAACAAGAAAGTTGCTTTAGGGTAAGAACAAAATCGACGGGGTAAGAACAAAATTGACGGAAATCAGGAATAAGTGCACAAGGCAAGTGCTAACAACCAACTGAGAATGTCGGGATTGGTATGACATAGATAAGCAAGCCTAGAGGGGGCGGTGTGAATAGGTTGCTATCAATTTTAACTTAATTAATAAATTAACAAAGTTTTTTATGCAGCAAAAAATAAAGTAACCACATAAATAAAATTCACAGTGCAGAATGCTTGAGATTTTATAGTGGTTCATGAAATTCCCTGTATCAACTCTTCTTTTTGATAGAGGGGCTTCTACTATTAGTGAAGGTAATTCTAGTAAGCAGATAAAAAATTGAATCCTAGTCTACCAAACTAGTCATTTACTGTAAAGTATTTGTACAATGTGTGGTCCTAGCACTTGCTAGTTGATGTGATAATTTACTGCAAACGCACAAAGTAAATTCTATTTTTCAATACCTACTAACAGATAATCTATTGGCTCCTATACATCTACGTGCACGTGAGATAGTCTACTTCGGCTTTGGACTCCAACTCTAACTCATGATTCATCTCCTCTCTCATAATAAATTTTCTTTCCTTTTCTTTCCTTTTTTTTCTCTTTTGTTTTGTTTTTAAGAATATTTCACCTTTCATACGAATATTCACGCTTGCTTAGGCGCAACATACCCGATTACTCGGTTCATACTCTTTTCTTTTTCTTTTTCTTTTTTTTAGAATATTTCACCTTTCATGCGAATATTTACGCTTACTTAGGCGCAAAGTACCCGATTACTCAGATCATACTTTTTTTTTTCACTCTTGAGACTATTGCCTTAATACACCCAATTATTTTATCACTTTCGAGGCAATTGCCTTAGGCTCATCCCATTATTTTATTCTCATTTTTTTTTGTTTAGAGAGAGAAGACTTACTCAATCGTTATCATTTTTGTTCTTAACCTAATAAACTATTGTGAAGTAAAAAATAGATGTATACTTGCCTCAAAACTACTGTTAGCAATATTTATTTTTTGGATTTTGATCTTTTCATAAAATTCAAAGTGTATCATCCAATCTACTCTCCTATCCAATTTCAAATCTAAATTTGTTCCTTTATCTGTAATTAGGTTGATCTATTGATAAAAATACATAAATTTGTTGTCAAATTTATTTTTTATTAATTTTTTTTTTCAGTTTTTTTATTTTTTTTTAGTGTTTTTTAAATTTTTTTCCCAGTTAGTTATCCTAAAAACTACCCAAAGTGTAAAATAAAGAAACCAAAAAAATCTAAAAATAAAATCCTAAAAATAAAAATAAAATCCGAAAAATCCTAAAAAATTAAAAATCTCCTAATCCATTCCCCCACACCTAAACTTGTGTATGCCCTCATACACAAATCAAGTGTGGTAAAATAAATATGAAAACTATTATACAAATACTATACAAATAATGAGAGTCGTAAAATTTACGATCTCAATATCATCACCCTATTAACGCATGGAAAGCGGTTACGACCTCTCGATCGCTTCCCACTTTCATAGTGCGTGCGTTTTAAACGTGAAGTGGATGCATTATTATATCTCCTCAGCCTCCTACGAGTTACGAAATTACCTGTCTGCTTCTTATGCCGTCCTCGCTTTTTCTTTATCCACATGCAAGCATTAATAATTGGATTAAAGAATTCTTTATTATAAACCTGCCAATCATCGTTAGTAACAAGCATACATGTAGAAATATTATGAGGTGAGAAGAGTGTAATATGATCAAGTGAACGTGGTGGCGGCTCTTCTAACTCATGAAGTAATGCGAGCTCCTCTGCAAACAAATCCTCAAAAGTTTGCTCATAATTCAATGGCACACTTGCACAAGTATCATCATATATAAAATCAGTATGTGTCAATTTTTCTAATAGTATGATCTCATCTTTGAATATTTGCTCAAATGAGAGTTCATTATCAGTGCAAGAGGTCGAATGAGAGTGCAAACCGTGAATCATGTTGACCTCAATGAGGGAGCTCGTTGCGTGCTCATCCATATTAAATATGTTCAATGCCACAGTCATATTCTCAAACGATAACTTCATGAGACCACTCTTACAATCAATTAATGTATTTGATGTTGCAAAGAATGGTCTACCCAAGATAACGGAAATTTGATTCCGTAGATTGGAGATCGGCTCAGTTTCTAAGACAATAAAGTCTACAGGAAAGATAAACTCGCCGACCTTAATGAGCACATCTTCAACCATACCAAGTGGTCTCTTGATCGAACGATCAGCTAGCTATAATGTGACCTTGGTAGGTTGAAGTTTTCCTAATCCCAGTTGCTGATAAACAGTGTAAGGAAGCAAGTTGACACTTGCCCCTAAATCAAGCAACGCCCTATCAAATGTAGTGTTCCCAATGGTGCATGAGATTGTAGGGGAATCTGGATCTTTGTACTTGATAGGCAAGGAGTTAGAGAGGATATGTGATATATTTGCAGTAAGAAAAACTTTCTCAGGAATGTTTCTTGCTCATTTCTTAGTACACAAATCCTTGAGCAACTTAGCATAAGTAGGAACTTGTTGTATAATATCAAGGAGTGGAATATTAACCTTCACCTGCTGAAATATTTCAAGAATCTTTTCTACTTGTGGTGAATGCTTCCTAAACCGATTGGGATATGGTGCTTTCGGCTTAGGAATAGGTTCTTCCAAATGATCATGTGACGATGATGGAGGTGATGGAGATGGTCGTGGAGAAAGGGGTGGAAGAGATGTAGCTTGCGAGATAGTAGGAGTGGGATCAGGGGGCATGGCTACGTTATTGTCCACTTGCTTGTCAGATCTAAGCGTGTGAATGGTATTACATTGGTGGACATGCGACTGATTGGAGTTTGAGGAACTGGCATTAGGGTTCGTTATGGGTTGACTTGGGAAGGTACCCTGGCTATGTTCACTCATCTGACTCGCTAATTGTCCAACCTGCTGCTCTATATTCTTTATAGATTGAGAGTTCACGAGCAGTTGCTAACTTGTATTTTGAATAAAATCAGCTAACACTTTCATAAGATTTTGCATGTGTGTGTCAAGATTGGACATATGCGTGTCAAATTTGGAATGAGACTTGAGAAGATTTTCAACGCGCTTCTCAAGTGACTGAAGTCGCTTTTCTTGATCAATATTAGACCCCTGTTGTGGATGTGAGTGGTTTTGTGCAGATAGTCTATTCTGGTTGTTCTCATAATTTGAAGCGTTTGGGTGTTGATAAGCACCCACATTTGGTTTTGGAAACTGACCAGTGACTGGAGGCTGCATGTTAGGGTTAGGGCTCCCCTGATATTGCCCTTGACCTCATGATAGATTTGGATGATTCTTCCAGCCAGAATTGTATGTAGGAGTATAAGGATTGTTCATGGATTGTTGATAGAAGGCGTTAGCCTGCTCAAGTGTGTGATCCATAGGATTTATTAATAATGGATACTCCATAACATGATTCGGAGTTCCGCAATTAAAGCATGTGGAACTTGAATTTGATTTACTTGACCCACTGGTGGAGCACTAGGAGTTTCTAGTGTCTCAATTCTCCTCACAAGGGTTGCCATCTTAGTTTCGGCAGTTATAGAGCTGTCGACGCTATGAATCCCACCCTTATGTGCAGAAGTTGATGCACTGGACTTCTCAGTGGGACTCTCCCACTGCAGAGTCTTCCACGATAGGTTCTCAAGAAAGTCCCATGCTTCATCCTCGTTTTTCCTCATAAACTCCCCCTGACACATGGATTCAAGAAGAGTTTTGGATGTGTAATCGAGTCCTTCGTACACGATTTGACATAACCGCCACTTTTCTATCGCATGGTGGGGGCACTGAGCTAAAAGGTCTTTAAACTGTTCTAAGTATTTCCAGAAGGGTTCTCCTGGCATTTGACAGAATTGATTGATTTGATTTCGTATTCTTGCCGTCTTATGCATGGGATAATACTTCTTAAGAAACACCGTAATGAATTCATCCCAAGTAGTGATTGAATCAGTAGGCATACTATACAACGACTTCTTGGCATTATCTTTAAGTGCAAAGGGGATGAAGCGGAGCTTAATTGCGTCATCTGATAAGTGTTGCAGTTTTATTATCACGCATACTTCCTGAAATTCACTGATAAAGAGATATGCATTTTCTGAATCAGAACCAGTGAATTTAGGAAGCATACTAATATATTGCGGTTTCAACTCATAGTGATTACCCGCTGTGTGTGGAAGTTTTATGCATGATGGAAGTGACACACGCAACGGGTAATATCGACCCTGAAGGATCGGGATCGGTTGGTTCATCTTGGCTCCCATGAACAAATCTGATCTCACAAGTCGACCAAATTGATCACGGGTCTAATATGGCATGAACCAGCAACCGTGAGTGTGCGTGAATTTCCTAAACTAATGCAAGAAGTGGGGTGTAGTGGAGAGATAAAATGGTGGAATAGATATGATCAAATAAAAATGTGATTCCTACTTTTTCTAAATTTTTTTTTTTTGTATTTTTTTACAGGACCAGTGACACAAAATACAGATAACAAGAAAGTTTCGTGGGGTTTTGTACCTGAAGGACCGCCAAATGGCGATTTTTACCGCTAATTGGCGGCCAAAGCAGGGAGTCTTGGACTCTTCTTACTTCAGTGCACTCCCAATACTTATTTAGTCCTGTTTAATTTCCTGTATCTGCACTTTATTATCCGTACACACTCAACGCACACTTAATCCCGTAAAACGTTAGAAAAAGCAAGAAAAATACTCGTTGATCCCCGGCAACGGCGCCAAAAACTTGATGTGATAATTTACTGCAAGCGCACAGTGTCGGTGTAGCGCTGTACAGATCGTCCCACAGGGATCTAAGATGTTTTGCGATTTCTTATTCTTTCCTTAGTCTAACGGACTATGAGATTTAGATCGAGAGAAGATTAGTTTAAGTTCTAGAGGTTAGCCTAGGATCTCGAATCCATTAGAATAATAGCCTAACAATGAATTATCTCTTTCTTCCTAACTTTTTAATTATGCACGGTTAAGTAACATATTAAAAATGTGATCTTTTTAATTTGATTTTAATCGAGTGCCCCTAAGTATGACCTATCAAGTGATGTGCAAGTATAGACCATAAAAAATAACACTTTTCTTAAAAACAAATCATATCAAGTAGAAAATCTCATAAACAAAAGAAAAGAAATAAACTTCAAACCCTAATCTAAGCATATGCTATCAAGAAACCTAATTCAAGTATAACCTATCAAAGAAATCAGATTTACAAGTTTATTCAAGTCAATTTATTTATAGGAAAATCTCTATTGATAATTCTAAAAACAAACAAAGAATAAGAATTCCAAACTTCATCTAAGCATAAATTATCAAAATATTAATTAAGTATAATCTATCAAAGAATTATGATTTGTGAACTCCATCTTTTATTTATTTATAGAAAAATCATAATTTTATTTCTTTTTAGGAAGAAGATGAGATAAATCTATGTTAAATCTGTTAAACTAACTTCATCTACATCCTAGGGCTAAAGAAAATTAGCTACTCATATTCCTAATAAGCATAATCAAATCTTTATTCATGAAAGCAAATAAATTTAATCTAGAAAGCAATAAAACCTAAACTAGAAAGCAATTAACTCTATATAGAAAGCAAATAAATAACTAAAAGCAATGGTTTACTTCTGGAACAAGGTATTGTGGCCGCCACCCCTTCAGCAAAACCCTAATTTTATTAATTTAAAACGAGTACAAAACTACCAAATCTTTTTTTTGAATACAAGGATACGACCAATATATAGTTTTCGAAAATTCAAACCCAATTCTAATAGATTTGACAAACTACAAGATTACAACGAAGCTATGGAAAAAATTTCACTGCATGGGACCCACATAGGGCCGCCAATTGGCGGGTTCCACCGCTAAATAGCGGCCAAATATTGGGTTTTGGTTATGGAATTTTTTCTACACGAGGTTCTGGTCTTGTAGACTTGATATTCCTGACTGTATTTGACTTTTACTTTCTGCAACATCGTGGTCTCGTAGTTTTGCTCACTTTAGAAACTTTTCGGATTTTGATTTCCAACTCCAACTCTAATTTCATGCCATTTCCTTGTATGAATCAGATTATCTGAAAAAAACACTAAAAATACCCGAGTAGTATTTATTTATATACAAAAATAGATAAAGTATGGGAGGAAAAATACAATATATGATACTTATCACTAGTGTTCCTCGATTTTCCCCAGCTTGAGTGCACTGTAAGAACCCCAGTCACAGACAATCGCAAACATCAATTGACACTGGCTTGAGTGGGTGCACAAACCAATCATACAGATTGTGAAATAAGAGTTTGAGACTACAACCCAACTATTAGTTAAGTGCAAAAAAAGAAAGGTGAAGATTATAACTTGATGAAAACATCGATGAAGTTATAATTATAGACGCGGCTGATGTGCAATTCTCAAATACCTTGATCTGAAGATGTAGCTCTCCATCAATACTGCGTGGATGATGAAGAAGTTCTCTTGAAATTACCAAAAGTTTTGCCTTTCCTTCAAGTTCTTCTATGAAAAGAATCTCTTATTAATCTCTTTTTTCAACTCTCAAGTCTGTTTTGTAGATGTGCTCCAAGTCCTTCAGGGATCTCAATCGTAGAATCGTAGAATCGTAGAAGGAATAGGAGAGGAAATCTCATCCATTGATCATAAACCAAATTATATTAATCACGTATCATGTTTAGGACTCTTAGAAACCCTTTCTAAATGAACAACCATTATAAAAGTGCCTTAGAAAGCGCTGATTCACACACTGCTGTTGGGCCATCAATGGCGATATCGACGGCCTACACCGTCGATGTTGCACTGGTCAAGGCACGATCAATGGCCACATCGATTGCCTGCACCGACCGCCCTGTGTAGGCAAGTGCGTCGTCTATGGCACTGTATCTGCCATCAACTGCGACCTGCAGCTAGCGGACTCTAGGTTCTTTTCAACTTTGAGCGTCCATAATTTTCACATCCGATCACTTTTTAGCTTATGTTGATATTGTTTCCAAGGCGATTTCAAACCTACAACTTTCTAGTAGATTCTATCTAGCAATCCAAGTTGTAACTTTGTCAAATATAGTCTTCAAGTAGCATCAATTCAATCTCATTGATATCGATTATGTTGATTGTATCAGTCATAGCAAACGTCACTGTACTTGATTTATTTGCATCCATCTAGCCTGCACATACTCCACCAAATATGTCGTACTACAAATAAAGTTTGTTATTAATCTAATTGTATCGTTTATGGACATACATGCAACAGAGAAAGATACTATTGATACCTGCACTTGCTTCGTAGACCAGAAAACATGTCGTATCATCAAATAACAGAAGAGTAAGATTAATACCAAAGAAAAATTATCAGCTTAATAGATAAATTGTATTAAGGGATTTTATCAAATATATCCTTGTGTTTCCAGAAATTACATATTTCTCTCTTTTTTTAGTTATTATTATATCGCCTTGTGTTTTGATATTGCATATATGTCCTTTCGTTAACTGGGAGTTGACTGGAGTGGATTAGTTGTGATTTTTTTTTTTAACTAGGTGGCTGTTTAATTAAGACATTACATGACCAAGTTCCCATTCCTCTTTTCTTCCTTTATTTCCATTTTTTTCTTTTTTGAGAGGATTCTCCCTTTATTAATTTTCACTTACTTTTCAATTGTCTATACTCTAGGTTCTCCCTTTTCTCTTCATTCTATTGTATATCCTGCAATTATGTCAGAATTTGAGAGCATGAATTCAAATGTTTTCTTTTTATGTATTAGAATTATAAATTGCATGTGAGTTGCTTTAGTGAATTCATGTGAGCGCATGTGAGTTGCTTTAGAATTATAAATTCAAATATTATACTCTAGGTTCTCCCTTCCCTTATCGTCAGGATTTGAGAGCATGAATTCAAATGTTTTCTTTTTATGTATTAGAATTATAAATTGCATGTGAGTTGCTTTAGTGATATTATATTTCCCAATCCATATGGCATGAGTTTGGTTTTCATATTTGCTTTATTTTAGTACCCATTGGAGCATGTCCAAGCACGTGCCACACATGTGGTATGTCGATGTATGTTCGACACTTAGATGGTAGGTGACGGGATGACTATGTTTTCAATTAAATCTAGAAAATCAATTTATTCCTTATTCTCTATACACTTCTGGTCAAAATTCCAAAGTTGAGTAGTCTGAAGGGTATGATCTAAAGGGGGATCACTATAATTGTATATTTAAAAAAGTTAAATCTAAATTATAAGATGCAATCAATATTCTAAAACATGGTTTCATTACACATGTGGTATAGGAGAGCATCATGCATAAGTGATTTTGCTTTGATTTAAACAGATTACATGAACTTACGAAAATGAATATTTTCTATATATAAATATAACAATAAAGTACATATATTAAATTCTATACAATCCTTTTAAAAAAAGAAACATAAAAATTACTGAAAACATTCAAAACATCAAATATAATAATATGTTTAAAAAAATTATGACTACAATGTTAAATATTATAGCTTCTGCATCATCTCTCGTTGACCATCAACAAATATCCAATGATGAACTAACATTCATCTATACATGGTTTATGGACATGTTTATAAGTACCTATCGGAGTATATATTTCTAAATTTGGATCTTGGAGTTCTTAAAACCTACCTTGAGTTATCGAAACATGACAGTTTATGCTCCCTCACAAATAACATTTCCTTACACCAAAATAATAATATTACACCAAAATAATAATACTTTTAACCTTTATTTTGATTGTTTTAATATTGGTTTTAATTGTTTCCGGTCCATATATGAGGGGTTCGAGTTGAACTAGAATTGGTTTTGGATTTAGGAAACTAAAGAAAAAATGCATAAATGTTGTTTAATGTGCTTATAAGAGTACATAATCTACATAGGCCAGCATGTGTGGCCTAACCATATAGTGAGGGTGCATAAGTCCAGGGCAGCATATTTTTGGACTGTAGATGACTATGTGGCTGCATAATCAGTGCGGAGTATTTTTTTAGAACACTAGATGTAACGGAACCATTCTCTCTCTCTCGCTCTCTTCCACCACACACACGTTGATTGTGTATGGGCGTGCATACACATATGTATATAGTTTGTGTATGTTGGGTACATATGTATATATCTATGTGTGCATACACACATCCTTGCACATGCACATTCATATATGTATAAATTGTACATACACATACATAAATGAATACGTTCTCGGAAAGGGCTTTTACCGTGACCATAAGTGTGTGCACATGCGTGTGTATCATGCATGTATGTTCTTCTCTTTTGATCTTTGAATCTCCTAGTAGCACCTCTCATCCCTCCAGACCATGCAGTGCCATTCCAGGTTATCTTAGCCAACATAGGAGGTGATAGAAATGTTGTGCCATTCCAGGTAATCTTAGCCAACATAGGAGGTGATAAAGTGGTCGCAACTGATAATAAAAAGAATAAGGAGTAACAGTATAGGCAAAAAGGAGTCGGTAAAAAATTCTAAATGTCCTATTTATGTTCTGTAATTTTGCTCTTAATTAGTGTGGAGAATGGATTTTCTGAATCTATCCTATATGATGAAGAGCAAGTAAGTTCTGTAAGATTTGATGATATTGGTCCCTTATTATGTATGGTATGTATATCTATTACGGATGGATCTAATATGCTCTCTCTGTGTACTTGATTCTTCTTATTTTATAAAATAATTTCAATAAGAGGCAATTTTGGTATTTTCACCTCATAATACTGTAACTTAGTTTTGATATAGTGCTTTTTTTTTTGGGCGCGTGAATGGAGTGTACTTTTGGGCATGTTTGAAGTTCTTTTGTTCTCCTTTCTAGAAAATTTGTATGACTTTGGCCTTTGATTCCCTCCCACAACAAACCCCTCCCCACCCCCAACCCCCCCCCCCCCCCCCCCCCCCCCTCTTCTCAAACAAAAAAAAAAAAAAAACCCAATTGTGGCTGGATGTGGGAAGTTTTTTTTTGTTTTGTTTTGTTTCTTTTCCTTGAGGGGGGGGGGGGGGGGTTTACTATTTTCCGTGCATTTTTTTTTGTTTTATAAGATTCTGTGGATATATTTTGTTCTTGTGCTACTGTTCTCTTCTATCTCTTTCTTGGTTTATTATTAAGCCTCCTGCTATTATTTTGTGATATTTTTGAAAAACAAAATGGATGTTTTGCCTATGGATCTTGGAGGCGTACTGTGTCTTGTGCTCTACCTGTGATGATGTTATCTGATGACATTTTATTATACTAATGGCAGGTTTAGATGTTTGTGAGCAGTTTATGGATGTAAGCGAGATGATTAAGGATGAGGATCTTCTTGCCCAGAAAGTTCACCCAACTGTTAATGGACCAAATAATGGATATTACGCATCAGGGCCTGGACAAAATATCCAGCAACTGGTTGCTACAATGGTTCCTAATTATCGTCCTAAGCGATTAAGTGCAAGGGAGTTGAATCTGCTTAAAAGGAAAGCTAAAGTAAATGCAAAAGATCATACGAAATGCAAGTCTGAAAATGATAAGCTCGATGTACAACATCCCCAGAATGTAATAACATCTAAAGCAACTTGTGCTGACCCACTAGGAAACAGAAAGGTATAATTAGAACTCTTCTGTTGATACTGTTATATTCGAGTGTGTTTACTTGCATAGCAGCACACTGTTTCAAATATGAATGGGAAAAGCATGCAAATTTTTAAGACAATTCATTTTGTTTGTTTCTGCTGTGTTTTTATTGATGCCTGTGCATTATTACGAGAGTGCAAATGGTATTAATTGTTTGTACTTTTAACTTCTCCTTTTTATGGTTTTGTAAAAGTTTTAGGATAATGACGCAATATTGATTTGATATTTTTCTGTTTTCCCCAAAGAAATTTGATCTGATAAGTTGCTAGATAGTGCACATGGATACATCTAGAATGTTTGACCCAAGATTCATGTGTTTGCTACTTCCTCTGTCTGGTTTTCACAGTCATATTTTACCGGTCACACACTTTAAGAAAAACTAGTTTTAATGAGAATCATTACTAGTTGAGGTACCATATTTGAAATAAGTAAAGAATAAAGAAGTGGTATTTTAGTAATAAAGAGAACTTACATGGGTACTACTCACATGACATAATTGGGGATAAGAAAAGTTGCTTTGGGATTCAAAAGTGATAATTAATTTGGGACAATTTTTTTCCCCCCGAAAAGAGCCTAATCTTTCTGAACAGAGGGATATTTGTGGAAGTCAACTTGAAAGTTCTTTTTTCATGTAAAATAGTCTTGATTAATTGTCCAAAATGGTATTTTATGCTGGAAGAAAGCAGTATGGAGATTCTATTGTGATGTCTAGAGCTGTTCAACTTTGTTATCTATATTGAAGGAAGTTATTTCTGTCTTGTTTCCAAGATATTTGTCATTAAAAATTAACTGAACAGCTGCTTTGAAATCTAGGAATCTTATGTTTTTCAACCATGTTATTTCTATGTGTATACGTGTGTAAGATAGGTTTGAGAACTTGGTTCTGTTCCTCAATTTGACTCTCTCTTGTGTTTTTTGATGGTTTTGTTCAATCTAAATGTCTGAACACATTCATTCATAGACCTTTATGTACTTAGAAAGCATCTAAACCATGCATCAGAATCCCTTCTATAATATTAATAGGAATCATTCAGTATGTTGCCCTAAGAAATTTTTTCTTATTTCTTCAAAATGTATTCATATTCACATCTGTTTTGTGGTTTATGTAGGTCAGAGTGAATGTGGTTTATGTAGATCAAAGTGGATGGTCTCGATCACCTATATGAGTGTGTTGCCTTAAAAAAGCTAAAAGATTGTTAAGAAACAATAAAACCTTACTCCTACATGTATAATTGTACTACTTCTTTTCATGCACAAGCACTTGAGCATATGCCATGCATATCCCATCCATAATTAGTCACCTTCTGAATTTTCTTGCTATGCTGAGTAGATTAATTTGGTCAGTTTCCTTTCATGGAATCCAGATAGATTGACATTAGATTTTGACTGGTTCATATTAATACATTTCTCAAGTTATTTGGGCATTTATAGTTTTCTATCCAAATTTACTTTTCTCGTTAATAATGTTAGAGATGTAAGCTATTTCTGAAAATAAAGATAGAAGAGAGAATTTAGTTTAGAATTGTGTGATGTTGGACAAGGGCAGATTTGCTAGTTCCCTTTTAAGATTTCATAGAACTTTAACATATGATTTATGTTAGATTTCAGTTGTAATAATCACTATACCCTTGTGAGGAGAAGGGAGGGGAACAAGCTTTATCAGATCTCCCTCTAGTTAGGAATCACATGGCAACATGAATTAGTGACAATAAACTGTTTTAAATATCACGCAATAGCTCAGATATTATTAACATACTTTTATGGTATATAGATCAATAGTTATCCGGATATTTTTATTAAGAAACCGGCGCTCATTATGTGAATGCATTTACAAATCAATTGAATTATAAACCACAAAATTTGTGAACAGCAGTTACGCTGTAGTCTTCACTATGAGAATAGGTTGGCCCGAGGGCTAGTCCTTAGCGAGCCCTATAGAAAAATTTCTATAGGAAAATGATATTTTCTCATTTCCTCTAGAAATTTTATATTTGGCTGGCTAAGGGTTGGCCCTTTGCCATGACCATTCTCATCTCTAGAAGAAGTTGCCACCATATATCTCATAGATATCCGAGTATCGGATGTGCGAAGATGTTCTAATATCTCCTCTTTGTTCATGCAATCAAGTCCCATCAGTGTGTTATCTCATGCTTTGACTAAATCTATGAAACCTTTATATTTTACCATCTCCCTCTACCCGAGTTTTAATGGCAGGCATTTTCTTGCTGGCATATTTTATTGTTTTTCTGATCCCCACTCCACATCATTAGATCTACTAATATTATTATGTAGGAAAGTTTTGAAAGAGGGCTTAGAACCTCGCCGTTATCGAGACTCTGAGGTTATTTTTGAGAGATTAGTTTTGGGGTGTTTTGGAGTAATGTGTGATAAATTGTTCATAAGAACACTTCTTTGTGAGTTTTTGGATAAATGTTTTGAGGTGCTCTGAGAACATTCCATAACACCTTGTAGGTATCTTGGAGTGTTTAAAGAATCCCCCAAATTAGGGTGTTGGAGTGCTTTGAATTATTTATTAAAAAATACTTTCTCTTTTTCTCGTTCGAACTCTCTCTTGCATTATTTTTTTTCCAAATTGGGACATTTGTTTTTTACATGTTTATGAAATCTGTGAAAATCCATGAGAAACTAAGCTCCCAAGTATATGCTTGAACATAACAAAACTCATGATTCAGAACTCCCCAAAACACATCACTAAACACTCAAAAACACACTTTAAAAATACCCCAAAATACTCATCTCTGACATCTAAGCATAGCCTGAGAGAAGAGATAGATTTTCAACATTCATTCTTTTATTACTATCATGTAATATACTGAAATGGCACAATGAGTGATGCTAAAACCTTGACAAAGTGAACCAAAATCACGTGAACCATTCTGCAGAATGTGGACATATAAATCTTGTTCTTCATAATTTGAATTAGTATCCTTTGCGAGAATAATTATCATCCTTTGTGAGATAAGATAACAATGTAATATATAGGAATTTAAGAGAAATGGCACTCTAATTATGTAACAAATGTAAGCCTTTTTTCCATGGGTCATAGTCTTTTCTACTCTCCATAACTAAGTACATTCTCATTTTGTTTTACCCTAGGTAACTGGAAATCATTTGAAAAATAATATTCATTGAGCTCCACCTTTAATATTAGCAGTCTAATTATTAATGATTTTAGATAATACACTTATTTGGTTATTGATGCTTTGAGAAAATGTATTTATTCAGT
This sequence comes from Dracaena cambodiana, assembly GCA_036321105.1. NCBI lineage: Eukaryota > Viridiplantae > Streptophyta > Magnoliopsida > Asparagales > Asparagaceae > Dracaena > Dracaena cambodiana. The sequence goes on along the minus strand of JAYEPQ010000008.1, from coordinate 27,241,114 downwards.
GAAATGAATTATAAATACTCTTAGTTCTAGATCATTTCCTTTGAACTTCAACGTTGTATATATTTGGTGAACCGCATGATCAAATTTAGAAACTTCTTGTCTGTTTAGACATCTCAAGTTCAAAGGGGGTTTATCTATTCCTGGGGTCTCTAATCTACCATTGAACATAACTCCCATTTTAAGGAAACCTGTCAGCTCAGGGAAATGCACAGCGATACGAGGTTATATGATCAGAAGAACAGTCTAGTGAGACGAAATGGCATCTGTATTATGATTTCATCTTTCCTTGTTCCTGTGGAATGTGGATTGCATATCATGGAATATCTTAACATTGTGACATGTTTTTATGCAGCCTTGTTTTCTGATGTGTGCATCAATTTTCATAGTTATTTATTTTTTTCAGTGCTACTATGAAAAAAAATCTGATTTAAATATCTCTGTTAGTCTTTATGGTCTGCATTTGACATTTCATTAATTCCGTCTTGGTTTTGGTGAGGCTCTGAAGCTAGCCCCTGTTTTGGGTTTGGTCTGGTAATACGGTTGAGTGTCTCCAGAAGCTGAATGTACCCCAAAAGCCTGTGAAAAATTCAGACCATAAAAGAAACCTAAGGTCTTAATGATTCTGTATGAATCCTGATCTATCTAGATCTCGAAAAAGTGAGGAAGAGGACTATATGGCTAAATCTTCAAAAACCTGCACTTCAAATGAATGACAGAAGAGAAGCGGTGGAGAAAATCAGGATGACTACACCAGAAACAAGAGAAATAACGGACCTTGGTCTGATTGCATTCCTCATCCTAATGCTGCTGCTTTCATGCTTGCTTATTGTCCAATTCCATACTCTTTTTGGGCACATGAACTGATGCATAGTTGATATTTATGTAATGAGATGAATTATCCATTCCATATGCCAATACATTATTAATATTTTTGAAAATGAATCTCCATGTTAAAATATGGATATAAACAACAGTGATTTATCTATCCTAACTCTAATTTTAAGAATGCCAGACTATACACTTAATTGCATAAAATTTTAAGCCAGGACATAATTTTATTTATTTATTTATTATTGACGGTTGAAATGAACAACATCCAAAAACTCCTACACTTGGACCCAGTAGGCATTGAGTATGTAAATTCCTATGATGTACCTCGGAGCATGCATTTTCATTTTTTTTCTTGGTTTATCCCAAAATGCCTACACGAGAGCTTAAATTTGTTTCCTCTCCAAGTTTATTCAAAGTAGGTCCTTATTCATGTTCTATATGAATCCATATCCCATTTTGCCATATATGATCAATATTCGATCACCATTGATGTCATTACTGGAATATAAAAGATACTAATACATATCTGCTTTGCATCTGCTTCTTTTGGCTGTGTAATAGCTGCATTTGCTTGATTATACAATGATTGGTTGGATGATTAGAGCCATACTTGCTTGCCAACGACCTCAAACCTGTAGCTTTTAAACAGATCTGATCTTTTAAACTGAAACCTACTGATATCTGCAATTATATAGCTTTATGAAGTCAAAACATGTATATGCATTAGCTTATCATTATAGTTTATCCACATATTGCTTAATAGATTACTAAATACTCCTTACATCATATTTTTTAAGGATTTCATTGGGCTTGGGAGGTCATATAGTTAAAATCACATTGCTGATTTCAGTCATAAAACTTAATTGGTTTGCCACAAACTCTGGTCTATATCCTTACAAAGTGTAACTGAAACTTGTAACTGATCTTTCCATAGGTTAAAACTGCCAAAACCAAAACTTCAGAAAAGGGATGCAAGCGATAAGAAAAAAATGGTTTCTTATTTCTATCTGTACTTGCACTAAACTATGGTGCATGTTAGCCAGCTTTTATCTATCTGTGCATATCAGTAGCTTTTGGGTCCACTGTCAAATAAAACACCTCTTTGCAGGAATTTGTTGATGCTGTTGAAGATGAAGATAACATGGAGTATGAGGGGAGTGGGAGATGGCCCTTTAGATGTTTTGTTGAGCAACTTCTTCATGATATGTTTGATCCTGGCAAGTTTTCATTTCCCTTATAGTTAATAATCTCAATCTCTTCACTATTGATTAATATTATATATTTACAATTTGTGACTTTCATTATGTGGATTTGCAGTTTGGGAAGTACGACACGGTAGTATTATGGCTTTGAGAGAAGTTCTGACTCATCAAGGGTCCTCTGCTGGAGTTTTTTCTCCTGATCTGAGCTCAGAGAGCTTCTTATTGGTTGGTTCTGATGAGAAAAATTGCATTGACTCAATAAAAGGAGGTGGATATATTGATCTAAATGTACAATTTGATGTGGATCAGCATGAACCAGCCAGTAAAAGACCCAGAACTTGTGAGGAATCAGTTCTTCCCACAAGTATCCCTTCTATAGATATGGGGGCAACTCATAGTGCTGATATAAAAGTGGATGATGTATCATGTAATTCGAATCCTGCATTTGTTAATGGTGGCCTTGGGATTGCTCATATCAAGGCGGAACAGGATTTGTTTACAGATGGCTCTAGTCCTCGGTGCAAGATTGAGGATGTTGTTCCTCTTGAATCTTCTATTGACTATAGATGCTCTATCCCAGATAAGAATTTTCCTGTAAATCTTCGTCAAAATCCCAAACTCATGAAGCTGATAACATTAGCCAGACACTCATGGTCCCAGAACTGGGATTTTTTGCAAGATTGTGCTATTAGATTCCTGTGTATACTCTCTTTAGATCGGTACGTTAGTCATCTACCAAATGTTAATATGTTATCACTGTTTAAAATGTTCAGCTGAACTAACTGTGTAACCATATAATCATAATTTTGTCCATCTTTATCTATCAGTACTCTTGAAGCCTTTTTAAATGCATATCCCATCATGTTCTTTTTTAAAATTTTTTTTTTGTCCTTTTCTTTTCCTTGTAGTTTCGGCGATTATGTTTCTGATCAGGTTGTTGCTCCAGTCCGTGAAACTTGTGCACAAGCTCTTGGTTCTGTGCTGAAGTACATGCACCCTTCATTAGTACATGACACGTTAAAAGTTTTACTGCAGATGCAGGTAGTATGTTTATGACTGGGCTTTTCATAGACATTTGGATTACTACATCTTTATGCTGATATGCACATCTTATTGTCTTTCTTATCTTCAGCACAGACAAGAATGGGAAGTTCGTCATGGATGCCTTCTTGGAATAAAATATTTGGTTGCTGTTCGGCCTGTATGGTTCTTTTACTATCCTGAATTTTCTATTATGTTTTCGGTCTATGTTTGCTGATGCTTTTTTCAAAAGGAGAGTGATTTTGTCTAATTTTATTATGAGTTCATAGCAGTTTGGAAGCTGTTAAAGTCTAATTGTTGCAATATGCTGGTGCTTCACATGACTCCTTTCCAATTTTTAACCTCTTCTTTAATCATCATTTGGATAGGTTTTTTGTTTCTACAACAATTGGTCTTCGAGTTCTTAAATTCCTATATATTACATAGTTATCTTATCTCATGATTTTGGCTCCATTCAGTTTGATTGATTGTTCTATGTTACATAGTTATCTTATTTCATGATTTTGGCTCCATTCAGTTTGATTGGTTGTTTTTCAATGTTTAACCTAGTGTGCCCTTTCTCTTAAATGGAATTGGTTGGATCTTGTACAATGAATGAAAGTGTACTGCTTTTGAATTGAGAATATACCCTACTATTTGTGGAAAAAATGAATGTTAGCATAAGGAAACTTAGCTGTCCAATTCTGAGGTACAGGAAGCATTAGGAACAGATCCTCAAATAAAATCGACACTGGAAGTTGTAACGTTGAAGTACTGTACTTGTAAGAAGCCAAAATGGCTTGGCATGGTTCTACTAATTGGTTGGTTAGACAATAATGTATATGTGTGTGTATGTATATTCGTATGTTATACATGTGAAAACTAGTATTGCCAATAGTTTGTTAGCATACATTTAAATGTTAAGAAAGAAGTAATTCTTGGTCCTCATTCTACTTCTTGGTTGCATGAGATTATATTGGGTTAATCATTAAGTTTGGTAGTCTCCTTATCCATCAAGTGTCAATTTAGGCCTATCAAAATGCTCCACACCTATGTTAGGTTTTGGATGGTGGGTTAATGATTAGTCAGCAAAATATTTGATCAGCCATTTCACGAAGTCTACCCAACTTTGAGATCTGGTCTATTTAACCAACTCCAATGTGAATGGGAGAAGTCTACTGTCTTTTTCAGTTTGAAGTTTTTCTATTTTAAGGTTACCTATCTTCTGAGTATTGAGATGTTTACTATCAATTGGCATTGTCGGGAATGTTTTTTAATAATGTTCCAAGACAAACTTTCAGTTTAATTAGTTTCCTGTTACTTTTCTGCAGGAATTGCTCCAGGACTTGTTAGTATATGTTCTGCCTGCCTGCAAAGCTGGGCTTGAAGATCCAGATGATGATGTTAGAGCAGTTGCTGCTGAGGCCTTAATACCCACTGCTGCTTCCATTGTTGCTTTGGACGATAAAATGTTGTATTCAATTGTCATGTTACTTTGGGATATCTTGCTCGACTTGGATGATCTGAGCCCATCAACTAGCAGGTACTGCTCCTTCTGCTGCTGCTGTTTTTTTTTTTTTTTTTGCAAGCAATAGTGCTGAGTCGTAAGAGTCTGTTGTTTTCTTACAATATAGTTCGATAAATTGAGTAAAAATTGATATGGAAACAAAAGTTCACTTCAAATTTTGGTATACAAGGCAGTTAACAATAATGTCAGATATAAATTACATAGAAGTCTGATATTTGTTATTACAATTTTCTAATATACTTGACTTGGTTAGCTAGGTGAGAAGTTTGAATGTGGGTCTAGTATTTGGAGAAATATATGAATGGCTTCTAACCCATAGTGAAATCTTTGACAAATACTTTGATCAGCCTTCTTTGAATTTTTGTAATGCTCCATAGCTAATTCAAGATTGGTTTCGAAACATATCAAAGTGGTTATTTGTCACTTGCACTTGATTCGGTGTTGACTTTCCGGTTTGAGCTTTGGGGTAACATTTAGCAGCTTTATTATAGGAAAGCAGGGAAGATCAGGCATTTTGAAGATGGGAATCGAAGAGGAGGTGAAGATTGGAGAAGTATTATCTGAAAAAAGGGTTGCAAGGAGAGGATGAATTTTTTAAAATTATTTGTTTTAATTATTGGAGCTTCATCTGAAGAATGGTTGTTGTCATCACTGCCTCGGGTTGAGCTTTTTAGGGAACAGATCCAGACCGAGGTCTTAGACATTGGCTGATATACATATCACAAATATCATATTTGATTTTGAGGTGTCTAATGCAATATGTACCCTGTAATACCAGAGGAATTGTATATAAAGCTGCAAAAGCTTGATTTGATTAGTGGGGAAGGTCGGAGTGTATATCCTTTTTAATTCAATATGGATAGAAACCCTCTAGTTCAGTTAGCCAAGGGCAAGAATCATTCATGGCATATTTTTTCCAGGTCCTGTAGAATAATGAGGAACTTTAGATATGTGAAAGTATAAGTCTGTAAGGTGGCTTCTGTAATTGGATAACCAACATTCAAAACTGGCTTTATATTAGATGGTTCATTACTTTGATGATCCTTACTTTATTGATTTGTAACTTATATATTTATTATCTCCTTCTTTGCTGCTCCTCCATCAGATATTAATATTTCCAATGTTGCCGATGTGATGCATCCGGTGCTACCAATTCTATACTCATAAGATATTGGCTAATACCAATATTAATTCTAATATTTTAAAACCTTGCTCTGGACCCTTATTCCTGGAAAATGGCAAGCTGCCCCAGTCGTTAAGTCGATTGGGCTGCATATAGGCTCACTTGACCTTGATTTGGGTAACACCCTATGTCCACCTACTAAAGTGCACCTATGTTGTAATTGGAGGTCATGGATGCCATGAAGGTCATTTTTCATAGTCTGCTGCAGTTTGATTTTAATGACACTGAATTGAGCAATGTGATGTGGTTGATGAGTAGCATTTATAGTGTAAATGAGTTCGGTGACTTGGTTTTCTTGACCCGTTTTTACCCTAGATGCTATATTCACTTCCTTGGTTGCCATAACCAGGATTCACAATTTTAAGGAGATATGACATTAAGTTGAGGTTCCTGGTAGAAGGATTTCAAAACTTAAATTTTAATTGTTTGTTTGACAGAATTGTATTATGCTTAAGATTCATGAGTTCTTTAATATGGACCATACAGGAAATAAAGATGTAATCAGATCTTGTAATCTATATATTTCTGATCGAATTCTGATCTTACGATCTTAACTAAAAGTTTACAACTGAGTCAAGTTTATTGGAAGTGAACAGTCTGATTTTTTTTTTCTTTTTTGTTGCTATTCCCCCCCCCCCCCCTCTCAAGAATCTCTTCATATCAGCCCTACCGTTTTTAGAACTCCAATCCATGGATTACCTGAGGAGGTCTAATAAAAAAGGTAGGGGTGATTGGAAGAGATTTTCTAGGATTCCCTGAGACGAGGTCTTAAATTGGTGGGGTTGATAGGAAGAGATTTTCTTATCGATAAGAGTTCACACCCTTTTTTTTGTTGCTACTTTTTTTTTTTCCTTCTAAGAATCTCTGGTCGCCTCAGCCCAGAGAAGGTCTGAAAACAATCCTATCACCCCTATATTTTTTTGAACTCCAAAACTAAAATTTACTTGTTAGGTTCGCTTGTTAGGTTCGCTTGAAGACTGAACTTTTTTTTGCTGTTACCGGGTTGGGTCTCAGATTGAATGTAAATTGAAATCGACCAATAACCAAACTAATAGTTGGAGATGTCATCATTTTTTGAGATTTGTGATGATGGTAATTGGGCTATGGGTTGGGGGGGGGGGGATTGAGAGGAGGGCGGATCCATGGTTTGATTCTAGGCTAAGGCTTATGAGGGTATGGCAGTTGCACGGCTTGTCATTTAATGGGCTTGAATGGATTGACTTTTTGGCTGGAGTGGGTTGGAACGAGATGAAGGCTAGCATGGAATCTTGTATTTCATTTAGTGGGCCTTGCTCTGGTTGCTAAAGTGGCTGGGACAAGATGAGGTCAGGTTTCAGCTGGTAAAATAGGGTCTAGACCATATTTTGGTATATGGTTATAATTTGTTTCAGAATCCGAATCAAACCGATCGATTCGGTTATGAGGTAATTCGTTTGGTGGGTGATCTTGATCTTCTGGGCCAAAATCGGACCAAATGAATAATTCTCAACCCTATTTAGTTGTTGGAATGTAGCAACAACAACAATAACGAAGCTTTTAATCTCAAGTACTTGGGGTAGGCTACATGAACCGAAAAAGAATCACGCTGGATTGATTGCATGGGTAATCCTTTTCCCCTCATTTCTATTGAGCAATATGTTTCTGTTTAAGCCTTCAGCACCCATATATTTTTGTATCACCTACATCCATATTTTTTTATTGGCCCTTCGCTCTTTTTACCTGTCCTATGTTGATAGGCTCCGTTCGTAGAACTGTTACGTCTGCGTGTCTACGTTGCATATAGCCAAACTATCATAGGTGATTTTCTAGTATTTTCTTTTTTATGGAGGCTGCACCTATATTAGCAAAAATTTTCTCAATTTTTACTTTTTCTCTTTAGTATTACTGTATATCCAACGAGATACTCTGCTGCACTTATGTGTGATAGCCCAACATTTCGTGCCATATATCAAAACTGGTTTAATGACAGTCTTATGAAATATTCCCTTCAGCCTTAACGGAATATTACGGTCGCATACTTCTTTTCGACTGGCCAACTTGGATCTTATGGTTGACATCACTATCGTTGTTTTGAATAGTAGAATTTCAGTATCTAAACTGATTGCTCATTTGTATCTTTTGCTCATCTAATGTCACAATACTGTAGTCTTGGGTCTTTTATGTAATAAATTTGCAATCTATATATTTTGTTTTGGACCTACTCAATGCTAAAACCTTAAGATTCTAATGTTTGCCTCTATGGTTTCAGTTTGGTATTTACCCCTGCTCGTGACTCATCGACTATTAGAATAATTATAAATCTGTTTTGACCTGAACCATTTAGTTTTATGATTGATTTTGATTTTTTTCTACACTAGGATAAGCAATATTGATGTGTTGATTGGTCTAAACTCAAAACTTAATTAGGAAGATTTAATCTGAAAAACATGGAATTCTCCCTCTAAGGTGGGCAAATTAATTATTAGAAAGGTATATATCATTGGAACATTAAGGCTTCTTTGAAAGGGGTTAAGGTCGCATGCAAACTTGGATTAACAGAGTGATTAAGTACTTAATCTACGTAAATTAAATCTATGCTTTTTAAAGCATTTGGATAATGTTTTTCTAGAAATTGGATAACTTGCTTTTTTGAGAGAATCCTGATTATCCCATAATCCGCCTATATAAGTGGGACTATAAACTCAATTTAGCTTGGAAGTCCTCTAATTTTTTTTATCCAACTTATTTAAACCCATTTAGTCGTGTTTGGCAACGTAAACATGAGTTAAAGACCCTTAATTCTAGGTTTAATCTATTGCTGAACCGGGCCTAAGTGATAAATCCCTTGGGTGAGTGGCGCCTACAGCATTGTATGTCTCCTATTACTTTTCTGATTAGTAAGCTATTAGCTAGTACAAATAATAACAGATAGCTCAATTAAGATGCATGCTATGCTGTTCTTGGTATCCTATCATAGCCAACTATGCCACAACATGATTCAATCTTGTTTCATGCAAATACGAGTTGGAAGCAGTTGACTCCTTATTCTCTCTACTTTGAGAGCAAAGGTCTATTAATAGCGTATAGTGGTTTATATAGTAGCACACAACTCCAAGGCTTGTATGAATAGCTCAAGCATTCATACAAACTAGAAGCCTACGAGTAGATATCTTGGTTTAAAATATAGGAATCGGTATTTGTATCGACCGATCACTTATGGTAATTGTATCATATTGGGAGTATCACTTAAGGTTTATAGAGAGCAAGGTTTAAGATATTGGGAGTATCACATCAACAATATTGAAGAAACATCAATGTCGGAAATATTCTGATATTATGCTCTACATCATGCAACATGTACCTGTATAGTATATTGTGTATGAGTAACTCAAAATCAGACATGATATATGCAATATAAATCGGTAGTGGCTGATATTTAAAACTTCGACGCTGTAAGCATATACAAGTTCTTAATTATTCTGAATTTGAAGGCAAAAATAGATTATATTTTTGCATTAAAATTCCTTTGTTACATTAAATCTATTTGAAGTTTGAGACAAGGTTCTAAATATAGGATATCGGGTTCGTATTGGATAGACAATTTTCAGATTGGATAACGAGTTATATCGGGGATATAAGCTAATATCGAGCTTCCGTATCGTTTCAGTAGATCCTCCAAAACAATATATCAGGTAATATATCGTTTGTTGCGGTCGATATTTAGAACAATGTGCAACATACGCTAATAAAAAATTTGCAGCTTCCGTTTTATCTGGGAGACTGCCATTTTCATTGCAATTGTAAATGTTCAAAACACCTAGGTGCTCAAATGCTCCACTTAGGGTGTGTTTGGGTATTTAGAATTAGTGGAATTAAGGAAGAAAATTAGAAGTTACTTCCAAAAATGAAGAGTTGGAAGTATCCCACTTGTAATACTTCCAGTGTTTATTTCTTACTTTTTAGAAGAAGGAAGTGAAGAAGGAGAAATAAAATAATTATTTCTTTGAAGAAAGAAAAGAAGGATAAAATACAAGATAATAAATTACTAATTTTTTTATTTCCAACTCTTTTCAACCCAAAATCCATGTGAAGTAGATTTAAAAAGTTGGGTTGCTACATAGGATCCACCCCATCATTGTATAAGTAACTTCCACTTTACTTCTAAACCAAACAAATATATGAAGTGGAAGAAGTAGTTTTACTTCTACTGTTTCCTCTATTGGAAACAAATACACCCTTAATCCCCCTAAACAAAGCCGCTTCATTTGGAAGAAAAATAACTACTTTTTGAGCACAGGTCTAGCCTAGATGCTTCTGGGTCACTTAAACGTGTAGGCGGTCTAGTTTCTTTGCTTTCTCTCAGCTGCAAATATTGGTGATTTTGATGGAGCATGTTGGCATGTAAGGTATGATATGATTAAATGAACTGGAATTTCTTTGTAACTACTTCTGGAAATATAGCTTTGTTAGAAATTGTTTGCAAGGGTTCAATCCACCTTTTTCATGTTTGTTTTTGGAGTGGTCGTGGACCGGTTCAACTCAGGTGTGCTGGAACACTCTCATTTTTTTCAGCTGTCTTGGAAAGATGGGAAGTTAAAAAATTTCAGACCTTATAGGCACATGATCTTAAAACAATCGTAACTACTGTCACATCAGATTGTTACACAAGATGTTGAAGATTGAAAGATTTTATTTATATGAACTTAAAGTTAATTACATAGCACAACAAACTATTCTCTCTCTCTCTCTCTCTATATATATATATATATATATATATATATATACAACAAAAGAGTCAAAGAGCAAAAGAAATAATCAGTGCCTATACAAACGAAAATATGAATAGATTAGTGCAAAGGATTTATAGATAGTGGTTCCGCCATTTACATCCTTTCTGCTAGCTCGATGAAGTATGGATCTTCAGATAAGGCAGATTCTTCTTTCTCATCTTCAAAACCTGGATTCAGAATCCAATGAATTAAACCTAGTAACACTTAAAGAAAAGAGATTATACTATAATAGTACCTAGAAACGTGATCATGAACATGCTAGATTGTGGTAGCATAAATCATGGGTAACATAAATAAATAAATATGTAGCTTGTGGTGTCGTCTGTGCAAACGAATCAGATATACAAATGCATGTAGTTCAGATATGTATAACAGATGTCAGACATATATCGTATCAAGTGTCAGAACTAGCTCCTAAAGTTAAGTTTCTGAACTGGTCAAATGTTGAAATTATATCAGATTATTGAAACTAAGTTGATAGATATGACAATGCTATTTTCTGTATTGTATAATATAAGTGCCCTTAAATACTCGGGACTTGGCTTCATATATATATTCATGGCGCTGAACCATGATGCTACACAAGAAACTCAGAACACAATCAAAATCCAAATTCGAATAGATACTCCACTATGGGAATACATAATTAGATGGTGATTCAGAACTGTAGTAAAAGTTTCGGTCCCTATATTGCAATCATGTAAAATCTTATATGATAGTATTCTTATCCATCACATGGTTTGTCATTTAACCCCGTTTTATTCGTATAGGAGAACATATGGGTTTATTCGAAATATCATGGCTCGTACTACCAATATAGCGTACATGTCTGTTTGTATCATTGTTGGATACTAAAAATCTTAATTCAAAAGTCAAAAATTGTTTTTAAGGGAAAACTTTAGACCATATACATATTTAGATTGTTACAGGTTTGATTGTGTCCAAAATAGTGGTGTTCATTATGTATCCCAAGTCAGTTATCAAATATACAGGTATTATCTGTCACTTATCATGTGTAATTACGGTGTACTGCATGTCAGGTTTGTTCAACATCAGTATTAGAACCAGATGACAAATTTAACTCATCAGAAATTCGTGTCTTATGTATACCCATGTTATCAACGTTGGTTGGAGTTTCATGATAGATATAATTATCGGAGCTGGATATACATAAGACTGGTGCAAAGATTTTGAGTGTTCTATTCAATTGAGATTCCCAAGGTGTCTGTGCATTACAGTCTTGATATCCAAACTTATTACAGAAAATCCCTACCTCTCAGAAGTTAGTGTGTGTTACTGCAGACCACCATATTAAAATCCGGACCATTAAGTGCCAAAATCACTATTGGCAGATGGTTCTAATTGCTACCAAATAGTGTTCTGGTGCTTGATAATCACCAGAATCCTACAGCCGTACAATAATCATATAATTCATTTGTCTTCAATTCTCCATCAAATTTTAGCTTCAAACTCTTAGAGCAAGATTTATCCACTAACCCAATCCATTTCCAAACCAGTTATTAAGAATTATAATTCAATTATAAACCCTACTTAATCAAACTACAGCGAGAACTAGAATGAACTAAATATGCTAATAGAATAAACCTACAGAATTAAGTACTCAGATAAAACTTCATTAGCATCAGAAGTCTCTGGATCACTAGCACGCGATCCTTGCTTCAAGCTGTCGGTCCTTTGACCTAGTCAAGTGCCTATATTCATTAATTTAATCACTTCAGATCTCAAATATGCTATTGCAGATGATTCTATCATAAAACTCTATCATCGTCTAGTAATTAATAGTTTAGCCTCAGAATATCACTTTTCATGACAAATATATCTCTCAGGAAAAATACAAAGTCATCAGAGCAAGTGGGGCAACTGGCTGGCGATCCTAGCTTCCAAGTGGTGGTCTTAATATTTTAAAATACGTTTTCATTTGTGAACAGTTCGGGAGGTCATAATGCTTAAACGGATTCCATGATGATTAAACCGATTACACGAAATTACACGGGATATTAATATCTTTTATATATTAATATAATAATATTTAAACATGTATATATTGATTGTTATAAAATACAAAAACGGAAAAGACATCTCAATTTCTCAACTTTGCTTAGTAATAAGCCAGTGACAATACTTTAAATAATCTCATATTTAAACTCAAATCAAAATCTGCTTGAAACTTTCAATTCTTCAGTCTTAATTTCAATTTTTGATCAAAATATTAAACATAATTAAAAATTAATAGTGCAGTCTCAACAGTGAGGGGGAGTAAGAGATCGAGAGGTTGAGGATTTAGGAGAATGTTTACGAGTATGAGAGGTTGAAGAGAGAGTTGGCGAGAGGAGGGGGCTAAGTAGAGTGATTCGACAAGAGCGAGAGACTGAATAGAGAATCGGGAAGAGAAAAAATCGAGGAGAGAAGATTCCAGGAAAGATAACTAATTAAAAGAATCTCGACGATAGCTGGAGCGAGTCTCGACGAGAGTGAGAGATGTATCAGGGGCAGAGAGATGAGTCTGATCGGGGAATCAGGGATAAAGGAAGAGAGAATAATCGGAAAGAAGTTGAGAGTGCGTGCGTAATAGAGAGAATTTGGGAAAATCCTATCTCGCATAACCCTGAAAGGGTAATGATTTAAAATCCGAAAATCTATCTACACATTAAACGTAATATGTGGGTTACTGCATACCTGTCTGTTTACCTCATAATAGTAGCGATTTGTGGGTTTTCTATGTGGTTTCATCCCGCTTTCGCTTGTGTGGTGCATAAGCGGCCACATAAAGCAAGTTTTTGAATATTGGGCAGTCGCCTTGTTCTTTGAAGACTCGAGCTTCATACCAAATTCCAGAATAATTCATGTATTCTTAATCTTCTCTCAAACCATAAACATGAGATCGCATTATAATTTTAGCATTTAACTCTTATTTAGAATACCGAATCATTATCGAATTAAATATCCCTTTCTAGCAGCTTTCGGATCTAGCATCATATTGTGAGCATTATAACAATCTAATTACAAAAACCTGACATTACAAGTACTTGGAATAAATTTTGTGAACATCGGTCATCAGTGGACTATTGCAACCAAGACCGCTTCCGGTCACTGATGACCATGAGCTTTTATTATGAAATAACAGTTATCAAAATTTACATTATACTTCCGACCACAGACTACCAATACGTTATCTCCAGAAAGTCCTAGCATAAAATCGTATATTCAAAATTAAATTCGATACCAAAAATATACATGCTTTATAAGCCTTTCTTAGGTTTATCATACTACAGCATAAATCATAGTAGTCTATAAGGGATTGCTTTATACCTTAAATCATAATCTCCGGACAAATCTCACAATGATCGGTTGTCAAATGGCCACTAGGTAACAGCCACGAACACTACCTAGCTGTCAAATGGTCTTTGATGACCATGAATTTGGCTCCGACCCTTAATTATCATGCCATGATCCCAATTTTATCATAAGATTCTGATTTAAGCATATTTACAAAAAAATAGCATTAGACCCTAGATTTGAGATCAAATTCAATATAAAAAGTACATGGTTCACAATCTCTATCGGAATTATCAATATATAGAATACATCTTAACAATAAGATCACGGAGGATTACTCCTTATAGTGACACAAGTTTACGACACAAATTTTAGCAAGATCGAAAATTAAAAAGACCGTTATGTAGAGGAAATTACTGCTAGTGGCAGTCTTTTTGTCTTCATTTTCTATGAAATTTGGATAGAAAATCGAACATCATGACTATATCTCAAATATACAGTCTGATCATGAAAAAGGGTGCTCAAAACAGTATGACCAGAGAAGAGAAAGAAGGGAAGAAGTGTTACAAAGGTTCTTTACTTCAAGCTTGCTCCTATCTTCATCTCTAAGCCTCCTTGTTGCCTTGAGTTGAAGAGAGAGTGAGGATGTAAGAGGAGAAGAGAGGAATGAAGGAGAAAGGAGAGGTTTATATGGGGATGATCGAGGGTAATATAGTTATTTTATCAAGGGGCATCATGATTACTCTCAACCAGTTTCCAAGCCTCTTAATTATGTTTTCTAGTTTATACAAGTTTCAAGAATGTCCATCACTTAATTCATTAAGAAAAGAAGAAAAGACGAGTGGAATGTGTGGAAGAATGAGGGGAGGAAAAATAATTAAAACTGGGTTCTTTAGTACGTCAAATTTAGCATTTCCAGAAAATCCAAAATAATACAAATAATAGAGTGAAGCGACATGATCATGGTGCACTTCGTGGAATAATTTATGGATGCATAGTTTTCAAGATAGAAATTGAAACATGTAGTATTGACAAATCGGGGATAATGTATTTATGCTAGTTTTGGAACTTTCTCAGAAAATTCCAAGAAAATCACCATAAATTTAAAAAATAGAAAAATGATAATCTGGAAGTTATAATCTCATTTTGGTTCTGGATTTTAAGATGTGTTGGTCAAATAGCAGATCACTTTCCAATAGGGTGGAATTAGGGTTTTTGGCTCGATCAACGCATAAGAATAGATACGGAAGTAAAAGATATGATCAGTACACCATGTATTGAATCACTGTTAATGCCCAAAGATTCTTTAAGTTGATATGTCATTATGGGGTATATTGGTTCAGTGAGCTAGCTGGTTTTGGATGTTACATGTGCTTTTGCCGACGTTTATTATTATATTTGATATTTTTTTTTCTCTTGTCTACAGTCATGAGGTTGGTCAAGTTGGCATCAATTTTTTTTTGGGTGGAAATGGGTGGAAGTGTATGCACGTGCAATTGATGTTTGCTGGTCACTTTGTTTCTATTATGCTGGTGAAATCGTTGAATAACTCTCTGTCTTTAACTGTGCTTTTGGTCTTTGTCCAATAACTAAACTTAGACCATTCCATTTGGTTTTAGAGTGTAAATGAGTAAATGACTTTGACATTCAACTAGATTTCTTTGTCTCGGGGGCCAGTTATCTAATAAATCATGAAGTTTAATGAGTTGAGGAGTGAATGTTGTGCGGAACTCTCCTTTAGGAAAGGAGCTTGTTCAAAAGTCGTACATGGAACAAGAAAGTTTAAAAGATATGATATCCCATATCTTAGAAGATTTAGGATTAAGGTTTGGTGTTAAATATTTGTCTGACGTTTATTCCTCATTTCAAGATATATATTTTCATCCATTTTTTTCATTAAAGAGTAAAGACTAAAGCATTGAGAATATAGTATTGGACTATTCTTGTATTATTTCTTAATGTCAACGAATTTCAGCACAACAACAGATATATCCGGCTCTTCTATGGAAGGTGCATAGCCAATGTTTTATGTACAGTTGCCTATACACTGTAAAACAAACGTGCGAGAAGGTAATAACTTAATGTTGATGAATATGCATTGCTTTTAATCAAAGTTATCAAAGCACTATGTCATTTTATGTTTTAGAGAAAATTCTAAGAAGTTTATTAGAATTTCCATGTGTTACATTCTACTTTCTATAGGATCAGTGACTTATTGAGTATGTGTACATGCTTCTTAAATTGAAATGATAGGTCAGATTTCTTGCCAGCTGACTTTATATACATATTGAAATGGTATTTACTAATTTATTAAATTGAAAGTAGAACGTAACACATTTCAATACGAATTTATTAAATTGAAATGGTAGGTCAGATTTCTTAAAATGAAATGGTATGTGTACATTCTTCTTAAATTGAAATGGTAGGCAGATTTTTCAGGTGAAATCCCGTCGTGTTCTTACTTGCCTAGTATAGGAATTTGTCACCAACGTGATGGTTAAAGTCATAAGCCGGTTGTAAGTACATGGCTATGTTGTTTAACTTGATAGTTGATATCATGTTAGCCAGTTGCAAGTACATGGCTATGGTTTTCAACTTGATGGTTGATGTCATGTTAATAGACAGTTGTAAGGCCATGGCAACGTTTTTTTTACAGAGATTCTGAACTTGGCAGTGTGATGCCTAGCTGGCACTGTCTTGTCGGCTGATGGTTATATTGGTGATGTTGAAAGTTTGTGACTATAATGGAGAACCATCTAATGAGAGCAGTCTTTGTTACAGGTATAAGGACGCCATAAAATATGTAACCTAGCTGCTATGGCCTTAAACTGTGGTTGTTGAATTGTGGATCTCTGTAGTGTGCTAGTTGGGTTACTTTTGTTTAGGTTATATTACTGGTGTCATTTCACTAAGATGGTAGACCTGGATTATCGGTCAAAGTTATGTTGGCCATTTAAGTATCCCTATTTGCTTATTCTATCTAGATATTTGGATTTCCAAACAGAGCTTCGTCTGTTATGCTTGGTGATATTTAATTCTTTGATCTCTATGCTTCTGCTGCAGATGTTACTTCAAACAATGGAGCTTGGCTCATTCTTATTGGAATAAATTCGTATATTGCTCTTTTTATGACCATCCTGACTTTAATGGAATATAGTTTGAAGGTCCTGCTGCATGGATTGATTTTCCGTCTATATATGTTGAAACATTTCCATCTCCATTTTGAGTTGCCAGTATTCATTAGTGGGGAATGGCTTAAATTTCCTGGAGTCGTTTAAGCTTGTTATGAGTTACACATGTATACTTATGTGTTTTGTTCGCAGTGTGATGAATTTATTGTCTGAGATTTATTCTCAGCCTGCAATGGTCCCAAAGATGCTGGAGACACTAAAATTGGCTGAAAAGCAAGAATTAGATCTTAACAGAGTATCTCAAGCTGAGGAACATGGAGATGAGATTAAAGATTTGGACAATCCTTATATTCTGTCTTCTTTAACGCCTCGGTTGTGGCCATTTATGAGACATAGTATTACTTCTGTTCGTCATTCAGCTATACGTACATTGGTAAACCTTTCCTCTATGCTTCTCTTCTGTATCTATAGTTCTTGCATTGATTTGTTACAGTTTTCTTCCGAAAGATCTATTGTCAAGGCTCTTATTACTCACGAATACTGTTAACCGTTTTTTTGACGATGTTTATTAAATTATTTAATTTAATTTTCATTTTCTCTTCTTTCTTTTTCGTTTTGGTTTTCTTGGTAGCCGTTATGCAACTAATTACTTTATTAAGAGCTGTTGTCTTAACTTTATACAGGAGCGGCTTCTGGAAGTCGGATATAAGAGAAGCTGTTTTGAGTCTACTGCTAGTAGATTTTGGCCTGCTTCTATTCTGGGTGATGCGCTGCGGATTGTTTTCCAGAATCTGCTTTTAGAATCAAATGATAACATTATTCAATCTTCAAAAAGGGTGTGGCGTCTCCTGCTTCAGGTTATGTTTTCTTAAAAGTATCAATCATCCTTATGAGGACTAATTTCCTATTGCATTATAGATTTTGTGAGTCGTAGTACTATATTTTGAAGAAAAACTTGTTTCAGTGTCCAGTGCAGGATTTGGAAGTTACTGCATCGTCATACTTTTTTTCATGGATGCACCTTGCGGCTACTGCATATGGTTCTCCTTTAGATTCCACAAAAATGTTTTGGCCAGTAGCACTACCCCGTAAAAGCCGATTCAGAGCTGCTGCTAAGTTTAGAGCTGTGAAGCTTGAAAATGAATATAATAGGATGTCTACTTCTGATCCTGCAAAAGAAAGTATTTTGCATGAGAAGAATTTTGATGCCTCCACAGTGAGCACAAAGATAATTGTTGGTGCAGATAGTGAAAAATCTATTACTCATACTCGAGTCGCTACTGCAGAAGCTTTAGGTATTTTTGCCTCCAAGTTGTCTGAGGGTTCTCTGCATGTTGTGATTGATCCATTATGGAATGACCTCATCTCATTATCAGGGGTCCAGAGACAGGTAATTCCTGGACCTTCTCTCTCTGTTTTATTTTCTTCCATCTCTCTTGCTAAACATGGCCTATGTATTGCATGTTAATACAAGTGCATTTTTATCTCGACACTCTGTAACTTGGCAAAATGGTATATCATTCCAGGTTGCTGCTATGGTTCTTATTTCTTGGTTCAAAGAGCTCAGAAGCACCGACTCCTATGGAACTCAAAGGAACTTGCTTGTCCTTCCAGAACATCTTAGGCAGTGGCTGTTAGAATTATTAGCATGTTCTGATCCTTCATTTCCTACGAAGGATACTCTTCTTCCTTATGCAGAGCTTTCAAGAACTTATGCAAAGATGCGGAATGAAGCTAGCCTCCTGCTCCAGTCAGCTGGTTCTTCTGGGTTATTCCAGACTTTGATCTCAAACATTAATGTAAACTTGGATACACTGAGTGCTGATGACGCTTTGAACTTTGCTTCAAAACTTTCATTTCCCAGTGACATTGCTGACACTGGTACTTCAGAGATGAATGTTATTGATGATATAAAAGGATTAAAAGAACGTCTTCTGGCTACAGCAGGATACTTAAAATGTGTTCAGGTACATTACTAAGCAGCATCCTTTACCAGCAATATTACTGTGCCATGAACATTATGTCTCAGCCAGCAATATTACTGTGCTATGAATATTATGTCTCTGCACATTAATGATAAAAGGAGACGATTGGATGAGTCTGCGAATGTTAGAACCCTTGACCACAATTTATGCACTGCTTACCTTTTGATTCATGGCCAAGTTATGAAGTAAGAATACTTCAAAACAAGTGCCGCCTCCAAGTCAGACACGTATCAGATATCGACACTTGCATGACACTTGCTTGACATATATCAGACTCTTTAGAGTCATACTGAAGAGTCATACCTGATTCTAAGAACCCAAAAATTGCTTGTTGGAACCTTGTGGGCTTTCGAAGTCTTAAAAATAGCATGTTGGACATAGGGGACCCATACATTATTTTGAAATATTGGAAAAGATCTTTGGCGTAAGAGAGTAGTATACCAATAAAACCTAAATGGCGCACAATCATGAGAGAGGCCTTGTAGACTTGTATAATGTAAGGTATTGGATTGAACTTTCAAATTATTTTTTTAATATAGTTATTTGAATAGAGTCTATTGTTTTAATCATACATCTTATTTTTATTTTATTTCTACTCCCAATAATATATGTCCTAACTATAACAAGTTTTAATATGTATTGTATATGGAGTTATAGACACATGCATAAGATACGTACTTATGTCCCATGTCTGTGTATCCTACTTTTAAGGATTACCATGTCATGTGTCCTTGTTTAGTGTCCGTGTTCATGCTTCATAGCTAGCAAGATGACTTTTAAATGCTGGATTTTCTTTTTTTTGGACTGTTGTAGATCGAGTTAAATGGAGCAGATATTCTATGTAATTAGCTTATACTGAATTTGAATGGAAAGGAATTGACTCATTCATTAGGAAGGAACCAAGTATCTATTGTATGCTCGCTCACATGTATGTTAAGTGGATACAAGTTTAATAGATTTTCAAAAATAGTAATTTGCTCATCGTTAGAACCAAGAGCAAAACTTTTGATATAAACTTTATTTGGTGTATGTGAACCTATTAAGTTGAAACATTTAATTTAAAGCATTATTCTTTTGCTTTGTATATTTTATTGGGTATCTTAACTTAGTCGGAATCCATGTTCAAAGAGGTGGTCTGGGTAGCCACCTAGATAGATTTGCTTCTCTGTCTTTTTGATTAGATCCCATATAGTCTAAATAGCTAGTCATTGGTACCGATCTGAGTAGTCTTGAACTTGTAGTTTGTTCATCATCAACGTCGTCACATTCTAGTGGCCTCGAGGCCATCGGCCAATGTTGAAAATAATATGTTATGAAACTCGTTATATTGCGTTACGTAACCTAACGGAACCCCAGTACAACATAACAACTGGAAATAACTTAGTGCACCGTAACAGTATATTTTTTATGCTATTTTACGTTATGTTACGTAACGTTACGTTAAATTACATTATGTTGCGTTAGTTACAATTACTTTTTTTTAGTAATTTTTATAGTGTTGTTGATTATTATTTTGATTATTAGTGAATTGTTATAATTTTCTTACTTGATTAGTTGTTAGCTTGGTTGATTGCTAACTTATTAATTTGTAATTGTTTACTTGTTCACTTGTTGTAATTCTTCTCTGGTTACTGAAATATCTTACTTGTTAATGCTGTTGAATTTTGAACTGAATTGAAATCAACAATTACAAATAAGATAAATTGAACATTACAAAATATAAATTACAATAATGATAATAACTGGAATTGAAATTAAAAAATTGAAATATTTTTTCTTGTTTAAATGATGACTGGAATCATGGTTGCAGACTTAATATAATTTATGAAAATAAATGTGAAAATTATTGTAAAACTTAATATAAAATTAGAATAGATTACGTATTACAAAATAGTTTTATATTCTTTTTTTAGATATTTTAGATTTATTTTTCAGTTTATAAAATTTATATATAAAGTTTTATATTTATTTTTAATTAAATAAATAGGAACTTACATAACCTAACTACCGTTATTGCTATTTTAAACATTGCCACCGTCCTCATTGCCGACCTCCAATGGCCTCTGATTTAATTGGTGCTGCTTTTGTGAGAATAGATGGGTGAGAAAACAGTTATGATTGATTTGTTTGATACCTAAACCTTTTAATAGGAGCGGCCCAAGTTAGGACCCTTCTCGAGTTACTTGTTATGTCGTATGAGTTAAACTCGATTATATTAGAAATGGTTAGGGGTTGAACATCCTCAACCCGTTTCTTACCCATCTCTTCTTGTAAAGACCGCTCTCAACGAAGCAAAAGCTACTAGACAATAGTGGTTGAGACGATTGGAAGAAGGTGGCAAGGTCAGTCTCTTATTTTCTTTTCTCTTCTTTTCTTTTCTCTTTTTGATGCCTTCATCTTTTCATATTTTCTTAATTTAGCATAGGCATAGGCATTGTACACCATGTAGCTATTTAGCTCGTCCAGTCTTGTTTCCTTGGGATGATGAAATGAAATTTGAAAGCACATGATTTTGTTTTTTGACACTTAAAGTAAATATAAAGCAATTTTAATGGTGTCGGTCTTCAAAATTGGTCCTCCATCATCAGATTTAAATAGGAAGTATTCAATTTCGAATCTCTTTTCGAAGGGGGGGAGGGGGGGGGGGGGGGGGAGTGGTATTTTTTGGGGGGAGGGGGAGGGGGAGGGGGAGGGAGGGCGGGTGGGAGGGCATGAATCAATGCTTATTGGACAATGTATTCATCTTATAGAAACCTTTAAAACCCATATGATCTCCACCCTCAAATAGATGATTCTCGTAATAATATTCTCCACCTCCTAAATCATTTGTAGGTGAAAGGTGGAGTTTGGAGACTTCACTTGTGCATCATGTGGTTTCAAAAGTAGTATTCTAAAACAAGGTTTATAAGGCTGTTTAATATGGCTCATAAACTTATGCAATCTTGGACATAACCAGTTTGGATTATCGGCTCATAATATGTGATCACTCGGCATAATCAGATCCATGCAGATTATTTGCATACATACTTGTTTATGCAAGCGATAATTTGTTTTGAATTTTTCTAATCAAAACTGTTTTCCGATTGAGCCCAACTTAAAACTCAACTTGACAAATTCCTAAACCTTGATGCCACCCTCAAACTCACCCGTCCTTTCCTCCTCGCGTATAGGACTACTGGACTACTGAGGTTGTGAGAACAAGGTTCTTTTTCTTCATTATCTCTTAATCTCGTGACTCCCATCTTTATAATATAATTATTTAGTAGGACATCCAATTTCGCAAGCTCCCTCTCAATCTTAGGCATTTTTGTAGGTGAAACTTGTTAACACCCAACACTCTACAAAGCAACCAAAGAACTTTTGCCACCTAGACTACAAATAATTGTTTTTTTATAGAGTTTTTTATTATATTTTTTCTATTTTTTAATTATCTAGAAATTTTGTCACATAATATATTTATATCGATGATGTTCAAATATGTATAAAAAACTCTATTTAGTGTAATAAAAACATATTTTACACAATAATTGTGTTGCTGAAGAATTTATAAATACTTTTACAGTTGACAAATGGTTTCTAAATCTCCCAGAGTTCACCACATACATCTTTAGATATAATATTGTGAAAGGTTCGGATCAACAACTCAAGTTGGGAATCATGGGTTTTGATGGTTCCATTGGATGGAATCTCCTTATATAGTCACTCGTCTCATATCTTGTTTTTTTCCCCTTTATCATTGCTGTTTTGTTGGGGGATGGGGGTTGGGTATGCATGCATGCGTGTTTTGTGAATTCTGCAGTTTGCCTGTGAATGTGCATACATGTAAGAATGGTAGTGAGTACATGCAAACTTCATTTATCTCATCTTGTATCTTGTTTCCTTTTCTTACCTAAAAGTTACATGCAGAACAATTTACATGTTACTGTCTCGGCCTCAGTTGCGGCTGCTGTTGTCTGGATGTCTGAATTGCCAGCTAAACTTAACCCAGTGATTTTACCCTTAATGGCTGCTGTCAAAAGAGAGCAGGTCAGAGATCTGAAACAATTCAGTGTTATCTCTTATTCTTATTTTCTATTTGGAGTCTTAAAATTATGACTTTACATGCAGGAAGAAGTGTTGCAGCAAAAGGCTGCAGAAGCACTTGCAGAGTTGATTTATCACTGCGTTGGGCGCCGGCCTAGCCCAAATGACAAATTAATACGAAATATATGCAGCTTGACGTGCTCTGATTTTAATGAAACACCCCAGGCAGCAATTGTCATGTCCATGGATGTTATAGAAGATCAAAATTTGTTGTCTCTTGGAAGGGTGACAGGCATTCATAAAGCTAAATTTAAAGTTAAATCTGCTGATGAAGATAGGTCAAAAATACAAGGATTCATAAGCAGGCGTGGTTCAGAACTGGCTTTGGAGCATTTGTGTAAGAGGTTTGGGTCTTCATTGTTTGACAGACTTCCAAAGCTCTGGGACTGCCTTACAGAGATTCTTAAGCCCATGAATACCCAAGATCAACTTTTTACAGACCAGGCAATTTTAGAAATTGCTGACACTTTAAATAACATGGATCCACAGGCTCTGATAAACAATATCCAGGTTTGTGTTCCTCTGCTGTCAACTTTTGTTGAATCTTCTGATCAGTTGAAGGATATTGTTTTCTTCACTTGAAAGTTGAACTTTGTTTTTGCTATTCACATTTTATTATTGATATCACAATGCATCTTGACAAACTATGACCAGACTTGTACTCCTTGTTAAGACTTTACACATCTGCATGTACCTTCTGTTTGTCTTCTTTGGAAACTTTGTTGATGGTTACCTTGTTTTCATAAATAATGTTTTACAGCAGATTTCAAGTTACCTTCATCTTTTACTTTCTACCCAAATGTTTTGGTGGTCTAACCTATTGTTTTTCCTTGAATATTGGTTGTTATTAGATGTTTCTGATTGCAGGGATCTATTGTCACTTGTACCAAAGATTAGTTGGTAGTAGTTGTTTCTGGTTGCAATGACCCATTATTGGTTTTAATGATCAATCAGTGTTCGTCACATGCTGAATGAGGTTCATGTTAAGGAATGCAATGATGCTGATGCACCTTGTACTCCGCATATAGAGCAAACTCCAACATATATTCTTCTTGGGGTTATTGTCAAAAATATATAATCGGATTATGTGGTGATTAAATTGATTATGCAAAATCACGTAGAAATGTATATTTTAATATATAGCAATATAATAACAAGTTATTTTTTGATGGATTGCTCTAAGGATCTGTGATGGACGAGCTTACAGGAGCTTCTTTAGAATGAGATAACTTGGTGTATGCTACTTGGTGATGATATTATCCTAATCGATGAAATGAGACCAGAGATAAAATGCCAAATTGGAGCAACGGAGGCAGACTTTTGAATCTCGAGGTTTTAGATTAAGTAGGTCCAAATCAACAGTGCAAATTTCGTAAATGGAAAATCCAAGACTATAGTGTTTTGACATTGTACGGGTGAGAGATACCAATGAGGAATCATTTTGGATACCTGGGTTATACTATCTATGAGGATAGAGAAATCTTTAGTACAAGATGGCATGGGCTTGTTCTCTGGCATCGCCCATTGTAGTAGAAAATATTTACCTCATCTGGTCCATTATTATATTGGTTGGTACAATGTTAAAATAGCATTAACGGTAACATAATTTTTTGTCTTTGTTAGGTTATATCGCATAAAGCATAATGTATAATGTATGTTACGTAATTTCCTATTTATTTAATAAAAATAAATATAAATAATGATTTTAATTAATTGAAAATAAATTGAAAAATTTTGAAAAAAGAATATAGAAATATTTTATAGCACATAGAAACTTTGAGTTCCTAACAAGTTACACAATAGTTTTCACATTTATCTTTATAAATTATATTAGGTTTGCAATCACACTTTTCACCATCACTAAATAAAAGATAAGGTTTTTAAATTTATTTATTTCAGTTTTGGTCATTAAGGCTGTAATTTATATTTGATAATGTTCAATTTGTCTTACTTATAATTGCTAATTTTAGTTCAATTGAGAATTCAATAAAATTAAAGGTAAGGAATTCTAGCAACCGACAAGGAATTACAGGAAGCAAAAAAGAAGTTAGCAATTTAACAAACAAGCAAAAACTAAATAATCAAGTAAAATTAAATTAAGTAAATAAGTAACGACACTCCAGAAATTACTCAAAAAATAGCAACAAATAATGTAACATATAATATAATGTAAATTACATAAAGTAATTAACAAACGTACAATTATGGGGCACTAAGTTATTTTCAACTATTAGATAGCATCAGGTTTGCGTTAGGTATCATAATGCAATATAACGAGTTTCATATGGTGTTATTTTTAACGTTGGTTTGGTAAATCCTCCTATAATGGGAATCTAACTCACCCGATTACAGTTTAATGTGATGATATTATAAAACCGTAAGTAACATCACATAGTCAGATGAAAATCTAGTGTATGCTTGAGCAAGAAAACAAAAGAAGTAACCATAATACAAAATCCAAGAGGCAAGGAGTTCTGTTTTGAGAAAGTAACAATATTCTTCTTTTCAGAAAGGAACAATTGTCACAATCTCGAATCCTTAGTTGGCCAAACATATTAAAGAACCTCTTTTAAGGGTTAGTGCTTCCATCTTATTTCACTAGGTTTGGCCTGATGGTTAGTTTGCAATGGTTTTAATTATGATGAACACATGCTTGGTTCATGTAGTGATGTGAAGTTGTAATGAAGAATGAAGCAGGCAGAGCTTTCAGCAACAACTGAAAAATATTACATTTTTATAACATTTACAGCACAAAGTATAAAGGAAAGGAAATAACATAAAACGTGAAAAGGAAAAATAACCTACTTCATCAATGCTTTAAACCTGTCCTAGTGCCGTCGAGATCACAGTCTCAATATCTAAGGTGACAGATGATTACCGCAGTTGATTGTGCATCTCATGGGTACATGGCAGTTGAGAGGCAGAGGGGAACGGAGAAAGACATCAATTATTTTTCCTTAAAAAAATTCAACTTCGCAGACGAAGATGTGAAGTTGCCTATGTCACTATAGATGTGAGAAAAGAGAGGCCAAGGGATAAATGAGAATTAGGAACTAGGGCTAGGAAATGGCTTTTTATTTAAACGGACTAGTGTAAAGAGAACTGGTTTCGAATTTAACTTATAATAATGGAAAAAATAAGCCACATAAGGGGCCACTTATTGTGCTTATGCAGATGCATAGAGATGAGGACATCGAACGACAAGGATTAGGACAAGATTTTATTAGATTTATTTATTAGATCAGTTTTATTTTATTAGATATTATTAGATTTTATTTAAGATTTGAGATTTTTATTTGTATTGTTAGTCCCACATTGATTATTATACGGAACTCTTATTTTTAGTTACCTATTTAAAGCTTTCAAAGTTGATCATTAAAATTGGAGATGATTTGATAAAAAATGTTGATGCAATATGTCATATTGGTTAGATTAGTTTAATAAGAGTAGTTTTGATTAGATTAGATTAGGTTTTCTTCTCTCAAAATTCTAGTTCATCTTCAAATATCCAAATTCTTAAAATTCCAAACCCAAAAAATTGTAAAAAGCTTCTGTTCCCCATCAATAGACTGCATAGGCCCAACAATAAGGGGACATAAATGGCCTTTCCACATAAGAAGGGAACATAAATGGCTGAATAAATATGTTTTTTTTTTGCTGGTCAAACTTTTGGAATAGGGTCATTTTACATCTACTGTCACATTAAACCATTTACACCTTAGTTAATTCGGAATGGCTGAGTGCACACTTGCGCACGTACAATAGAAGACCACATGGAGACACATACAACGCAGCCATGCAAAAATATATAGGAAGAAAGATATATTTTTTTTAAATTGTGATGGGGGGTTCGGGACAGGATTGAGTGTGGGCCATTTAAGTAGTCTCATGTAGCATATGGTGAACCATTATCTTATTTGTGGTGATAATAAAAAAAGTACTTATTAATTTTATAGTAAATTTTACTAAACTCCGTGAGTTTCTTTTGTCACAAAACCACAAATATTATTAGATTCTCACCTAACACTTATTCCAGTAAAATTAAGTCACACAATGTTGTGCGATCTTTTTTTTTTTTTTTTTGTTATGAGACTGAAAGACGTCTCTTATATTAAGAATGGATATTAATTGAATAATAAAGATTAAATTAGTTAAACAATAGAATAATTAAAACTAATATTTATTTTTCTTAATGTTTACCAATCTAAATTTGTTTATACCAGTTTTCTTCTTGATTTTTTTTCATAGTTCCAACCCTAAATTCGACATCCCTTTCATTCTTTATGACATGCAACTCAAATCTAGGCCCAACCCTATATTCAGCAACCCGTTATTTTCCACTAAGCTAATTTTAAACATATTTGAAGCACCCAAGATTTTCATAAACTCAAATATAAACCCATAGTCTAAATCCATAACAATCATATCAATCTATTATTTCACATTACAACCAAGACCCTTTTTCTTATGATCTGGACTTCAAGCACTACAAATTGATCCAGATATGGGTATAAAGACGAGTCCAATAAGAATTAGGGTAGGGTTAGGTTTAGGAGAGGAATGATAAAGTTGGATGGAAAAGAAGAAATTTGGTATAACCATTAAATATTAAACGTAATCCATATTGATTTCTTATTCGGTTAAACCTATTATTATGAAACTTGAATCTGGTAACTTGTTGATTCCTCAGTACTGTCTAGGATAAATTGGTCACTTTACAGCTTTCGTTAATGGCATTACATCACGGGATTTTGTGAGACCAGAAAAGAGTCATGGGGGTTTAAGAAGAACTGGGTAAATTCAATCTCACTTTCAACTTGGTGCTGCACAAAAGAATATTAATAGTTGCTTAATTTGTTATTCACTGCGAGTTTCTTCTATACAAAATTCTGAGCATTTTCATGTAGGTTTAATGTATTCTGAACCTTCATTGGTTATATTTGGTTGCTGTTTCTTATTATGATGGATTCTATAGTAAAGTATGTAATGATGCCGTCTTATAGAGATCAAGATTATTTAGTTCTTAGGTGTTGGATATATACTTTGGTAGCTCTTGGCTTTTGTGTTTTAGAAGGATGTTTTTTCCGTTTCTACCTTATTATATGGTTTCTCCTTAGTATTTGTAAAAGATGGATTTTCCAGTTCTGCCGTATTTATATGGTTTGCCTTCTCTATCTATGGTGATGAATATAACATATTATGGGAGGAAATATTTGCTTGTTGGTTTGATGGATGAGTTTGAGTCGTGTGCTAGGCTTTGGTTGATCATTGGTGTTGCTAAGTTCTTAAACTGGGAAGCAAAAATTTGCGAGGGACAGAAGTCGGGACACCAAAAGAAACATGAAGTTTTTCAAATTTATGTACACTATAATCCGTACTTGTGGTGGAAGTACCCCCTGATTAGTTTTGTACTTGTTAATGAAACACTGGTTAGCGTGGAGCGGCTTGACATTGGCTTTGAGATATAGATGCCAAGGCAATGCAAGATTTGAGTGGCTGGTGGGATAACTTTGGAACTCTAGGTCTGTTTGACTAGAAAACGAGATGAAGTGGATATAGAAAAGAAAATTTAGGGAGAAAAAGGAAAATTTTGTTATGACAACTTAACTTCTAGTATTGACAAATGAAAAGGGAAACGAAAATGTAAAGAAATCAAAGTGTTGCTCAGAATGAGTCGGTTCTAGGGAAGTTGTTTCAGTTCTAGTGTGCAAACCTCTTTCTTTCCTGTAAAGATATTGTTAAATTAGAAAACTATCTTGTATTTGGGTTTAGTTTAGATTTAGTCCCACATCGCCTGTGGTGTTGAGACACCTATAAATATATGTATTTCTTGACTTATAATAAATAGATTATCGGTTTTGATTATTACATAACAGTTCCCTTTTTTTCACTGTGTTGGGGAGGATGGTGTAAAGAGAGTACAGTTTGATATTTTCATTCAGTTTGCCCTCTTCAGTTTCATTCTGTCTTTCCTTGCAATTTAGTAGGCGTATAGCAAAAAAGCTTGAGCTTGAACCTTTATCGTCTCATGCAGATTAATATCTAGTATTGATTTTTTTTTGTTTTGTTTCTTGACAGATTCAGCCCATGTGGTCACCAACTCTATTTGCCCCCAACATCACCCACTCTCCCTCCCTCCCTCCCTCCACCCACACGCACACACATAGATAACACCCCATGCACACACGAACAGAACATTATTTTTTAGGTTTTGAAGTATTCCAATCTTCCGGATCTTTCTCATGGTTATGCTCCAAAATCAATTATGCTTAATCCCTTAAATTTGTTTCTTTAGTAGATATTATTGTCAATTTGGAAGAGTTGAAGTTCACATTTTTAAATTGACAGTTCAAATCAAAACATTTGTAGTCTTGCTTCAACTAACGTTAGGGAAGGATGTCAATTCTAAGTGGAATGCCTATCAACCTCCTAGTCGATCTCTAGCAGGCCAAAGATTACTGGATACTTGTGTGTTTCATAGTTAATGATCAAGATACTTGTATGTTTCATAGTTAATGATCAAGTGAAGTGGAATGCCTATCAGCCTCCTAGTCGATCTCTAGCAGGCCAAAGATTACTGGATACTTGTGTGTTTCATAGTTAATGATCAAAGATACTTGTATGTTTCATAATTAATGATCAAGTGAAGTACTTGTCTGGACTTTGCTGGCAACATTTTCCTCTGAACTGGATTATCTTGAAGATTTTCTTTTTGAGGATTTTCTTCGAGGTTTATCGGAAGCATTTGTAGTCTTGCTTCCACTAACGTTAGGGAAGGATGTCAGTTCTAAGTGGAATGCCTATCAACCTCCTAGTCGATCTCTAGCAGGCCAAAGATTGCTGGATACTTGTGTGGTTCATAGTTAATGATCAAGATACTTGTATATTTCATAGTTAGTGATCAAGTGAAGTACTTGTCTGGACTTCGCTGGCAACATTTTCCTTTGAACTGGATTATCTTGAAGATTTTCTTTTTGAGGATTTTCTTTGAGATTTATCGGAACAAAGCTCAGTGTGTTTGATCTTGTGGCATCACCATCTGATGCACAATTCAGTACGTGATCATGCATCCGATGATCATATCCTTCTTGCATCATGTGGTAAATAAAGTTATCCAACAAAGATGTCAGCTGGATTTTACTGGAGAATTAAGAGTATGAAAGGTTTATCTAGTGATGGTGCACCTTCAGATGAATCATTTTCTTTTTGAGAAAAGTAATATTGCCAAAAAAAAAAAAATAATAATAATGCTTATCTAGCGGAGCTACACCAAGAACTTAATCTCTCACTTCCAATGTACTTAGCCTAATGAGTTCATGACTTCCATGTCAAGCATGGAAAGGAGAACCATTGGTGGGAAGAGCACTGGTATAACACAAAGAATTTCAATGCATGTCTTGGAAATGGAAGTGGATATTTTATGAAACTAACATGAGCTTATTATAAAGAAGGCTTTTGCTGATAGCTAGTGGATTCTCTCTCTAATAGGTGCATAAGATTGATTCCACGATGTATACAGCAGGCCTCATCCTTCTTGCTAGAGCAGTTTTCTTTCCAACCAACGGTGTATGTATAAAGTAGTCGTCAACCTATGGAGCACTGTTACTTGAAATGGCCTCATGCTCGATTCTGACATGCATATAACTGGGTTTATAAAAGGTAAGGATGTGTTGTTTACAAAAAAGAAGAAAGATAACACCTTCTACGTCGGTGCATGCAGAGGCAATGTGCTGACCATAAAGCTGCCTTTGCTGTCTGCTTCGTGCAGCTGCCTTCTTGTTACTTTGAGCCGCCCGTTCAGCTGGTTCCCTACTCTGTAGATTTTGGGTTAGTTTTAGACTTTTAATAGATGGGAGAGGTCAATAGCTGACA
Source organism: Dracaena cambodiana (assembly GCA_036321105.1). Classification (NCBI taxonomy): domain Eukaryota; kingdom Viridiplantae; phylum Streptophyta; class Magnoliopsida; order Asparagales; family Asparagaceae; genus Dracaena; species Dracaena cambodiana. The sequence continues at coordinate 27,210,213 of JAYEPQ010000008.1, read as the reverse complement.
AGGCTATGAATAATCTGCCTGCTTGGATGTTGGTTATGTTCTATTCTTTGCTTGATGTTCAGGCTCGTAACCAATCAGTTGATTTACACTTCAAAATCCAAGATGAACCCTGTTCTATGGTAACTGAAGATTTCACCAATACACTGGTCTCTTTTTGCTTCTTCTCTTTCATGTAGTCATTTGCTCTGTATTTGTAAGACGTTTTGATTTTAGAGGTTCAGATAGAGTGTAGCAGAAGTGATGATGCGAAGATTGATGAGGGGTAATAACCTAAGATGTAGATAGGCAATAAGTGGGAAGTTAGTGGTTTCTTTTGTTGATGATAAAATAAAGGAGAGTTGGCGGAGATGGTAGCGTATGTGTAACGGGGGCCAATAACTACATCAGTTAAGATAAATTAAGATGTTCAAGAGAAATGATAGATAGTAGTTAATGAAGCAATGAAGACTAGAGATAGAACTAGTAGGACATGCAGGGAGGCAATTAAAAAAGATATGAGAAATGTTGACCTTGCACCCCAGGCAAGTGCTTCCCTGGAGGTCACTCGTCCTAGGACTAACTACTACAACTCAAACATGTCTAACTATTAGTTTTTATTAATTTTAACCATAGATTCCTTTGTCAAAAGATTAGCTATGATTATTGTTTGAGTTCTGTGAATAATTATAAACTATATTACTTATTTCAGATCCAATTTGATGTGGGACTATTTTTTTAATTTTGGGGTGTTACAGACAATGCTGAATGGAAGAAAAGGTTTCATGTAGCCTATCCTCGAAGATTTGTGTTAACAACTTTAATTGTTGTTGTTGTAGTAGTCATCTCCTTTATTTAACAACTATTCATGGAGATAGAGACCATCCATACTCTTCTCTTATTTATATTATTCATAGGGAGAGAGAGACCAGCCATGCTCCTCTTATTTATCTCTAATTATCTCTAGGATTATGGGTTGTTTAAGGTGAGGAAATAAGTGTGGGATAGTTGCCATTTCCTATACAGGACTTGCTCAGTTGAACTTTTTTCTGCTTCATGTAGTTTTATGTTTGTTTGCATATCTTCATATGTTTACTTTTTTGTCCGTTGCACTGTTTAAATTTGCCTCTGATTTGTTTGTTTTTCCTGTTTATTATATCTAAGATAATTGCTTTTTTCACCCTTTACATGATGTACCATTTACATATTAATTTGGCTTCTTTTGGTCTGTACTAGTTTCTTTTTCCTTTGCTTGTATCTCTTGTTTTAATTCCTTCTATTCTTCAGGTAGTACGCTCAATTAGTCCTATGGTGGATCAGACATTACAACTCAAACTTCTCACTCTTGTTCCGTGCATACTTGGGTGCTTGCGCCATTGCCATGTTGCTGTTAGATTAGCTGCTTCCAGGTGTATAACCTCAATGGCCCAGTCAATGACAGCTGTTGTTATGGGAGCTGTTATCGATAAGGTTATACCGATGTTGGCAGATTCATCTTCAGTTCAAGCAAGACAGGGCGCAGGAATGCTTGTGACTTTGCTAGTGCAGGGTTTGGGTGTGGAGCTGGTGCCTTATGCTCCTTTACTTGTTGTTCCTCTCCTAAAGTGTATGAGCGACTGTGATTTTTCTGTCAGACAGAGTGTTACACATAGCTTTGCTGCTCTTGTTCCTCTTCTGCCTTTAGCTAGAGGACTTCCTCCTCCAACGGGGCTGAGTAATAGTTTATCTAGCAATGCTGAAGATGCAAAATTCTTAGAACAGCTTCTTGACAACTCCAGTATTGATGATTTCAAGCTCCCTGTTGATCTCAAAGTGTCATTGAGGAGGTATGTTTCTAATGCCCGTTTTATATAGATGTATATCCATTGTGTGGTTTAATCACTTATCATGCATATCCTTGCCTATACTCATTTTTTTTGAGGTGAGGTCATGTTAAGATTATTGTTGACAGTAAACAATGAGTCTCTCTGTTGGTAATCTGTTACTCAAATTGTTATTAACCATCAGACATTCACTAAACTCATGCTCTCATTCATAGTTTAATATTTTTCATATTGAATGGTGATCTGTTAGAGTTTTATGGACTCAACCTAATCTATATTCTAGGGCAAAAGCCTACTACAATGTCATTAATTTTCATGGTTTGAAATGACAGATCAATTAGTTTGGTCTAATTGCACATGTAAAGTATGCTTTATGAACTTGTAGTCAGAATCTATGAAGCTTGGACATTTCTATATCTATGTTGTGACTGTATCGGATACATATAAAATACTGACACTTGCATGACCTTTGTCGATACATATCGGACACGTCATAACTATGTCGGATTTTAAAAACCCATTGCATATCATAGCCGTATCTCCTTTCAAAAAGTCATCATATAGATTGCATGTCCTATTTCAAAAAGTCATAAAGATCCCATGTTGGAGTCATGTGTTGCCTAAAAAGGTGTAAAAATTTATTTTAATATAAAAGGGATACTAAGCTAATAGGTCTCAAATGCCTTACTGAAATAGAGACTTTAAATATTTTCTTATAGGTACTAGTCCATTTAATTGAATTTGGATTCTATTTCTTAATATAATTATTTGATGATTTTTCTATTCTTTTTTACTTTGAAGAAAACATGTCTTAACAATTACTGCTTTTGATGCAAATTATATACGTCGCATGCATAAATACTTGCATATTTATGTCGCTATGTCCTTGTGTCCTACTTTTTTGGGGTTTTGCCATGCCCCATTATCCATGTCATTATATCTGCCGCAAGATGGGAGCAAATTAGGGTTAGGAATTTGAAATTTAGAGTATTTTGATAGATTTGGGGAAGAATAAAAGGTGCTTGGAAATCCATCCAGGCGAATCCACATCCACTCTCAACGAATCCATGAGGAGAGATTTTTTGAAACACGCAAATCTACATAGATTTCTCAAATTTTTAAATCTTTATTTATCATCTCCAAAATACGTCATACAAAGCGTTTTTATAAGATAACTCCAACAGTAAAGAAAAGAACAAAATTCTAACAGAATTCTATCAAAATCAAATAAAATTTTATCAGATTTGATTTTCAAAATCAAATGAAATCAAACAAAACCCTATAATATCAAATCTATCTCTCTCAATTCTCCTTGGTTTCAAAACATTCATTTCCGATGAATGTGTAGATAAGAATTGTTGAACACATCTTGGTTGAACTGATTAGCATCCTCAAAGCATTACAATTGTGCTATGGTGGTGGTCAAGGAAGTATAGCTCATCATATCTGAACTAAAGTAATGGATGGAGAACGGCTTCTTTCGTTAAATTGCGTCAAACAATGGTAAATCTCGATAGGCATTTGCAATGGAAGTAATCGAATAATGATCACATAAAATATCTAGGTTATAGGTTGTAGAAGCAATCTTCATCGAAGCTTCATTGAAATTTATATGCGAAATGTGTAACTTCTTCACAATTTCTAAAGGGAATCACTCAAGGGGAACATAAATTTTCACTTTATTATTAACAACAAATTTTTGCAAAATATTATATGGATATACAACAAATTTGTACTCATCATTGCAAATTGCTATCTGTCTAGAGATCTCATCATGCATAACTAATATAATAGGCAAATGCAATGCAATAGACTCAAGTGATACAATTTCTAAAAAGTGATGTATAGGTTTCTTAGAAGTGCATATATCAATTACTGTAAATGATATAATATCACTATACTCATTTGGAACTTGGTAAATCTCAAAAGGAAACTCCAAAAACTCATTAGAAAATAAAATATTAGGATTAACCTGCCAAAACATAGGAAGAATCTTTAAAGACTCACAAGTAGTAATATTAGTATCAATTAATGCTTAGTCTCTTTCTCTATCCTTGTTGCAAAAGCGAACACTTAGTATCGTGTCGGGGTGCATTAGACTCCACTAAAGTATCCTGAGCATCAATAACATTATTTATGGGAGCATGAATCTCAATATGAATATGGACATCAGTTGGTGCATGTGTATTAGTTTTTAATAACTCATTATCAATATCATCGTTAATCATAGAAAGAATGGTAGGATTGAGAACAAGAATAGACCTATAGATTCTAATTGTGGCGATAATATTAATACTTTTTTTCAGGAACATGAACAATCTTAGTAACTCTCAAATCGTTAAGGTGATCAGTAGGAACGATGTCCATATGTTTACTCTTGTAGGGCGCTTATCAAAGTTGTCAAATCGAAATACGTATAGTATATTATTATCCTTATTTATCGTATCGAATATCGTATCGTATATCATATCGTAAAATATATTGATCAATATATAATAGGTAAATAATCAAGCACATAACAATATATAATATAACAAACATGGGCAAATTTAAAGTTTAAGTAAATAAATAACCAAAAACAAATACTAAAGTTAGTAATGTTTTAATATAAGTATATATAAATAGGTAACTAATATTCAAAATATGATGACTATGAGGCCATTAATCAAAATTATACTACATTAGCAAATACACTACTAAATTCATTTGAAATTGAAAATGATATTCATTTTCCTTATCTTTCTCGCTTTTACTCCACACAAACTCCTCATTTAGTATACTTTTATTCTTTTTTTTTCCTCATTTACTATTTACAATTGTATTCAAATTAAAAGCCCTACTAATAATTATAAAATAATCAATTAAAGACTAAATTTGAGAAATAAACAAATAATAGATAAAATTTTTACCATTACATCTTTTCTTCCTTTTTTTATTAAATCCATTATTCCTCTTTCAACTTAAAACACTCATTGAAATCCATCAAACTAACACTTTTTACTATGTAAAGTTCTTATTTCTCATCAATTCATTCGTAATCGAATTTTAAATCCAACAGTCAAATTAGATCATATGTTTCCCAATCTTTTCCCTTTTCTGTTGCTTCTATTTTGGTTGTATGTTATTTTCACAAAAATCAAAACATTAAGCATAAGCTTATTATCCATCCAAAAAAACAAAACAAATATAAATTAATCTCCCTTAAAAGATATATTACTATCATCATCCTGAAGAATTTTTATTTTAACTTTATCTTCATTTTCTGAAATTTATACAAATTTCTCTTTTTATCAAGATTATAGCATATAATAAATAAGCTCATTAGATATTTGAATTGAGAATTAGTAATCAAATAATTTATATTGAATATAAATTAATAATGTACCTCTTGATTATTGTTTAAATATTTTTATCAACTAAAATAAGTTTCTTGAACTTTAATATTCTTAGTTAAATAACTACTTTTTTAGAATTTGTATCTGTATTTCACTAAAAAAGTTTAGTTGAATGAGTTTAAAATCCATTTATAAGTCAAGTAAGCATGTCGTAACGTATCGCGTATTGTTAGATATGTATCGCATATCATAGGATATGCTTATCATATTGTAAAACACCTAACCTAATCATATTGCAATTAAGATATGTATTGATTTTCTTGTGTACCATATCATATTGTATGGTACGTATCGCATATCGTAGGATATTGACAACTATGACACTCATAGTCATAATGCTTAGATGTGCGACACTTAGAACTCTTGATCGATGTATATTGAGAAACAGAATATCCATATCTATGCAATTATACCATTGTGTTCTAACATTTAAAGTGAATTATCTTCTCTAATTTATCAAAGAGGCGATTTTTATAATATGTAGGAAGATACTTCTCTATAAAAATATATTTCATCTATCTTTCATTTTTTTCCAAGAATTTATAGGATTCCTACAACGTTCTTCACGATCTATCTCTACTGAAATTCAAAAGTTTTGGCTCATTCCACTAATTTTCTCCTAACAAATTGAAACATATGCCTGCCTAGACATCTCAAAACAATCGAAGTAGTATTCCATATTTATCAACCAATCAATAAAGGTATGGGAGGAATAACCATCAAATACAGGATCTTTAAAGCAAAACTTTTAATCTAATATCTCTAGCGGTATGCAAATTATAGATATAATTAGATCTATTAAATCTAGATAACGAGTAGATTGTGTTGTAAAACGGGACATGTTTACTATCTAGAATAATCATACAATGCAAATCAATCAAATATGTAGATAATAGTGAAAAATCTAAGACTCAGGCTAGCTAAATGCATGCACTAAATTAATATATCTAAATAGCTTAATTGCTAAATGCAAATTAAATGAAATCTAAGTTTGATGAAAAGTAATAAATAATTTTGAAATCAGTAGAGAGAAGCACTTAACCATTCTGTTAATAATTATTGCAATTTACAAATATTTGTAAAGAATTTAGCAATTGAAATTTCAATTCAAGTTATGTATCACCTGAGAGGATGAGTAGTTCATGCTCAAATATATGATTCTTTAAAGTTCTTCATAAGATTACTTGTAATTGAGTTATAATAATTACATACAGAAATCCTAGAACAACTGTAATATATGCTAGCTGTGGCTAAAAAAAGGTTGCTTCGAAAACGGTTCGAATCGGAGTTGAAATGGGTTTTGAAATACCAAAAATCCCTTAACGGGTCTGCTGCTATTAACGGGTTTGCATTGCAGCTTCACTGATGTGCTTAACCCAACTTGAAATTGAGTCGGATCTGGTTGCTGGTCGGACTTGAGTTTCAAATCGAGCCCAACTTTTTTCTTTTGGATGTAGATTTAGTTAAGTGGATCCAACTCAAACCAAACCCAAATTAGTACTCTTCTCATTTCTTCATCTAATTTCTAACGTCTGACGACGAGGAACTAGAATGTTGTGCGGACAGAGGGTGTTGGATCTGGGGATGCGTTGATGTGAGGGCGAGGGGTAGGAGGAATGCCGATCCGGAGAACAGGGCGAGCTGCCTGGGATGCGTCGTTGATGAGGTTGGGTGGGTGATGATGGAGGAGAGGGTTATGTGGTTGTGGAGCAGCGGCGGCAAGCGTTGTTTGGATGAAAGCGAAAGTGATGGTGGGCTGAGGAGGTTGAAGAGGCGGTTGGGAAGGTTGGCAAGGTCTAAGGAGGTGGCTGATTGGAGCATTGCAGTTGAAGAAGATGGGATCGGAGAGGAGTTTGCAGTGGACGATCAGGTTGTGGAGGGTGTTGACAGATGAAGTTTTTGCTGTTATTGATGAAGGTGTTGAGGGAGGAGGGAGAAGGTGGAGATGAAGAAGGATGGACGGTGATCGGGAGACTTGCTATGGCGGAAGATGCAGAGAGAGGCTGAAGGATTCTGTGGGGGTTGGTGATGCAGATGAAGGAGCAGTGTTCTAAATATCGGATACCGGTCCCATACCGGTCAGCCAAATTACATACTGATTACCGGATACCAGGTGAGATATCGCGATATGACTCTAAATACCGGAGTGTCATATCTGTGTCATATCAGTTAAATAATAATCATATAATTGGCTATATAGAATATAATAAAATACATAAAACAAGTTTATAGTACTTACATTGGTTTATTTATATTCATTTTACGAATTTGCAGATACCGTTTAGAACGTTCACATGTGCACAAAGCGACATATAATCATAAAATTTTGAGCTTAATTTTCACATATTAGCCTTAATTAGCGAAATAAGCAATCGTGTCAATAGCTCCAACAACAATTTTTTTGAGGGCACCATAAAAATCAATCCAGTTAAAATTTAATCAGAACCATCACACCCAAAACAAAATCAGCAACTTAAAATCCAAACTTTCATCTAAATTATCCTAAAAAAAGATCAGGCCTTAAACAGAAAATCCCCAGTGAGAACCCAATTTTGATACTTCCCAAATCTACACTTCAAAATCACTCAACGAACCCTAAAATCAAAATAAAAAACAAATCTCCAATAAGATCAAAATCAATTCAAAACACACATCAAATCCGATCCCAGAAATAAAAGCCCTCAATCAAAATCCGATCTTACCACTATCCGCATACAAAAATTCCACCAACCCCCAAAATTCCAATCCATCCCAAAACTCTCAAAAGACCCAAATTCAATCAAAAATTCCAAAACCCCTAAATCAAAATTTCAGTTTTAACAGTGCCTCCTTCCACCGCCTTGCAATCCGGTGGGTTCTCGAAGATGGACGCCGATAGCTGCTTGTGGGCCATTCCGATGTCGAACAGGATCACCCCCGAGTTGGGATCTGCGACTAGAATCTCCTTGATGGGCAACTAGAGGAAGAGCTCTTCCTGGCTGAGGCCCCTGATGCCCTTGAGGCTGCCGAAGGTGAGGTTGGCGTTGATCTGTTGCTCGAAGCGGACCGGGCTGCGCTCGTACTCGGCCAGGCAGGGACGGTCCAGCTTGACGGTGAGCAGGCCGGTGGCAGGGTCGAGGGAGAAGCTCTGGACGGACTTGGAGAAGAGGCCAGCGGGGAGGCCGTGGTCGCGGAGGAGGGAGTGGACAGAGTCGCTGTCGGCGGCGGCGACGACGGAAAGGAAGGCTACGGAGGAGATTAGGGATTTAGGGTTTTTTTTGTTCGCGAACAGGGGAGCCATCGGATTTTATGTTTTTCCTATCGGGTCGGATCTAACGGGTTAACGAGTTTCAACCGCAATCGTAACCCGTTAATAAAAAACTGATAATTAGTCATATCGGCCGGTTTTTCACATATCGGATACCGGCCGATATATCGCCACGTGACCGATATATCGGTCTATACCGGTCAAAAACGATATGCGATAAAAAAATCCCCATATCGTCTTGTTTCTTTGTAAAAAACGAGATATCGGCTGGTATACCGATATACCGGCCGATATTTAGAACACTGTGAAGGAGGATGAAGTGATGAATGGGTGTTGGTGAAGGAGGGGAACTAGGGAGAAGGGGAAGGATTATGGGAATTTCTAGTTTTTGTTAAATTTCTTATTTTTTCACTTTTTTGTTCATGTTTTTTTCCTTTCTCTCTCTCTATTTCTAAGATCTGCTTTTGCTTCTTTTTTTCTCGGATTGAACTGAATTCAGACCTATTTTTTTGAAATAAATAAAACTAAAATAAAATTAAAAGAGGATGGAAGAGATGGGAAGGATGGGGAGAGGAAATGTAGGTGCTGATGCTAATTTTGACGTAGGACGGGGTGGATTAGGGGTTAGGGATTTGAAATTTAGGGTATTTTGAATGATTTGAAAAAGAACAAAAGGGTTCAGAAATCTATCCAGACGAATCCATATCTACTTTCAACGAATCCACAGGAAGTGTTTTTTGGAACATGCGAATTAGTGTAGGTTTATCCAATTTTTAATTCTTTATTCATCATTTCCAAAGTATGTCATACAAAACGGTTTTATTGGAGAACTCCAACAATAAAGGTAAGAACAAAATCCTAACAGAATCATATCAAAATCAAATAAAATTCTATTAGATCTAATTTTCAAAATCAAATGAAATCAAACAAATTCCAATCATATCAGATTCGGTCTCCATTAGTATCTTTTCTTTGTGTCTGTGTCAGTGTTCTAAAAAACGCCCTATGCGGGCGCATATGCGGCCGCATAGACGTTTTCGCCCCCAAAACGAGTAGAAAAGAAGAATGCGTCCAATTATGCGGACAAACGGGTTATCGGGTTTCGAACGTTAAAAATCCGCCCGACCCGCACCCAAAACCCGACCCGTACCCGCAACCCATTACTTATTTCCCTTCTTCTTCGATCCCGAATCGAAGCTCTCGAGCCCAGCGGGAGGAAAAAAATCCCTAATTCTCTGATCGCCCCTTCCCCCCTCCAATCTCACCGGCGACCCGATGACATCTCCTCCGACGGCTGCGGTCCTCAAGGCGAGTTCTCCGGCGGCGGCGGCGACGACGCTGGTAAATTTTTTTTTTTTTTTTTCAGTTAAAATTTTGGATATCTTTAGGGTTTTGATGGTTTTTTTTTTGGGTATTATCCTTCTTGAATATTTTTTATGATTATTTTGAGTAAACTGAGTTGATTTTAGGGTTTGAATTTTTTGGTGAAAGAAAATATTTGGAAAAATTAGGGTTAGGGTTTTATTTGGGGAAAATGAGTTAGACAATTTTTATGTTAACCGTTAACTGAGTAGAATTAAGGGTTTGAGTTAATTTGGAAAAAGGGGAGATTCAGCCACTGCATTATTTTGATTCTTCACCTCCATTAGCCAATTTTTTGTTTTTTGTTCTTCACCTTCATCGATGACCACATCACTTCTATAGTACAAACATCAATAATTTGAAATAATAGCTGAATTCTTTTGAAATAATTCTGCAGTACAAACTTTTAGGGGAGTTTCTTTTGATAAAGAAGTTGAATTTTGCTCAAAATTTGTTGGATTTAGTTACTGATGAGTAATGTACTGTTTAATGACTTGATTAGCAATTTAATTTTTATTTGTACTTGATTATTGGTATGTATGTGTAGTAATTGCTGAACAATTTAGAAAGTTTTTTCAAACTTATATGAACACAAATTTTTTTTATCAATTTTAATTTCTTTAATACTTGATTATTTCTATATCCAAACCGTACATGCATCTTGAATTTTTGGAATTTCACAAGTTCTCGAACTGAAACTTATCATACACATATCTTGTATTAGCAATATGTGGATTATTGTCATATGTTCATTGTAATTTGTAATTTTGTACATGCATCTTATAATTTTGTAATTTGTAATTGGATTATTGCCAATTTATCTTCATTTTACATGCTTACAGTTATTATTTATATTTTTTTAGAGTTTTATAGCACTTAATATATCTATTTTTATAATTATTATATTAATATATATTAAAATATTAATATTCCGCATAATTCCGCGTAATCCGCATAATCGGCGCGTAATCCGATTATGCGTTATGCGGTCCTCGACCGCACGCATACTGAAAACGCATTTTAGAACATTGGTCTGTGTCCATGCTTCATTGGTCAGAATGACATTATGGCTGACTTGCTATAAGGTAGGCATATAACACCATTAGCTTGCTAGTAGGTTGACAGTAGTCTTAGGCAAATATGCCTATTTCATGATCTTTTCTTATTAGTTATTTAGGGGTTGGGAAACATGAACACTTCAAAGTGAGTGTTTTGTTTATATCGGATATGTATCGGACACTGGCACTTTGCATGACACTTGCCGATATATGTTAGAGACAACGAACCCGTATTGGATTTTTAAGAATCCAAAAACTTGCATGGAAGAACTACCGTGACTGCTTTCAAAAAGTCAAACAGATTATGGGTCGACATCGCATTCTCTTTCAAAATGTCATAAAAATTGCATATTGAGCACGAGGTCATACATTGTCTAAAAAGATAAACAAATTTAGCATAGAAGTGATACTAAGATAATAAGCCCTAAATACCTTGTCAGCATAGAAATTTCAAATATTTTATTCAAGGTATTAGTTCATTGGACTGAATTCGAAATCTATTTTTTAATAGAGTTACTTGATTAATAGCAATGTTATTATTTATTAAGATTTTTATCTTTCTACTTTAAAAAGAACATGACTTAATGACTACGAGTTTTGATATGCATTATATATATATGTGTGTGTGTGTGTGTGTGTGTGTGTGTGTGTGTGTATGTATGTATGTATGTACATGTATTGTATGTATATGTGTGTGTGTGACGTGCATAAGTATGCGCATATCTACGTTGTTATGTCGCTGTATTCCCGAATCCTACTTTTTTCAGAATTTGTCGTGTCTCCATATTCGTTTTGTCGTATTAGTGTCCCGTATTAGTGTCCATGTTTCATAGTTTATGGGAATCAACACTCGTGCTGGAAGATGTTTAGAATATTTAGTTTCTTTTGGAAGATGTTCTATTGCATACGCTTGATTTAGATTTACTTGTAGAAATTATTTGTTAATTGTAGGTACCAGCAAGAAGGAATTAACTGGTTAGCGTTCCTGAGACGATTTAAGTTGCATGGGATATTGTGCGATGACATGGGACTCGGTAAAACTCTTCAAGCGTCGGCAATAGTAGCTTCGGACATTGCAGAGCGGCGTGATTGCAATAATGGGAAGAGTCCTCCATCATTGATTATCTGCCCTTCAACTTTGGTAGGTCATTGGGCATATGAGATAGAAAAATTTATAGATGAATCTGTTATTGTCACTCTTCAGTATGTTGGTTCTGTCCAAGAAAGGGCATTGCTTCAAGGACAATTCAACAAGTGCAATGTTATCATAACATCATACGATGTTATTCGCAAAGATATTGACTATCTTGGGAAGCTTGCCTGGAACTATTGTATTTTAGATGAGGGACATATCATCAAGAACCCGAAATCTAAAATCACTTGTGCAGTAAAGCAGTTGAAAGCTGAACACCGCCTTATCTTGAGTGGTACTCCTATCCAGGTTGGCTCTATACCCCCAATGGCAGTTATTTTTAACCGGACTCTGTTTATTTGGTCAGATCAGTATCCTATTGCTATGAACATATAACGTTTTCATTTGTACTGCAGAATAATGTTCTGGAGTTGTGGTCTCTCTTTGACTTTCTTATGCCTGGTTTTCTCGGTACAGAGAGACAGGTAATTTTTTATGTTCAAAGTAAATTTTCCCTTATAAATGACCTTTGCAAAAATTATTTTTGATATCTTGAATTACTCTACACAGCATTTAAGAATCTCCATTAAATAACTTATAGTGCTACTTGTCTTACCATAATTTCTAATTTGTGTGTTAGCTTCCTGATTGTTGATTGTAATCAGCATGTTTATTGCTGGCTTTATACATTTTATGCACATTACCTGTGATGCCTGTCTAGTTTGTTATATATCATTTTTAACAGTGTACAGAACAGTCGACTTTCTCTGTTATACATTGCTTTAGATGGATAGCTCTTGAAATGCATTATCCAATAACTCGACCTCATAGCGACAGATAAAACCCAAGTTATTTCAGTTCTCCACATTCTTAGACGGAGCAACAAGGTGTCTAAGTTGGTTGTCTTCTTTTGCTCACTATATTACTTATCCTTCTTATGATCACTATTATTTCCATCTTGTACGTTTTCCTGGTAACTAATATCTAACCTTGAGATCCTTTGCCATGTCTAATACAAAAATTGGATGCTTTATCTCAGCTAACAGAAGCATATATCTTAAGAAAAATAAACTACTTTCTCTATCATCTTTCCTACCAAGAAGGGTTAATGGTTTCATGTGTATACCATAAGATTATGTGGTAGTATTGTTTGATCTATTCTAAATCTTGATCTCATATCATATGTTTATCTGAAAAATGGTTTGAGAGTTGGAAAGTTTTATGTGTTTGGTGCGAGCCTTACATATTTGAGTTCCAGCGATACTTGTCTGATAAGCATGACCAAACAATTTAGAACTAGGTTCTTGGTTTTGCCAGTTTTGTCTCGGTTTTGGTGATTTTTTCTTGGTTTTGGTGGGTATCACTTTGAAACTGAACGTGAATCCTGGTTCCGCCATGTTTCGGCTTGTATCGGTAGTATCAAACTAGTTTAGAAAAATTTCATCAAGTCTTGGATGAACTTATTGAAAGTTGCAAAAATCTTCAAAAAATTATTGGGAGAAAGAGGGGTTAATGATCCTTCTTATTAATAATTTCATCTCCATTCGATAATGATCTCAAAACTATAAGTTTTAATCTATTATAATCTTTTATATTCTATTTAATTTTTGAATATAAGCATTAGAAAACTATCTTGTATTTGAGTTTAATTTAGGTTTAGTCACATATCGTCTGTTGGATTGTTTGTATGGTGTTAAGACAGTTATAAATATATGTATCCATTAACTCATAATAAATAGATTGATTGATTCTGATTATTTCATAATATGGTATCAGAGCGCATTATGAAATAAATCTCAGCTGTCATTCTCAACCATCATAATCGATGGCCGACTCCGATTCCGACTCCGACTTCGATTTTGAAGTCGACTCCGGTTCCAACTTTGACTCCGTAATCGTATCACCAATTCGATACCGACTTCGCAATCGCGTTGCCTACTTGATTCCACATCTGTTTCAATTTCTGTTTTTCCCTACTTTGTGATTGCAGGAACTTTGGCTTGTCCCTCCTCGACTGCAAGGGTATAAACTAAGCTTGATGCAACCCTTTGCTCCCCTTTACTTACTACTTCTTCTAAAAAAGAAGTTTATTTGCTACCTATTATTGCTTCTAATAAAAAAGCTTATGTGCTGCCTACTACTACTTTTTAGAAAAAAGTTTATTTACTGCCTACTACTGTTTTTAAGAAAAAAGTTTATCTATTGCTACTGCTGCTGCTGCTCGAATATTTGTGTACTCTGGTGATTGAAGTGATTCATCTACTACTACTGTTGTTGTTCCTCACCCACTTCAAGTTAGTTGTATTATTAAAAGGAGAGACCGTATTTTCTAATCTGTGTAATAAGTTGGTATAATTGATATTTATACTCCAACTTGAGAGGGAGTGTTAGATTAAAAAACTATCTTGTATTTAAATTTATTTTAGATTTAGTCCCATATCGTCTATTTGATTGTTTATATGATATTGAGACACCTATAAATATATGTATCGCTTGACTCATAATAAATAGATTGGTTGTTTTGGTTATTTCATCACAACCCTAATGCAACTTTAATTTAAAGACATTCATTTTTATTTGGATAAAATTTTGGATACTCTTGTTCAGTACCATAACTTCATTTATTTTATATAACATGCACTTAGCTGACATATTTATATTATATGCTTTTTAGACGCCACATTCTGTATAGTACCAAAAGGTGGCAAACATGCCTTTTACCAAGCCTATACGTTTATATACAGAAGAACTGAAACTGGAACTTAAAAACGAAATCGTTAGAACTAGTGAAACTTGTAGAAACCTTCTATACAATGAGGGTTTGGAACCGAAAATGATCTGTAAAAACTTAGTTTAGAAGTGCAGGTTTTGCAAATAACAGATTCTCTCTATTGGAACCTACAAAACCCATTCGTCTTGTGAACGAGGCATATTTTGGGATTAAATAATAGACCGAAAGCCCATGTGAGTTGTGTCTGAGTTAATCTAGACACATCTCCCCTCCTCCCATTTTTCATCATATCTTCTCTCCTCTGCAGTGATAAATAACCAAAAAAAAAAAAAGGATTGAGGAGAAGGATGTTCAAACAAGTTGTTTAATCAAGTTCTATCCTTATGTTTTCTGGACTTCATGTCGTCCTTTACTATGTTATATGTAACCCTTCGAATTTATACTATCCAGGTAGGAAACTTATCTCTGTATTCTTTATTTCAGAGAAAGGATGAGAGAAAGGAAGGGTTTGTATCTAGTTTGAATTTGAGGTTTTAGTTTGTTGGAGATTGAAAATGATACAGGAAGAGGATAAGAGCAAAAAGTCATTTTACAAATCAAGACTAACAAAGTTTGTAGAGTTGTGAATGGCGGAGTTGTCATCGTAAGTGGAGGGTGTTAAGTGATTAATTTGAAACAAAAGGGTGCTTAAATTATAATCGGGAAAATGTTGAGAGGCTTTCTGTGAATTTTCCTAATAGAATAAGTAGAAATTTTGAATATTCTGATATATGCGTAGCATTATGGCAGAACGCAAGAACTGGTTTGGAGCCATGCTGATGAATGGGTAGGTTCGAGTCCAGATGTAGAAGAACATGATTGGATCTAGACAACCAAATCGGATGAATGTGGTTGTGCCTGAATATTAGACTCATTGAAAGCCCCAATCAAGATCTTGGACTAGTTGTACAAGACCTTGTCTTCTCCTCCCAAAAGAAATGCTACAACATCTAACCGATTGCAGGCTATGCCAACCGAGTTAGTCGAACTCGAAATGACACACACCATTCCTTTTTTATTTGTGTAGTTTAATTCAAAACTTAAAAGTCATAGAAGTAGCTCAAAATTGTGAGCCACGATGATGAATCCACAATTTCTGTGTGTGCGCATGCGATGGCAGCTACATCTAGGATGTCTCCCTAAACTGATTCTAGAGTTTCTGGGAATCCCATGGCCCCTCAAAACCATGCAGATCTAGGGCAAACAAGCAAAGGTGATAATTTTCTTAACCCTGGGAATGAGACCTCTTCTCCTCATAAGTGGATCAAAGTTACATACATATGAAGAAGACAAAAAAATGCAAGCAGTGTTTCTGTCTTAGGTTTCTGTGGAACCCTCCCAACCAGTCTACTTTTCTAGACCTCTGTGACCATGGAACATTCCTGAATGGGGCTCAAAGTCACAGAAGCCTCCACACCTAGTTTTCAAACCAGGGCGAGCCACCACATCATTGGGAAATATCTATACTTTTGGTATGATATTAATAGATGATGTCAAATTAGACTATTATCCTCTAAGCATATAGGTCAAAAGGGCAAATTTATGAAAGCTTATGATGAAGAAATTAAAATCAAAGTGGAGAGATGGAAGAATATGTTGGTCGGTTATGTTGTGAGAAGCAAACCTTGTCCAACACTTTAAGGCTGCAGTTCTCAGGGTGTGGAAGCCTAGTTCAAACCTGCTAGTACTTATGAGGGAGAATGTCTATTTCTTCTTTCAGTTTTTTTATGGAAAAGATTCTGAAGAGGATCGTGCAAATCTTGGTTGTTTGATGGAAGAGTTATTCTGAAGAAGTGGTCCTCATGTATAGCCTTGGAAATGGACTTGCTTGCAACAAAGCGTATATGGGTAATATTTCCAAATCTACACCTCAAATTCTGGTCAAAATCCATACTAAGCAAGATGGCAAGCTATGTGCAAGCCATTGTTTCTTGACGATGCTATAGCCTTGGTGGAGAAACTGGTTTTTGTATGATGCTTCATTCAAGTATCTGCAAGGAATCTGTATCCGTACCGATGAGATTGTGCTAGAGATGCAAGACAAAATTTTGGTGCATATTCTAGTAGAATATGATTAGAGGCACCCAAGATGTGATACTTGTTGCACAGTTCGCTATGTTGTGGCTGAGTGCTCCAACAGTACCAAATTGGTTTTCCGAACAGAAGGAAAAAGATGAAGGGAAAGACTCAAAATCCTGATGTTGGAGGTACTTATTAGAGCAATAAAGCTAGAAGCAAGGATCAGCTTGGGAATGCAAATACTGGAAAAGAAAGCAATGGAATCTGACATGCTTGTGAACAAGAGGGATAATGCACACATAAAGGAGAAAATGGAGGAACCAATACTTTTTCAGGATATGAATACTGTAAGAGAGAAGGAAGATGTTCCCCAGAACTTCATGAAATAGGACGAAGAATATAGTATAGATGAGGAAGAGGAAGTTCCCAACACTAAGAGGAAGTTCCTAACCTTGAAAACCAAGATTTACGTACATATCAAAATGACCAGGAGGAAAATCAAGGTAGCCTGGATGATCCTGCCGCTAGCATTGAAACTCCGGTTCAAGAAGAGGCACAAGATGAGGTGCGCCAAGGTGAAGATATCTGATTCTTCTCAACAAGGAGAGGAGTTTCTGAATCCTAATTAAGTTATAAGTGAAGCAAGTACGAAAGCACCTGAAGGGATACCTCAATCTGCAAAGCAAGCTAACCAAAGCAAGTACCAAAAGAACTCACCAAGGTGAATCTTAAACAGAATAATGTCATCTCAACCATTGAATAATCTCAACAGAAGAAAGATATTCCAAATTGACAAGCTTGGGACCAGAAGAAAGAATTGCAGCATGATTTAAGAAGCCAAAAGGGGGCTGGTTCTGCGCAAATGTCTACATCCCATTCCCAGCGAAGATAATCTCATGGAACGTGTGATGATTAAACTCCAAAAGGAGAAATAGAGTTGTAAGACAAGTTATTTTGCAACTAAGGTAGAAATAGTAGGTTGGTAGAGTTGAAAGTCTGGAAAAGGAAGTTTGTTAAACTTAATAAAAGATTTTGGCACTTGTAGAGGGGTCATGCTAATTTTATTGAAGATCTTAAAGAAATAATTTGGTTTTTTTGGAACCCATCAAGATGGGAGGTTAAGATAACTCGTACATCAACCCAGCTCTTTCATGCCGAGTGTCATGGTTCTGAATATCGGAAATTGGGATCATATTGGATGGATTTTTTTCATATCGGATATCCACATATTCGACGATATATCCGGGATACGAGCTCATATCGGACATTCATATCTAACATTTTATATACACCAAATATGTAAGTTCAATATCTTATAGGTGGTTTACTCATCTAGCTAGTATTACATAATGTGTGTGTTCAAGAACATGTTCATGTATATAAGCATAATAGAATAAAATAAACTATAGAATAAATTCAACTAAAGTTGAAAATATAGGCTATGGTGATAATTGAGATTTATACAAGACAAGGATAGTAGTTGAAGAAGATTGGTAGCTATAATAAAGAGATAACAATAATAGTAACAATAATAACAGTAGCTGAGTAAACAAAGATGTAAAAAGAGAAAAAGTGGAAATAGAAGAGAATTTTGGAGAAAGTTTTAAGTTTTGAGCAGTACTTAAATAAACTCTCAATGTAGATCTCTAATATTAGTTACTCTTTTCTTGTCTAGCTCTTTGATTTAAGTAGAGGTGAAAGAAATTGAATTTTCCCTCATACAAGGGAATAATATTGGTATGAACACTAAATATATTTCCAAGTTAAAAACTTAATTAAAAAGGAACCATATTGGTCGATATATCAGGGTGATGTATCGAGACTGTATATCGTGCGATATTCCAGCCGATATACACACAAAACAGTATGGCTTCTTTTTTAATGTATCATCTCGACTGATCCAAAAAAATGGCAGGATATTGGCCATATCGGAATATTTAAAACAAAGCCAAGTGTACATAGGCTATATCGGAGATATTTAAAACAAAGCCAAGTGTACATATTGATCGCTCTGTACAATCCTATTTATGACTAGTATATGGTACAACATAATAGACGAGGGAAGGCTAGCTTTATGGCAAGATGTAATGACAACCAGAGAGAAGTATGCAAGCACCATGGTTACAAATGGGAGACTTTAATGATGTTCGATACCATCATGAGAAGATTGGACGGGAGAATCGTACTGATAGTTGGCTTGCAAACATCAATTTATGTATACAACAAGCTGGATTATGGGACTTCACTCCTGCCAGATGGACATGGTGCAATCATGCTGTAGGATTCTCCTATAGAATAGGCAGGCTTTTGTGAAACACTCAATGGATAAACACCATGGCTCAATCATCAGCATGTGTGTTAGATCCTTCTATGAGTGATTACTGTTTTCTGCTTGTCAGTATTAAATGTCAACTTCATTTTGGCCCAAAACAATTGAGATACTCCACTTGTTGGCATGAAAATCATGTCTATGAAGAATGTGCCTTGAATGCCTGGAAATGCAATTTAATAGGAGATGCCTTGTTCAGATTCTCATGTAAACTTAAATGTGTGAAAATTGCTTTGGAAGCATGGACTAAAACTAATGCACCTGTGGATGCAAATATTATAGAAGGCAAGAAATGTTGCATGATATGCAAGCTGGCTGAATGAAGATTTGGCAGGAGACATTACAAAGGGGTTACTTTAAACTGATAGATAAGGAAGAATGCAAAGGTCAACATATAAGTAGGCTTAATTGGCTCGCACAAGGAGAAATAAATACCCAGTTTTTTCATGCTCTTGTGAATTGGGGAGCAACTTCTCATCTATTGAGAAGGTCATTATACTAGACTGATCTGAACAGAGATAGTAGAGGGCATCAAGGAACAAGTACTGAATTTCTACATAACCCTATCCAATATTCCTTTCCAGTATTCAGTGGAGGAGATTCCTTACAAAAGAGGAGCTACTGATGAAGAAAACTCATTGCTATGTCAAGCATTATCTATGGAGGAGTTGATGTTAACTGTTTAGGATTTTGACTCGTCGAAGAGTCCTAGTTTAGACGGGATGAATTTCAAGTTCTATTAACTTCATTGGAAGATGATAAAAAAGAAAAAACTTTTTGATGCACAGTGTTGGTTCATGGAAAGTGGAGAGCTTGTAAAAGGAATAAATCACACCTTATAACTCTAGTTCTAAAGAAGAAGGGTGCAATTGAATTAGGATAATATAGGCCTATATCTTGTTTCAATGTTATATATAAGATAATCTTGAAGGCAGCAAACTGGCTTAAGGAGCTCATGCCAGAACATACTTCTCCAAATCAACATTCATTCATCAAGGGAAAAGAATCCAAGATGAAATACTATTAGCACATGAAATGGTCAGGGAGTTCTCTGTTGTGGCATCTTCAAGGAGAACTGGTCTCTAGATTGTCTTAAAAAGGCCTTTGGTAGTGTAAGTAGAGACTTTATTATAACTACTCTCGCAAATAGAATTTACTAGAAAATTTACAGCTTGGAATGGCAGATGTATAGCTGAGGTGACCTTTTTGGTCAGCCAATGGAGCACTAACTTGGTATTTTAAATGCTCAAGGGGAGTTAGGCAAGGAGATCCCTTCGTCTTATCTTTTTTGTAGAGCTATGGAAGCCTTATCAGTGATGCTGGAAGTAGGTGTTTTGAAGGGACAAATAAAGCTTTTTACTGTAGGAGCATCGGTGCCTTTATCTCATATTGTATTTGCTGAAAGTAGAGATCACCTTTTCTTTACTCAAGAAGCTCATGGAGGTTATGATCAAGTTTACTATTATGCAATACACAAAGTGGAAGATAGAGACAGATGAAGACAAGGAAATACTGATAATTGGGTCATCACACTATCGATGAGAAAAGCAAGGTAATGCGAAACAAAACATGCATGAGAATTGATAACTATAGCTTGGCACGTTGAAATGAAGGTTTACTTATTATAGTTCTTCACTCTTGTTGTCAAGATTGCTATAATTGTTTAGGAGAAAATGTAAGGTGAGTGCTGAATTTACTATATTTCATTACTCATTAATTCAATATTTTATTTGAGGTTTATTTATCTCTCTGTGTGTGTGCGTGCACGTGCACATGTGCTTGTGTGTAAAAAGTGTGCATGAGCGAGCACACATGCATGTGTGGGCGTGTGTGCGTGCATGCGTGTGTAATTTGTGGCGTGTATGCGCATGTGTGCATGCATATTTGCGCTCATGAGTAAAAAATGTGTATGAATGCATGTGTGTGTGGGCATGCACGTGTATTTGTGTTTGCATATGCGCGTTTATGTGTTCATGTTTGTTGCATATATCGTATCTAATTTGTGGTGCCGATTTGTTATTGGTGTGATATTGCCCGTATATATTGATACTGATACTAATTTCAATATTTTAAACCTCAATTTGAAGTAAATAAACGAGTTTTTATTACCTCGTATATGAGGTTCTTGAAGCAAACATCTGTCCATGGTATTTCTATTTGTTAGTACTTGAAAGGAACTAATCTCACCATCAATAGTTGATACTAGATATCTCAGCCTGGAAGAAAAACAAAAATAATCTACTGGATGGCTTGCAGAAAAACTTTTTAATCTCTATGTTAAAACAGCTTAAAAATTTTATTTCTATACTCCATACTGTACTTGGAAACTAGTTCTTGTGGGATTTTGGGCATCATTGGGCATCGGATATAATCTGATTCCATAATTTTTTATTTGTGGAAGCCCGTTATAAGTTGGCACAATTTTGCAAAATTTGTTTGTTTAATAATTATCCACGTGGTACTACTTTCTTTGTCTTCTACAGTTTCAAGCCACCTATGGAAAACCATTGCTGGCAGCTAAGGATTCAAAGTGTTCTGCTAAGGATGCTGAAGCAGGGGTTCTTGCTATGGAAGCGCTGCATAAGCAGGTAACCCCGGCCCCATCCCCACACCACAAATTTCTTGAAGTGCAACCCTCTCTCGTTGTAGAAAATTTGTTTAATGTCATTTTGATCTTAGGTCATGCCATTCCTCCTCCGTCGAACAAAAGATGAAGTTTTATCTGATCTTCCTGAGAAAATTATTCAGGACCGATATTGTGATCTAAGTCCTATACAACTTAAACTTTATGAGCAGTTTTCTGGTTCAAACACAAAAAAGGAAATTTCAACTTTGGTGAATGAACATGACTCCACAAATACAAAAGTAGAAGCTAAACCATCAAATGCAACTTCACATGTCTTCCAGGTATTTGGTCATGCATCCTCGAACATAACTACTGGTTTAGTACTGCTTTTTTTCTTAGTTATATTCTTTAATTTTTTAAATCCAGGCACTACAGTATCTGCTGAAACTTTGTAGTCATCCGTTACTTGTCATTGGTGATAAACCTCCAGATGCCCTTAAAGATATCATTTCAGAAGCTATCCCTGGCTGCACTGATCTTCTCACGGAGCTGCACGCACTGCACCATTCTCCTAAATTGGTTGCTCTTCAAGAAATTCTAGAAGAGTGTGGGATTGGTTTAGATGTGTCAAGCTCTAACAGCCCCCTTATGGTTGGACAGCATAGAGTTTTGATCTTTGCTCAACACAGGGTACATATTTGTTTTCATGATTTAGTGCCTGTATCTCAAAAACTACAACTTTTTAGATTAGTAAAATACTCTGTTGTTAAACTCTTGCAGTCTCTTCTTGATATAATTGAGAGGGATCTGTTTCAAGCTCACATGAAGAGGTTAGTCCTTTGTAAATGTTTTACCTCAATATAATGTTGGCATGATGTTTGAATAGTTTTCTTAAAGACTCAAGTTGTCAGAAGGGTGAAGGATTATAACTTTGTTTTCTAACACATCTCTATAATATTATCACCTTTTCTTGTTGGTAATGACCTGGGCTTTTACGCATCAATATAGACATGGGTCATACATATATAACATATAGAAGTGAGCTAGTGTACTTTCTGAATGCGTTATACATATATAATATATCAAGTTGAGTTAGGCTACTTCCAGGATTATTGAAACTGAGTACCTAATTGAACTTGATTTAATTGAAATGAGTTTAAACTAATTTACTGATTCACCTCTGAGAGTTGACAAAGAACTAAAATACTCGGACAAAACAAATTTTGGTGCAACCCATGAGATTTGGGGCAAAACTGAAAACATGAGATTTAACAAAAAATGTAGAAAAGTTCAAATAAAAACAATTGGTCAACTATTTGTCAGATATAAGAAATAACTCAAAAAAATTGATGAGTTCATCATATATAAGAGAAGCATAAAAAAACTATTAAATTAAAAAGCGCCTTTCTTCTTCAAATTTATCTATCTAATTTGTTGGGAATTTTTCTTCAAAAAAAATTTCTTCTTAATTTTGTTTATAAATAGACAGGAATAATTTCTAGTTTTAATAGGAATTTTCAGTTGATTGATAAATTCAGCTTTAATTGAAAAAGGAATTGGTATTCAAGATGTCTCCAGATTTGGCAAAAAAACTCAAAGCATAAGATTTGAAAAGGAACTAAAAGGGTTACATAAACTAAAATTCGTTAGTTACTTGTGAGATATGAAAAATAACTCAAAAAGTTCATCCTATGTAAGAAATGCATAACTAATGATTCATTATTTAAAGAACTTATCTTTCCTCATCAATTTTATCCAACTAATTTTTCTGGGGATTTCTCTTCAGAATGCTTTTTCTCACTTTATTTTGACTATAAATAGACAGGAGAATTTTTTAGTTCTATTAGGAAAATATTTTTCAATTGATTGATAAATTTTCCTATTTAATTAAAGAGTAAACTTGTACTATAGTTCCTACATGATTTAACAGAAAATGAAAGTGTAAGATTTTGAGGAAAGTTACAAGAATTAGACAAAGGAATATTTTGTTAGCTACTCGTGAGAAATACAGAAGAGAGCTTCCAAAGTTGGTGAGTTCATCATATATAAGAAAAGTATGAATAACAATTTATTAATTAAAGACTATATCTTTCATCAAAAGAATATGCCTTCAATTTTATGTGTCTAATTTGATTAAGAATTCTTCTTCATAAATATCTTTTCCTTCTTTATTTCCATTAGAACTTGATGTTAGAATCTGAAAAAAAAAAAAAAAAAGGGAGAGAGAGAGAGAAAAAACTCAAAGCATGAGATTTGTCCTTGTTTGTTTCATTAATAAATAGACGTGGGAATTTGGGAAAAAAAAAACCTATTATGTGTGATTCGTCAAAATACTAAAGGAGTTTGATAAAAGACTTGTTTAGCTACTTGTGAGCGATCGGAAAGAATCAAAAAAGGTTTGTGAGTTCATTATATAGGAAAGGCATAAATAAATGCATAGATATTGATGCAAGTTAAAATACATACTTCTTCAATTTTATCCATCTGATTTTGTTGATAATTTGTTGATAATTTTATCCATCTAATTTTGTCGATAATTTTGTTGATACTTGTTCATAAATTATTTTCTTTCTTATTTCGATTATTAATAGGCATGAGAAATTTTTATTTCTATTACGACTGGTTTTTAATTTGTTCGGTCCTGATTAGTTAAGAATTGTAATTGGTACTTGATTCTTATACCGTAAGTTTTTTTTTTTTTTCCCCTTCCAAAAGACAAGCCATACATTTCTCTTAAAAGAAAAAATTTGTAAGTGATGATGTTGACCGACATGGTGCGAGATATGGGCTCAAGAATACTCTAAATTCAAGAAAAATCCAAGAAGAATGGGGGCTCATTTTCATTCGCTATTCTATGTAAACTAGCAAATTAGCATTGTGATGCACGGTTTGAATGGTAAATAATATGTAGATATATATTCATAAAATAACCTAAATACACAAATAACTAAAGAAAAGGAGAACAGTTGAAAAATTAGCTTAAGTTTATTTTGTTCAATCTTGTGAAATCCTTCTTGTCATATTTACATAAGCTTTCAACTGTCACTAAAAGTAAGATTTTTAAATGTCTTTCTTGTATATTTATTATGAAAATTATTTTTCTGTTGGTGCTTATCTAACCAACTAAAAGATAGTGTGTTGGATTCAAATTATATTTAAACTGATTGATGAAAAATTCAACTTTAATTAAAAAGAAATTTGTATTCGAATTCCTGTGAGATTTGACTAAAGAAAATTAATATGCAAGGTTTTAAAGAAAAAAAGGAAAAAGAAAATTTGGTTAGGTACTCTTGTGATATGTATGAGAACTCAAAAGATTGGTATCGTTATCATGTATAAGAAAACATAGATAATGATTCATAAGTTAAAGAACATTCCTTTTTTCTTCAATTTTATCCATTTAATTTGGGATAGTTTTTAATTATTTTCTTTGTTATTTTATTTGGTCTTCACAGTGATATTGTTTTTCTTAATCTCAATTTTTTTAATCTCCTCTACTCAAAAGAAGATTACTTTCTCATAATGCTTTTCAATTTTCTTTTAATGCCTGACTTACTAGAGAAAAGTCTTTTTTTTTTTTCTTTTCCAAATCCTACCTTTTATTCTTTAAAAAAGCGAAATTAATTAAAAAAAATTATAATTGTGCTTCCTTGCCTAGTTCTATTCTTACTTTTTTGCGACAAAAAGCACACTAGATTTGGTCATCTATAACATCTGCTGTTTATCAAAAGCGAAGAAACTGCTTGCCAAAAGTCTACCTATTACGTTTGCTTGTCAAAAGTCTTAGAAATGTCTGTGTTGCTTGTCAGAAGTCTCTTGGCCCTTGCTCGTCAAAAATGAACAGTGCTCATAAAAAACGAACTATTATTGTTGCTTGTCAAGAATAAACTGTTACTATTATTTGTTAAAACCTTGCTCATCGCATATTATTGGGCCACCCTACTTGTGGACCATAACTATGATTGTTCTGTTATTATCTCTTTAATGGAACGCGGAGGGTTACATCCCGCCATTTAGCGTCAAAAAAAAAAAAGCCTGCTCGTCAAAAGTTAACTACTGATGATGGTGGTCTAAAGTCAAATGCTACTTGTCGAAATTCCACTATTATTATGCTTATCAAACACCCAAAGAATAACTGGTACTCATCATTGACTGTGGATACATCTCCGAGGAGATGAAATCTAAGATATATTATTTCCCTCTTTTTGTGACAAGTTGAAGCAAAAGTGATATCTATGTTCCAGACAGACTAGGAGTGGGAATATTAGAATTTAGATATTAAAATGGGTGTTTTATCATTGTAATATTGTATTTTCTCTGCTATATAA
The DNA here is from genome assembly GCA_036321105.1 of Dracaena cambodiana. Lineage (NCBI taxonomy): Eukaryota > Viridiplantae > Streptophyta > Magnoliopsida > Asparagales > Asparagaceae > Dracaena > Dracaena cambodiana. The sequence continues at coordinate 27,184,208 of JAYEPQ010000008.1, read as the reverse complement.
ATTACATGATAGCAACTCTAGATGGACATCCTGTTGCTCTTTCTGAATCCTCATAGATCCTTTGGTATCAAAAGATTTTATTAATGATAATGAAAGTAACCTGATGTTATCTACTTGGATATTTTATATAAGTTTAAATTGAGTTATATGTTAAAAGTTTCTTTTCGGTTAATTTTAATTTGTGCTGTATGTTAAAAGTTTCTTTTTGGGTACTATTCCATTTAATTATATTTCTGGAAGAACCTTATTATTTTTTGTTACTTCTTTATTAAAGTAATGACCTTAGCTCTTGATTCAATAGTCTCACATATCTGCGGCTGGATGGCGCTGTAGAGCAGTTGAAACGTTTTGAAATTGTGAAAACATTTAATTCTGATCCTACTATCGATGTTCTGCTTCTCACAACAAATGGTAAGGCTTGATCATGTTGAAGTTGTTGTATTTTCTTGGAGATTCACTAATCTATCATATTTGCAGTTGGTGGGCTTGGCTTGAATTTGACCTCAGCTGATACGCTAGTCTTCATGGAACATGATTGGAATCCGATGAAAGATCTTCAAGTAAGTTTCACTATTCAGTCTGTTTGAACTTACTACAAAAATTAGATTTTAGCTTTTGCATCATATGCTGCTTCCTGTTTACTCTGTGAAATGAACTTAAAATGTCAGATTGACATTTAATTGTAGATACCCTTATTTCAGTTTGTACATATAGAACTCAAACAAACTTTTTTCTTTGGATTTACGTGCTTGTTATATGGGTTAGTAAAGTGAGAAACCTATTGGACCTGGATAGTTATACTTGTTCAAGCCTCACTTTTTTGTCTGGCTATAGTTAACTCTCGCTGGTCTGAATTTTTCTGATATTTGAGGACTATTGTAATTTAAAATAAAACAGTAGTTGAAAAGAAAAGAAGTCAATCCAATATGAATGTTGTATGTGAGACAAAAATCGTGGTTACTCTTTAAATATTTCGTTAATTCACAAGAAGTAGGTAAGTAGGTCACCCTTCTCGCCTTTTTGTTTATTTCTCTTTCCCTAGAATAATCAGTTACTCCGCTTGAGGATAAGTTTGATTTCTTAGTTGCACTCATTGAAGAGAAGCTGTAGAGGACAAGAAATGGTTTTGGGTTTGTGATGGTAGCCTTTGTTGGATTTGGAAAAGAATAAATTGTATGGTTCAGTAAAAACAAAGAAGATCAGTTTCGAGCCTCATGCCTCAGGCAAACACACGCCCACTCTCACGAATCAATCGCAAAGAGATTTCTTAGCTAAACACATGCTAGGGTTTCTCATAGAAACAATTTTCATCAATCCATTCTCTAATTAGAAAGTATCATGAAAGGCTCAATTCTACGTGCAATAACAAAAGTCTTAAGTAAAACAAAAGAATAAAAGGATAAAGTCTAGTTTAAATATGGTCTTCAATAGAAGCTTGCAATACAAGCTAGGTTGCTGCATCTCCCATCTTTGACGCTCCATTACCACCTGCTACTAATTTTTCAATTATCAGCATTTTTGGCGCTCTATTATAACCCTTGCTCTACCATATTACATGTAGATTATGCATACAAGATTACTTTTTTTTTTTAACTAAGCTGATTCTACGCTTGTAAGGGTGGCAAGTGGGTTGACATGGTCCGTGCCTGAGCATGTGCATCAAGAGTCCACATAGTCACACAAAAACCCGAAGCTAGAAAGACACAGTGACATAGTAGCACAGAGTTACCACAGTCACACAAGAGTCGAGCATAAAGAGTCCACAGTGTCAACATAGTCACACATTGACAGAGTCGTACAAAAAGACCCAAATTAACAGCTAAAACCATAGCGACACCCACAGCTGAAAGCTAAAGCCAGGGCAAAATACAACCAAAAGTCAAAGCCAAATTGAAACCACAACCGAAAGCCAAAGCCAAACTGAATGCACAATCGAAAGCCATAGCCCAAGCGAAACTCATAATCGAAAGCCAAAGGCAAATCCAATGCACAAATGGGCTAAAATTAAAATAAATTTCAAGAAAAAATTTAACTCTAATTTACATAGTATCGTGATCTAAGTGGTCGACGAATAAGAAGTTCAGAGAGACTGAGAGTGAGAGAAAGAAAGAGCTTGATTTGGATCGCTACTGAGACTGAGAGAAATCCAAAGGTCACCATAGAAGATTATTGGCAACAGAGAAGATCGACAACAGAAGGGAGCACCGATCACCGAGAGAGATTGGAGGTTAGGATTGAGGACAGAGTAGAGAGAAGCAACGAAAGAGTGCGAGAAATCCTAATCCGACTCTGCCTTAAAGGGATAAAGTTTGGGGATCGGTTTTGGTTCAAAACTCAAAAAAAAAAAAAAAAAAAAAAAAAAAACCTGATATACAATTTTTATAACTCGGCAAGTATTCGGTACTCGATCGAGAACACCGTGTACTTGTTTTGTCTGCGTTTTGAGGTGATTTCTTAAACTGATAAACTCATCCGTTTTTACTTCGATATCGAGTACTCGGATGAGTACTCGTCCGATTTTTCTGAATTTTAAAACATTTGGGGGAGAGGACCGTAATCGTCGTCCTCAACTTATTTTCTGGATTAATTCTTAAAGTTTTATGAGTTATGAGTGAGAGTTACAGAAAAATATCAAAAAAATATAACTTATTATGGCGTCTTACGCAACCTAACATCCTAAAGTAAAACCCTAGGGCCTAGATTTTGAGTTAATGCTCAATGGTTGAAGTAAAACACAAGTTTAAAATATGGCAAACACAACGAATATGAAATAATTTTCCATTCAAAATTGGTTTTGTATAATTTTTAAAACTCAATTGCAGAAATATTCTTAGTAGCATTGTCTGAAGAAATAAGTTTTTTTCTCAATTTAGAAAGTAGTAAAAACAACAACAATTGATTGGCTAAGATTTCTAGTAGTGTGAGAAAAACAAATTCTCTAAAACCAATAATTTTTTTTGCAAAATCCATTAATCATTAATATAATGAACAGTAACAAAAGGATAGTTATATCTTTTTAGACCTTCCCAACAATCAGAAATAAAACAGATTTTATAAGGCAAAGAAGGGAGTATACAAATCAAAATTTGTTCTCATATTTTATAGATCTTATAAATATCGGATTTGTATGTACTCTATAAGAAATTTTTTGAAGTCAAAATTATGCATTGTCTTTATGTATTTTTTGAAGACAAGATTTTTGGCTGTACTGAGAGGTTGTTAAGTTTGAACGATATATGAAGTTAAATTATCTCTATATGAAACAGGATTATATCGAAATGTTCTTGTGTTGTCATATAAGTACTAATCTTAGCTTGTTGTGGTTGATTAGGGGGTGTGTTTTTTTGTGGTGTCTCTTTAAATGATTAGTACCACTATCTTAGGAAATGAATAAAATTTTTGATAAATTTTGCATCTAGTCTTTCTAACTATTATTAATTTGTTTTCAAAATAGTTCCAAATATCATATTTAGAAGTTCTAGATGACGTTGGTACATCATATGAAGAAGAAAGAATTGTAAATAGTTTATTTAGTAACATTAGGAAATGCAGTGTGATCAGTGGAATGTGAGGTGTAGGTATAATATTGTGGTTGAATAAATGGAATAATGGGCGTATCAGCTAGAAGCTGATGTAAAGCTTGATACTTTTCAGAACTTAAAAAAATATTAAAAACATAGCTAGTAGAGGAGTTCATATCCATTTTAAAGTTTAAATTAAAATATTAATTATCAAAAAAGTTTTAAAAATAAATGTATCTCGATCTTGAAAGTTGAAGGAGGTTCTTCTACCTTTAGAGCTAAGAGCTCGAGAGTTGAAATTTTGAGAACATTGAGGTAGAGCCTTGATCATGAGAGAACTTTTGAGATTTAGAAGTTATGAAATTAGAGAGCAATGAGAGGTTCTTAGAAATATTTTGTAAGGAGAAAAAAATGAGAGGGTGGGGAGGATTTATAGGTATTGTGGGGAATGTAATTTTTTTTTTTGCAAAACCACCCCATGGGCAGCTAGAAGGGTATTTGCAGAAAAAAAAAAAAAGCCAAAAAACCTTCCCAATGGCTACTTTAGTCGTTTGGAAGGTTTTTGCAAAAAAAATTTACATAAACTTCCAATAACAGCTTGTTTAGCTGTTGAACATAGGGGGCAGGCTATGCCCATATGCTGGCACATACCTGGTTGTGCCTTTGCCGGCATTTGCTTGCAGCCAAGGTTATAAATAGCAGCTATAGCGGATATATTGTTTTGAAAAATTTAAAGTGGTATTGTTATCGGAGAAATATCGGGAATGTTTTTCAGATATGGGATGCCAATATCAGAATGTAAATATACATACATATACCATAAAAATTAAATTTGAATAAGGTAATTCATGCATAGATCATAAAATGTTACATAAACCATCATATATATACAAGTTTAGGATATATTTATCTCGACAACTTGGCATCACATTTTTTATTTTGGTCACTTTGGGAAAAAAAAGTAATTTTTCAATAAAGTTACAACCATGATTTCAAATTGACATAAAAAAACATCTCACTTTTTATCCATAACATAAAAAACAAAGCAAAGATTAAAGCAAAAGAAAAAAATATAGCTGTTGTTATTTTGCATCTTGATATAGCGGCTGCAATATCAGGTCCAAGCCGATATTAAGCCGCTATTTCTCCAAAAACATTAAACGCTATGAAATTGCTTATATCATTGTGTTTTGTGCCCCAAATATCGATATTACGGCCAATATTTAAAACACTGCTTGCGGCCCAACGTGTACTATGTCTTTTCTATGTCAATGTGCAAACAAATTATCTCATAATCATTAAAATCACCTAACAGTTCTGCCAACGTATACTATGTAATAGTGCTGTACTCCCCTTTAATACCACATCAGAAGAAACAATCCTGCAATTCATGTTGAGCCACATCTCTTACTTGTTGATTTTACATGTCGTTCAATGTATATGCAAGTCTCTTCCATGTCACCATGCACACAAATTATGTTATAATCATTAAATAATGCTAGCAATTCCCCCAGTGTGCACTGTGTTCTTGCTGATCCAAGTAATCGATCCCCTTAGTACTGCATCCAAAAAATTTTGCTCTGTTGAGGTTTTTACCCAGCACCAAGAAAAAGATCATGCACTTATGATTGTTCAAAAACCACTAGTAGCATTTATTCAGCACTGATTCTCCTCAAACAGCAGGTATGCTAGTTGCACAAATGGCTGGTATGCTAGTTACAGATAGTTCTCAACTTGGAGTTTAAACTTACACTGACCAGTTATTGGATGTATGCTGTGCTTGCAGGCAATGGACAGAGCACATAGGTTGGGTCAGCGCAAAGTTGTTAATGTCCATCGCCTCATCATGCGTGGCACCCTGGAAGAGAAAGTCATGAGCCTTCAGAAGTTCAAGGTACAAGTTGCGAATGCTGTCATCACCCAGGAAAATGCAAGCCTGAAAACCATGAATACAGATCAATTACTTGATCTATTCACTCCTGCGCCAAACACCAAAATGGTAATGTTCACTCATATTTTACCCTCCAATTTATGTTGTCATTATCTTGCTTTGTGATGCACCCATGTATTGTTTTTATATCGCTATTTTGACACCCGAGTGAATGGAAAGCCTGTGAAATTTGTTATATTCTTATTACTATTTCGTACCTTTTCGTACCTTGCTACATTTGAAGTTTATTTTACTTGTTCTGGACTAATTTAAAATAAAATTGCTTAATGACCATACCTTACTGTATTTTGCAACTATGAAGCAGGCTTCTTCCTCAAGAGGTTCGAATGAGAACCCGGACGAAGATTCCAGTATCGGGGTTGGTGGGAAGGTCGGAAACATTATCAAAGGGCTCGGAGAGCTCTGGGATCAATCCCAATATGATGAGGAATACAATCTCAGCGAATTCTTAGCAAAGCTTAACAGCTGAGTTGAATCCCCACAGCCATGTACAGTGTATATCAAGTTGTCTGTCGGCCCCAGATTTTGTCGTGTCAACCATTGTTTTACCTTCTTTTTTGGTTTTTCTTCTATCTATCCTCTTTGTATATGATTTATTGGATTTTTGAGGAGCTGGCTAACAAATGTGTGGGCTGACATTGTTTTGGAGGTAGGACCCTGACAAAGGTATAGGTCATCAGCCGCAATTGGGCGAGCGCAAATGTGTAAATTTGAGGGGTTATGTATACCTTCAGCTTTTTATTGTAAGTTGGAGCTTTTTAGAAAATGAACCCGTGCTCCTCAGAAAATGACCTGTGTTCTTTAATTGGCCGGTTTATGCATTTTGTTCTTTGATTGTTAGAAGAAATAATTGTTATAAGATTTTACTCATACACAGTGTTATTACTGCGCGATAGATGATCGTGCAAAATATTTTGTACAGTATCTTTGTACAGAAATCTTTGTCAACTGTATTCTCTACTAATCGCAAATATTTAGCCTTGCTACGCTACTAGCATTTGCACTCCAAAAGTGTGGGATCAATGTGCCTACAGATTCAGGTCTCTTAGTTACGGAATCAATATTGCATCAATTGTTGATTGAATGCTGCCTTTGTTTTTAACCAATTATGTCCAGGTGATTGTTTATAGATTGATTCATACAAATGATGCCTTCATTTTTTTAAAGCTTGCCAGTGTATTTATAGAAAATCCTAATTATAATAATAAGAATAAAATTCTATTTAAAATCAAAATTTTAATCAAAACTTTAATAGAACTCAAACTCTATATAATTACACTATATAAATCAAATAATATAATCATCTTATTCGATTTCCATTGGTTCACGTCGGTTTGGAAATATAAATCTCTGGTAAATGGCTGTTGGACCTTTTCGGTGCACAACTAAGTACAATATGAATTTGATCATCCACGCTGATCCGTGCACCAAATAAAAAACATATTGGAGAAACTGCAAGTTTGAAATGTTGAGATGTGCACCAAATAAAAAACATATTGGAGAAACTGCAAGTTTGAAATGTTGAGATGTGATGGGAAGCAAACTTGTAAATTTGAACGGGATACTTTGTAAAACTGATACTAAATTAATTTTCTTCCTTCGGAGGAGGGGTCTCTAGCATGAGGGTGTGTCCGCCCCAAACAAGAAGAACTCTTCTTCGTTCTATTTAAATTCTATTTAAATGAGCACATTTTAGTTGCATGTAATATTTAGAGATGGTAATGTATGTATCTATTTGTCAATTTTGATTATTTTTATATAAAATTTTAAATTAAAAAAATAAAATTTTTATTTTTAATTAAAAAATTTATATAACTGGGACCAAAATATGACGTACATCACCAACCCTAGGTCCCTATCCCTAGTGAAATTAAATGTACATCCACAACAATTTCTATGATGGAAGCAGTGACAACAGTATCAACCTCAATAACAATGAGGACAGCAAAGCTTTCTCCAAATATATAGAGTCAGGTGTTTATCATATTAGCTATGGATACTTATCTTCTAGCAAAATGCTTTGTGGACCAGTTAAAGGTGCAGTCTGTATTTTGGAGAAAACTGCAACTTGCTTCTTCTTCCATATTTTTCCGATCACTAGGCATTTACCTCGTCTCACGTCTTGCTTAAAGTTAAAACCAAGCAGAATTGCCACAAAATCTAATAGATCAAACTACATGATGCATAAAAACACTCCCAATGCTAATTAATTACATAAAATACAATCACAAGTGAAACAACAACATACAGTACTAATCAATCTGCTAGATGGTTTCAAACTCACACAAATCTTTAAACTGCATCAAACCATCCTCCTTACAATCACAAATTTTATACAAACCACTAAAATACCAAGAAAACGCTATTTCTGTCTCCCGTCAAGGCTTCGACCTCTCCCAATATTATCCATAAGTGCTCCTCCAATCCCTTCTCCAATTCCCTCGATCAGCCCACTAATGAGCCCAGCGACTGCCTGAGTTGCAACTCTTGCTGCTGCCCCCAGACCCAGCATGTTCGATTTCTCGGGGGGCTTGAACCCATGCATGTACAGTCCATTAACCATTTGCTTTGCACAGGCTGCATGCATATGATACCCACAAGCTAAGCAAGAGTAGACCTGGCCTGAGCGCTTCCTGTGACAAACCTCACATTTAACAAAATCTCCCAGAGATGGTAAGAGAATGAGAGGGTGTTGGTGAGTTGGGAAATTCATTTGGCCATGCATTGTAGCGCAACAAGGGTGCATCTCAAAGCCACAAGAGCTGCAACGAAAAGCGTATCCTTTGGAAGCCTGGCCACATATGTCACATCTTGATCGAACAAACCCACCACCTTCATGTCTCAGGATACACAAGTTAGAGAAAAATAGTATATATATATATATATATATATATATATATATATATATATATATATATATATATATATATATGAGTGTGCGCGCGCGCGTTTATAGATTATATATATCCTTTGGTGTGTTTGCATGCATGAAGTCATTAGCTAGTAACAAATACTATCTTATGTATATGATTGGTGCCAATATCTTGACCGAGAAAATTGAGAACAAGAGAAGAAGGGCTAACAGTAAAAAGCCAATACCATCCTCCAAATTTTTCTAGATGTGGAAAAGCATCTAGAAGAAGGGGAAGGGTAATATATTTGTGGTAATAAAGTATATTCTACATGAAATCGAATAGTCAAACAGAATAAATTTTGCCTTCTACTATGTATTTAAATTACTGCATAGTCTTTATCTATATTGAGCACAGCAGCTAGATAGTCCTGGACCTCTTGCAAAATCAAAGGTTCCAAGGACTCAAAAGAGTGAGGATTTTTTGAACGGGTCAAATCGTTGTTCTCTCTCCTCCACATAACCTAGATACCATGGAGTTATGTAGAACAAAGTAAAAGAAATGCAACAAGAGATATATATTTGCTTGATCGAGATCCAAATGCGTGGCTTGTGGTGTACCTGGTTTTGTGAAGAAAACAAGCGGGTGTTGAGGGTGGAGAGGATGGTTGTATAGAGACGGCGGCGCAAGTGCACAGAAATCATGCAGATCATACTCGCATATTTCGCACCTGTACCTCTTGCCTGCACCATATTCCTTGCATCCATTGCAGGTGAAAAGGAAAGGTAGGTTAATCTGTGCCACAGGGTGACATGGGTGGCTAAAATGGAAGATATCTCCCCCTTGGCTTGGTTTGCTAATGGCAGCGATTTCTGTCGATGGATACTTTGATGAAAGGAACCTTTTTGAGCGCTTCATTGCTAGATTGCTCATGCTTTACATGGTTCAATCAGCAAGTGCTCGAGAGTATTTATAAATGCTGCGGAAAGTATGATTCTAGACAGTGTGATCTATATATATAGGATGCAACTGTGATATTATGAATTATTGAGCTAATTGGTGCACAGCTGGAGTTTAGAATTCTTGCCCAAAACTGATTGAGGCAATGCTCCACCATAAAAGCTCCTTTTTCTGGCTTTGCCACATGACTCGGGGAATCGATTCCTTCTCCGTTATCTTTTTCATATGGCTATATATGTGTTCTTGTGTTGAGTGTTTGCATGGAAGTTGGAAAAAAAAAAAAAAAAAGAGTGGAAGTAAACTAATTTACATTATTTCATAGTGTTTTTTAGTCAAGAAGTAAAGTGGAAAATGAGTTCGATCCTATGTCTCACATCTACTTCTAAATTTTACTTTACAAGAATTTTGGATGGAAATAAAAAGTATTAATATTTTATGATTTTGTGGCTTTTTATTTTTTTTTTCTTCTTAAAAAAAATTATTTTATTTCTCTTCTATCTCTTACTACTTCCAAAAAGTTAAAAACAAATAATAATAGAAGTATAAAAAGAATAATACTTTTAACTCTTTATTTTTGAAAATTATTTCTAATTTTCTTCCTTACTTTCACTACTTCTAAACATCCAAACACACCATAAGAAGAATAATGGTAGAAGTTGGAAGACCGCATTGGAAAATATAAAATCTTGAAAAGTTCGAAGAGTTGCTGTTGAAAATTACAAGAGTAATTAATTAAAGTATTTGGAAGTGATCAGGAGGAGGAGGTTATATAATAAGCCTATGGCCGGAGACAACTGAGTATCAAAAAATCAAGAGAGAACTGGTAAAAGAGAGAAACAAACCAACATGAGCAATATGGAATTTCTAGCCAGCAGCAAGTTTCTAGTTTCGGCTAAAGGGTGAACATTATCCAATCGACAGGCAATGTTAGACTGTTTTTCGTAAGGTGCTGAGGCTCTCATCCAATGGTTGGATCATCGATCCAGTCTCTTTTATATTATCTGTTATCCACTTATTTTGATGAGTTCGTTTCATACTATTCACTCTTTGGAGTGAAATATATAATTGAATGTCAATAGTTGGTATTCTTCTAGTTATATCTCGAGAGACGATCCTTATAATATATTATTTGGAGATAGTGATGGTATTTCTCTAGTGATATCTAGAGACTATATATCCTTGTAACCTATCTTTTGGAGATAGTGAAAAATTTGATCTGAACTAAATCTTATGGTTTAAAAAATCGCATCACATTTTTTTTTTTTGCTTGCTAGTCTTTATTGTTTATTTTATCGAACAAAAAGAGGAAAATCAAATTTCGTATCTTTAGTAGTTGTTTCCCAACATCTTGAACGTGACAAGGATGTTGCACTTGCGTTGAAAACTTTGGAAACATTATTAACAAAGCACCTGATTAGGTGTCTATCTTCTTTAGCAACGAGGGAAAAGGGCTGGTTTCATGCATCAGTGATGGTAAAACAAACAGAACTTAAAATTCTCTGCAAATTATTATAAACAATGAAATATATGTGGTTTAATGTGTACTTGTAGTAGCATTCGACAACATGAATCATCAAAGAAATCTACTTTACTATTGCAATTAAGTTGGCTTGCCTAGTGTTCATGACATCATTGACATGATCAACTTGCTAATTTTAAGTTTTAACTAGTATTAAGCATTCAAATTAAAGTTTTTTTTTTTTTTTTTTAAAAAAAATCGGTGTCCTCTTACTGCAAGTCTGCAACCAGATAGATATAGGGAACCAATGAGTATCAGATTCTTAATAAAGTGATTAACACTGACGTATCATAAAGATCTCAGTTTCCCCTTTTGGGAGATCTTGAGCAGGTGATGGAGACTTGGTTCTTCAACCAATCATGATTCCATTGTTTGTGTTAGTTGCAGCAGTTGAAGCCTTCATTTTCCCCATCTTTTCTGGGAGTTTCCAAAGGAGCACACTATTTTTCTTAGTGAGCCCACTTTATAACTGTTCGAATTTGAGTCCGGATAAAAAAAATATTGAGAATTCACTAAGAAAATTGGTGAGCTTCTTTGGAAACTCCCTCCTCTCTTTTCTAGCCACAACTTCTTTAAGGTCTGCCCTGGGAAATTCTACTTGGGCACACCATTTTGCTCAGTAAGCCCACCTTGAAAATTAGTCCCAAACGGGTTGAAGATTAGTCCCCGAGTTGATTAATATTGTTCAGAGATTAATTCTCGACCAAGAGAAAAAAAATATGATCACAAAAAGTTATAGCCCTGAATTGATTAATATTATTCAGGAATTAATCATACACCAAGAGAAAAAAAGGAGGTGGGCACAGTGGTCAAAGCAACGAGCTCAAATAGAATTTCCCTCTACCCTAGGCTTTGGCCTCGTTTCCATTCCTACATTAATAATAAAAAATTATATATTTTAAATTTTAGAAAAATGGTAATGAGTTGTTAGTATAAGAAGCAAAGGAAGCCCATTTCCACCTCCTTGCAATTTTTTGTTTCTAATTTTTTTGGATTATGATCTCAATATCCATCATATAATTTACTCGTATTCAATTTCTTAGGTCATAGTTTTGAGACGACTTTTTATTAGATAGGAAAACATTAACGATTTTTAGTGAATACATATTGTATTCACTTAGTTTGATAAATAAATAAACTTCAAAACTTATAAAATTCAATAGTAAAAAAATTTAGAAGATGAAAATTATGATCCAAACAAAATAAAAATAGAAATCGCATGTTTTTTTTTCTCTATTACCTCTCCCCTAGTCATATTATTAAATTTGCAAATATTAACTGATGATTATATTTATTGTTGAACATTTTCTCTTTGGCATGATAAAATAGTTCGAAGTAAAACTAGTGTTGGCATTATTTAAAAAAAAAAAAAAAAAAAAAACTCATGGCAGGAAATTTTTGAAAGAGTATGTAAAAAGAAACAATAAATAAAATAAAAAACAATTGAGGCAGTTATGTGGGGAATCGGTTCTATCATAAGTTGGTTGTACTACAGTAGATTAGTCATGGGCGAAGAAATATTGATTAGACTTATAACATTGATGATTCTTATTTAGTTGTATATGAAACTTTCGTTCTATCTTAATCTGCGGATCCTTCTATCTATTATAGTCTATATAAACAAACGATCATAAGAGAAAATTTTTTATTTTTAATTTCTTATAGTCATGTCAATTCCCTCTTTTTTTATTTGACAAGTGCAATATCTTTTTTTTTTTTTTTTATCAGGCTTGCATCTTGCTAACTCAACGATAGATTAGCCTCAAACCGAATTGTTTAACTGGAATCTAATCTGAAACTGATTTGATCTTAAGATTCAAATCCAGTCCTAAATGACGATAGGGACCTTGGTGAGCCGAGTCCGTATGAACCCTTAACGAGCCAACATTGGCACGAGCTGACCGAGCCTAATCTTACTTAATGTTTCATTTTCAATTTATTGTTTTTGGCTAATAAACCATAATACTTAAGCTTGTTTTTGTTAACGAGCCTCAATGAGCTTGGATGAGCTTTCACCGAGCCACTTGTGCTTCGTGAGCCGCCCGCTAGCAGCCTCTGTTCCTACGCGCGCAGGCGCTGTAAATGGGCTCCTGAGCGCTGCTTGGGTCCGGGATGATGGAAGCTCGATTAGCTTGAACTTGCTCGCGTTCATTACGTACGTACATAATGTAAACAGAGCCTGAACAATATTTTACCTCATTTAAATAATTGAACGCTCAAGAGCAGACTTATAAAAGATCAATAATAGTATGGGTCAGGTCCAAGCACCGAAATAGGATCCCAGATACTCGGAGGTATCCAAATTATCATGTTTCTTTTATATAGTTTCTATGCAAATTTATGGTATTACAATATTAACGTAGATATATATCTTATATGATATATAAGCATATCTAAAATCTTATGTTTTTTATTAAATAATTCTTAGTACAATTTAAGGACGATGAGGCAAGTAAAATGGCTATATGCATTCGATCATGCATACAGAAGGCGTAGAGTCAAAAGAAATCGATACCTCGAGACGGGTTTTGTTATTGTTTTTGGAGTTTAAATTAAAATAAAAAAATATTTTATTCAGTCTAAGAAAATAAGAGATCAGCCAATAATATCTCATAGTTATATTCTTTATACTCAAAAATGAAAATTTTACGGGGACTATAGTTCATTGGAGGAGGCTTCAATGTTGGGAGACTTCAATTTAGTTTGATTTTCCAACGAAACGAAAGGTGGGGATTATAATTTGTGGGATGGAGAAACGTTCAATGACTTGATATGCAATCTTGAACTTATTGACATCCCCTGATGGAGATCAAGATTTGATTTGATTTGATCTTATTAGGATTTGGATTTTACTAGATATTTGATTTAATTAGAAGTTTGGATTTTATTAGGATTCTGTTTGTTAGGGTTTCCCTATATATAGGGGTTGTATGAAGTATTAAAAAGATGAATAATATTTTGAGAAAATTCTTGAGAAATCTCTGGCGTGGAATTCACTAAATCAAAATCTTTCCTCGTGGATTCGTAGAGAGTGGGCGTGGGCCTGGGTGGATTCCCAAATCCCATAAGTTTTTTCCCCAATCTATCTTTTCTTTCCCAATCTCTCTAAAAAAATCCTAATTTTCAAAACCCTAACCCTAATTTCGCTTCCGTCCTGCATCAAATTGGTATCAGAGCCTAAATTTATTTTCTCCTCCTCCACCTGACACAACTACCTTCACCCTCACCCTACATCAACCAGCAAAAAAAAAAAAAAATTCTCCACATCTCATTCTCTCCCCACCACCACCTCCTGACCTGCTTCCCCATCACCGAACAAAAAAAAAAAAAAAAAAAAAAAAACCAAAATTTTCCTCCTCCTTTCTTCGTTTCCACCCACAACAGCCAACCACCACCACCTTTTCTCCTCCTCCTTTTCTTCGTTTCCACCCGCAATAGCCAACCACCACCACCTTTTCTCCCCTCCTCTTCCATCTGACCCAGCCATCATCCAAACCCATCAAGCTCTCTCCCTCAAATTCTCTACCCACAAAAACACCAGCAAGCCCTCGACTCCATCCCCTTCTACTCCACCCCAAGCACTAGCCCAGGCTCCACTCTCTCGATGACGCCGACCCCAAGCTCCTCCCATTCTTCCGCCACCTCGGCATCTCCACTGCCCTCGTCGCCATCGCCACCTCGGTGCCACCGCCCTCTCCCTCAACTCCCTTACTCACAAAACACCAGCAGACAGCAGCAGCGGCCACCTTCCCCAAGCTCCGCTCCTTCTTCCACCACCTCGGCGTCTCCGCCCCCCTCGTCGCCATCGCCATCACCCTCGTCGCCCCTCACCGCTCCTCCTTCTTACCCAAGCAGCAGAGACCGATCCAATCTGTTTCCCCCCTCAACTGCAGCGAGAGAAATGAGAAGAAAGCTATCGGGTTTTGGGTTTATTTGTTATTGAGTTGATTTGGTTCTGATTTGGATCCACTAATTCAGACCCACATCCAGAAGAATAGAAAGTTGGATTTATTTTGGATCCAACACGCAAGCTTCAGATCTGACCCGCAACTCCAGATAAATTCCACTTTTGGTTCAGTTCAGTACAACAGTGCAGACCCATTTACAGTGCAGACCCGTTAAGGAAAAAAGTGGTGATTTGGAGCCCGTTCGGAGTCCAATTCGAGTCAGATTCGAAGCGTTGTTTTCCTGGATCTGTTTCCAACAATTGTGGCAGGATTTCAGGGCTCTTCAGCAGGCGAACCAGCTTCGGAAAACTCCAAGGGACCACTACAAGTGCACGAATTTCTTCGGTATTTGGGTAATCTCTAAACTAACCCATTTTCTTTAGCAAAAATTTGCAATTATTTTGTAAAATTTTGCATAAGATTGTTAGTTAGAATTACTAATAATTATTTGCCAACTTATTGCTTGCTGCATACACACATTTTTAGGATCCATTTCCTTTCATTTTAGAAACTAAACCTTAGAAAATTTTATTTGATCATATAGTGTACGCATATAGAATTTGACTGAGTCTAGGAAATTGCATTGCATAGGCTTGTTTGATTGTATGCTTCTTCGTAACGGTAAAATGACCACCCCAGGTTCTAGTAATGTGGATGAAAAATTAGAAATCATGATGAAACAATTAAAAACTATCACTGAACAAATGGAATAGTTTAAAATTGTTAATAAACGACTGGATGCACTAGAACAACAAATGGAAGAACAAAATAATCAAATTTATAAGAATGAATATAATGAAAGGAATTATGATAGAGGACCAAGAGGTCGAAATGAAAGGAATGGAGATGAGAATGTCCCTATAACTAGACGTGTTGAAGATGACATCACACGTAAGATAAAAGTAAAAGCTCCTACATTCGACGGCACTCACGACCCTAAAGTTTTTAGTGACTGGCTCGCAAACATGGATTACTATTTCGATTGGTATGACATGCCTGAAGAGCGCAAAATACGATTTGCTCGGATGCGATTGACAGGACCCGCTAGGATATATTGGACATCGGTAGAAAGAGAATGTGACAGATATCTAGATGCGATAGAGATTTGGAATGACATGAAAACTAGACTTAAAGAGAAGTATCTTCCAGTCACATTTAGGAGTCACCTATTAGATAGGTTGTACAGTCTTCGCCAGGGTAGCATGACGGTCCAAGAGTACATGACTCAATTTGATGAATTGACACTTCGGTGTGATTTGCGAGAGGACCGACACTAGGCGATATCTAGATTTCGTTCTGGACTATGCGCAGACATGCAACGAGCTATACATATCCATTCTCGGAATATAAGTTCCCTTGCTCAAGCTTGTCAATTAGCAGAAGATATAGAACACTCTCTCAAATTTTCTGCTGACCGTAAGTTTACTCCTAAAATCGGGGAGCAGTCCAGACGCCCTTCTGAAGATAACAAGAGACCTAACACCCAACTCAACAAAGACTTTAAAGGTAAAGCCGTAATGGGTGAGTCATCTAAACAGGGCACGAAAGGTATAGAGTGTTTTAGGTTTCACGAGTATGGCCACAAAGCTTCACAGTGTCCCACTAGAGATTTACTCGTAGAAGGAGAACATAATGGTGATGATGATGATCTTGAGGGAGAAATATATGAACCAATAGGAAACGCTAGTGAGTCAGACGAGAAAATAGTCATTTCAAATGTACGCTTAGGCGTCGTTAGGTGTCTTTACACTAAAACGAAAGATGAAGATTGGCGTAGATCTAGTATTTTCACTACATACATCACACACGGAGGAAAGAGTTATCACGTAATGATTGACGGGGGTAGTTGTGTGAACATAATCTCAAGAACAGCTTTTGAGAAAATGGGCCTCAAAGCTGAACCCCATCCACAACCATACAACGTAACATGGATAGATAAAACTACTCAATCTATTACCCAGCGTTGTCTAGTGCCTATGCAGATGTCAAGCTATCAGGACCAGTTTTGGTGCGATGTGTTAGATATGACCGCCGCACATATCTTGCTTGGTAGGCCATGATTGTATGACTTAGATGTGACGAGTTTCGGCAAATCAAACACATATACATTCAAATTTAATGGAAAAAAATTATTTGGAAACCCGCGCCGCCTAAGTCTAGTGATGAGAGTCCAAAGAGCGAAAAAGTCACAGGACAGGTACATAAAAAGTCTCTTCACTTGGTAAGTCGATCACAGTTCCTCAAAGAGAGTCTAGAGGAGGGACTAGTGATGCGGTAATTACTTTAGGAGAGTCTTCTAATCCACCTGTTATTTACCATCCTGAGATTCATCAGATTCTCACTGATTTTCAAGATATCATGCCTGATGAGTTATCTGATGAACTTCCTCCCCTTCAGGACATTCAGCATGCCATTGACTTCGTGCCTGGGTCCAGTTTGTCCAATTTACCTCATTATAGGATGAATCCTGTTGAGCACGCTGAGTTGAGAAGACAGGTCGATGAGTTATTGCGGAAAGGCTTTATTAGTGAAAGTTTAAGTCTTTGTGCCGTTTCCGCTCTACTCACACCTAAAAATGATGGTAGTTGGAGAATGTGCATTGACAGTCGCGCCATCAACAAAATTACCATCAAGTATAGGTTTCCTATTCCTAGACTTGATGACTTATTAGATATGATGGCTGGCTCTCAAATCTTTTCGAAGATAGATCTTCGAAGCGGATATCATCAGATTCGTATCCGTGAAGGTGATGAATGGAAAACTGCCTTTAAAATTAAGGACGGATTGTATGAATGGTTGGTCATACCTTTTGGTTTATCTAATGCGCCCAGCATATTTATGAGAGTTATGACCCAGATATTGCATTCTTTTTTAGGCAAGTTTGTTGTTGTCTATTTTGATGACATTCTCGTGTTTAGTCAAATCCAAGAAGAACATCTTTCTCATTTGATACAGATTCTAGAGACTCTCCGTAAGGAGAAACTGTTTGTCAATTTGAAGAAATGTGCGTTCTTAGCTTCCTCTGTTCAATTTCTTGGGTTTATCGTCTCTAAAGACGGAATAGCAGCAGATCCTGACAAAATTAAGGTCATAAGAGAATGGCCTACTTCTCGTACGATCAATAAGGCTAGGAGCTTCTATGGTTTGGCCACATTTTATAGGAGGTTTGTTAGGGGATTTAGTACCACCATGGCTCCGATCACTGATTGTCTTAAGAAATGGGAGTTTCAATGGACTAAATCTGTTACTCATGCTTTCGAGGAGATTAAGGAAAAGTTGACTACTGCTCCGGTCCTTCATCTTCCAGATTTCTCGAAGGTTTTTGAGGTAGCATGTGACGCATCAGGCGTAGGTATAGGTGGTGTTTTGAGCCAAGAAAATCATCTTATCGCCTTTTTTAGCGAAAAATTGAATGAGACGAAACAGCGCTACGATATTTATGATAGAGAGTTTTATGCAGTAGTGCAATATTTGCGTCATTGGCGTCACTATTTGCTACCAAAAGAGTTTGTTCTATATTCAGACCATCAAGCTCTACGCTATATCAACTCCCAAAAGAGAGTAGGGCATCGACACATCAAGTGGCTTGAATTTATTCAGGAGTACAATTTTGTACTCAAACACTGTGCCAGAAAACTTTGCACTTTACAGTCGTTGATGTATTAAGTAGGAAACTTTGCACTTTACAGACGATGAGTGCAAAAGTTATTAGATTTGAGCAAATCATTCAAGACTACCCTACTTGTAGGGACTTTGGTGACATCTATTCCTCTCTGACACAGGATCCTCCTACTATAGTAGATACCTTCACCATTGTTGATGGTTTTTTTATTTCGAGGTACCCGTCTATGCATTCCCAATACTTCTTTGCGCGATCATCTGATTTGGGAAATGCATGCAGGAGGGATCGCCGGTCATTTCGGTCGAGATAAAACTATCATTCTTGTAGAAGACCGATTTTATTGGCCAAGCATTAAACGTGATGTTGCGCAAGTTATGTCGCATTGTCGAGTTTGTCAGGTAGCTAAGGGTAGGAAGCAGAATACAGGGCTCTACACACCATTACCCATACTCTTTGCACCTTGGGAGCATCTTAACATGGATTTCATTTTAGGACTCTCTCTCACACTTAGGAAACATGATGCAATATTAGTCGTGGTGGATAGATTTTCCAAAATGACATATTTTATCTCTTGCCATAAGACTTTAGATGCCTCACATGTTGCACACTTGTTCTGTAAAGAGGTAATTCGTTTGCATGGCCTTCCTAAGTCAATTATTTCTGACAGAGATGTTCGGTTAACAAGTTATTTTTGGCGAACTCTCTGGAAGAAAATGGGTACCACATTTAAGTTCTCCACTGTTTATCATTCACAGATAGATGGTCAGACAGAAGTTGTCAATCGTAACTTAGGTGACTTGCTTCGATGTTTAGTAGGCGACCATTTAACCACGTGGGATCTTGTTTTGCCTATAACTGAGTTTGCATATAATAGTTCACTCAATAGGTCTACTGGGATGAGTCCATTTGAGATAGTTACAGATTATGAACCTAGAAAACCTATAGACCTTCTTTCACTCCCCATAGGTGATAGGCCGAGTGCCTCAGCTGAGTTTTTTGCACAGTATTTGCATGATTTGCATGATCATATTCGTCGGCAAATAGCAATTAGTAATAATAACTACAAGTCTGCAGCAGACTCGCACAAAAGATTGCAGGAATTTGCAATTGATGATGAGGTGATAGTTAGAGTGCGTCCAGAGAGGTTCCCGCCAGGAACCTCGAAGAAGCTTCATGCTCGACGTATGGGTCCTTACCGAATTCTAAAGAGGATTGGTTCTGATGCTTATGAGTTTGCGATCCCCCACAATCTCAGGATCAATCCAGTTTTCAACGTCGAGAACCTGACTCCATACCGTGCTCCATTTGATTATTCAGCAGTTATTCCAGTTCTACCATCATCTGCTTCGCCAGGACATCGATATTTTCCCATCCGTACACCGCCTCCTTCTGCTCCACGCAAACATCATATAGATCAGATTGAAGATATTCTGGATGATGGGATTGTTTCGACTGCTGATGGTGGATATCAGCGTTATTTGGTGTGCTGGCATGGACGTTCAGACTCAGATTGCACTTGGTTGCGCACCGAAGAAGTCCAACAGCTCGACCCAGATTTGCTCGATAGTTATCATCTTCGTCATTTACTAGAGGTTCATGTTTTGAAGTCGGGGAGAATTGATGGAGATCAGGATTTGATTTGATTTGATCTTATTAGGATTTAGATTTTACTAGATATTTGATTTGATTAGGAGTTTGGATTTTATTAGGATTCTGTTTGTTAGGGTTTCCCTATATATAGGGATTGTATGAAATATTGAAAAGATAAATAATATTTTGAGAAAATTCTTGAGAAATCTCTGGCGTGGAATTCGCTAAATCAAAATTTTTCCTCGTGGATTCGTGGAGAGTAGGCGTGGGCTTGGATGGATTCCCAAATCCCATAAGTTTTTTCCCCAATCTATTTTTTCTTCCCCAATCCCTCTAAAAAAAATCCTAATTTTCAAAACCCTAATCCTAATTTTGCCTCCGTCCTGCGTCATCCCCTTTCCAAAAAACTTGGTCTAGCATGCATGATAACCCATGCTTACCTTAAACTAAATAGGGTTTTTATCTTTGACACATAGGAAAGAAAGTTTATCCCCACGACTGCAACTTCCATTCACAGGCCTATTTCAGATCATATACCTATTTGCCTGCAGTTAGGAGAATAACATAAGAAGGGTATGCATACCTATCACTATGAGAAGTGGTGGCTGAACCACAAAGAAATTAGCTATCTCATCAGAGAGTACGTACTAGACTCAACTAATTCTCTCGAGATGCAGATGGAAGCTCGCATTAAGTTTAGACTACTCCTTGAGATGTTTCTGATGTGGAAAAGAACATATCTCATGGATATCAGGATTTTCTAGAAGTTCATCATGAGAAAGATAGATGAGTTAGAACGTAAGGAGGAGGTTAGGTCACTCCTTCCTCCTGAGAATATCTCTTTGGCCGATTCTAGAAAAGTTATGTGACATCAACGTGATAGGTGCAAATGGCTGAAGAAACGTGATGCTAACATAACCTCTTTCTATAGAACAACAAATATATAAAAGTACATTATCGTCATTCACGCTTTATAGAATTAATTTGGCTAGTTCAGGGTGAAAAGCCACTTCAGGATCATATTTTTGAACATTTCATAAACATCTTTGGATGCAACTACGTAGTTACTAAAATGAACTTGTGCTTTTTGCATAATTTCTTGCCTTAAATTTCAAAAAAGAGTTCTTCAAAGGAGGATTCTTCATTGAAGCTAGCTAGATATTTAGTTTTAGAACATTCTTGAAGTTGAGCTTAGAGTTTGGAATGGAGAAAAGAGAAGTGAAGAAGAACGAGGAAGAAGGTGAGAATGAAGAAGATTATGAGGAAGATGGTAAAGAATGGAGAAGATTAGGTTCTTCAGTTTTTTATTGTTAACTCATACAAGAAGAGTGAGGGGTATGCCATATATGGAGTTTACTAAATGAAACATTGTGTGGAGTGTACTTCTCAAATACTTTTCCATGCCTAATTATTGTTGGAGGTAAAAATTTCCAAATAAATAGAAAATGGCAAATAGCTTGCAGAACGTGAAGATATTAATCAGCTTTGTGTGGCAGAATCTTAACTTCGCGTGGATAAGTAAAACGTGAAGCTAAAGTTTTAGCTCCGCGTCCAGATTATTTAACTCCACGTGAGCAGATTCTTAGAATCTTTAATTGATTGTGATTGAGATTGGGGATTGTCTAATATCCGAATTGAGTCCAATCAGAATCCAAATTCAAGAGATTTAAATCAAAATTAAATATTTGATTAGAATTCTTGATGGATACAAACATCTTCTATTCCTATCCCTATGCATACTCTCATGTCCAACTAAAGTCTATAAAAACCCTTTTTGAAGAGACTTTAGAATCCTTTTTGGTTTTTGGCAATTCAAGTTACGTGTGAGAGTTTTGAATTCATTGAGATCAGTAGAGAGAGGAGTTAGGGCCGGCCATCATCTTCTTCAAAGAGAGATCTTCACTTCGGATCATCAACATGTTCTACTAGATAAATCACATCGCCATATTAGAACCCATTTTTATTGTAAAAGAGAACGATAAAATATAAATTCTCTCATTTGTTTTTCTATTATTCCTCTTTCGTTGTAATAATTGTAATCAATTGAAGAAAGTATGAGTTTTGCGGAGAACAATTACAATACATATCAATGGTAAATAATTGACCCAATGACCCAATCAAGAGATTTGATCATGAGACAAAATCCTAAGCAGGTAATAATGCAATAGTGGGTTAGCAACGTTACACCAAGAAATATTGACTCATCTATCCGCCAATATCATTTTTATATTGGTTCAACTATCCATGAAAATATTTATTATCTTGTGTATGGTTATAATGTACAAAAAGGTAGGCATATGATTAATTTGTAGATACATATAGGAATATCATACTCCAAAAGAAACAGAGTAGTAGATACAATAGCCCTCTAATCTCTACGTACAAGCATACAACTATACATTACCAGTTTCGTAATATATATGTTTAACTCATACAAATATATTTATTGGGTTACTTGTACGTATATACACAAATAACTAAAATAGTAAAATGAACCATAAAATATTTAGTTTTTTTAAAGAAAGGTGGGATGACGTTCACCATCTTGCACATATCAAAAGATGAATAAAGAGTTGAAAGTTTTCAGGTGTGACAAGCAAATTTTTTTTGAGATTGAAACGGTGAGCAAAAATAATTGCCTCTCGTATTCTATTAATGAGCAATAACAGAACAATCGTCTTACAATATGCCATATAGTTCTAATACGTTAGTTTTACAATACCATATATAAAGGATAAAAGATAACTATAGTTCAAAAGGCATCCACTCAGAGTGGATGCACGAAAATCCTGTAAACTCTCGCCTTGGTTAGCAAAAATACCTTACATGTCATAGATATAAACTAGCAAAGAATCCATAAAGGATAGAATTTAAATTGATTACATTTTAAAAAGCATGTTTCCTTTGGTTTTTTCTTGTCCTTCAAGCCAGGATGAGAATGAGCGTGTTCAAATTCTCGAATATAACGGTCCAAAAATTGAGCAATTGACATTTTGTACTAACAATGCATTTATGGATTTAAATTTCAATTTTACTTGAGTAGAAGTGGGGCTCGGCCTTGATTCTCTTTTGAGAGGGCTTGAAAATAATGAAGATCCTATTTAGTAATTGTCAATCTTCGCTTAGTTTGTAGAGACTAAGACTGTTGTTACCACAAATAGTTGGAGAGTCTGCAAAAACTACGTTTTTCAGGAGGAAATTGCTTGTGGCATGCAGTGGCGTACTTGTTTGGCAACATCATTCCCATTTTTCTTCATGCAAGGGTCATATTTCAATTCATAGTGTAGGATCATTGGAAGGTAAGCTTGCTATAGGAATTATCGAGATTAAAGATATATTGATAAAATCACAAACTTTAAGGCTATGCTGGGGAGATTAGTTATGAATTATTTTGGAGTGATGTGTTATGAGGTGTTCCTAAGAGCCCTTATTTGTAAGTTTTTGGATAAGTGCTTTCAATGTTCTCAAAACAAGTCAAAACACTTGGATAAAAAACATTCCAAATCAAGATGTTTTGGAGTGTTTAAAATTTTTATCCAAAACTATTCCTCTTTTTCTGACTCTAACCGTCACCTTCTTCCTTTTTTCTTTCCTTTCTTTTTTCATGTTGCCTCCTCTCCTCCATCCTTTTTTTTTTCTCATGTTACCTCCTCTCCAAATCTTTTCCTCACTTTTTTTTTTTTTCACGTTGCCTCCTCTCCAAATTCTCTCTTGTGTCATTTTTATCCTATTTTTTTTTTCATGTTGCCTCCTCTCCCAAAAGGAGGCATTATTATTTTTTAGGAAAAAAAGAAAAAACTTATCTTTTATTTTTTTTTTTCTGAAAGAAAGAGATTAAATTTTCTCACACAGAAGATTATAGAACTCGATTACAATCTAATTTCTTCTTCTAGTAAAAAAAAATAGAATTTTCTTCTCAATTCAGGTGACTATTCTATTTTTAATTTTTTTTATTAAATTCTCCAAATAATTAGATTCATTATTATTTCTATTTATTTATTTTTATTAAAATATCAAAAAAATTTGGATGCAGATCTCCAAGACTCTTTTCAGACTAATAAACTCAGTAATATTCTAAAGTTATAGTTTTTACATGTAGAGGGAAAAAAAAAATTTAATTAGTGCTTGAGATATACTTTTTATGTTTAATCAGTTGCGACATCTATTTATGTTTTTTGTTTTTTTTGTTTTTTTTTTTTGTATAGAAATTTCTTAAGGTCTTTGCAAAAGAAATTTTTCATAAAAATCATATTTAAACAAAATTGGAAAAAATAAACAAGATTGGAAGAAGAAAAGAAAATCCATGAAAATCTTGTTGAACGTATGTAATTTTGTAAAATAATTTCTTTGTATGAAAATCTAAGATTTATATGTCAATTTTGTTATTTATATATTTATGGAATACATGAAAATCCATGAGAAACTAAACTTCCAAGTAGATGCTTGAACACCTTAAAACCCCATGGTAAGAACACCCCGAAACACCTAACACCAAAACACGCTTTAAAAATAATCCAGAACACTTTGCATTTTGACATCCAGGTATAACCTAAGAGAGAAATCAAATTAGAAGATTAAACCAAAAAACATCAAATATTTTATATGGTTCAGAGAAACTCTTAAGTTTATAAACTGAACCCTATTGATGATGTTTGTAAATTACAAATTATGAAATCTCGTAAATCCCTAAAAATCACAAAGAAGATTAAAAAGCGAACACATGTCAGATTTTATGATTTTGTAGGATTCCTGAATGAGAGGATGGTGAACTGTTTCTTCTTCCACGAAAATTCAGACAAAAGTAAGTTTGGATGGAATTAAAGAAGATTTGGCGAACTAATGAAAAGGTCGGGGGATTTTTTCTCTCAATTTCAGAAGCTCTTAAAGAATTGTAAAGAATTCTAAAAATTTTCAAGATCATCAAAGATAAAAAAAAAAAGAAAAGAAAATTGCATCCAAAAGCCGATACAAATCCTTAATAGTTTTGACCAACTTCCGAGTTCAAATCAGACTCAAACTCTCATCCTACGCGTCGCACCGTCGATGAGGCCGCTCTACAGAACCTACAGGATTGCCTACCCCCCTCGATCGCGGTTGGTAGCGTCTTCGATAGCCCATGGGCTCGCTGATGGCCCAATGGATCGAGCCATCTCCAACCACATCTAGTAAAACTGGTGGTCTTAGACTGGCCCACAAAATATGGTAGCTAATGAAGTGCTTATGCCAAAAAATCATATATCCCTGTCAAAGAAGTAAAAAAACAAAAAAAAAAAAGGAACATTGAGTGGGCCTCTTTGGATGCCCCAACGTTGCGCATGCGGTTACAGTATCGCGCACCACACCCCACCCACGATCTTTGTTTAGTGGGAGTATTGCACACCTCACCCCCCACCCACGATCTTTGTTTAGCTGCCACTTGCAGGCACAGGCATTAAAGGCTGCCACTTGCAGGCACAGGCATTAAAGGCTGCCACTTGCAGGCATTAAAGGTGGAACGGCACACGAAATCCTCGGCCATGTTAGCAGCGGCGCATGAGGACCCATACCCTATATTTTTGCATGCACAGCCACTCGTCAAACTACTACAGAGTGCCCAATCTCAATTTTGCATCCTTCTCGGTACTCGATCTGAGCGTGTTTTTGCTGGCATGGAAGATAATTGAAACAAGTAGAAGTAAAATTATTTTTATTATTTTAATTATTTGTTTAGTTAAAGAATAGGTAAGAAATTACTTTTTAAATAGTGATGTAGTGCTTACGGGATATCTTACTTTCAAACTTTTCATCCTTACTTTTAGTTTGGAAGAACTTAGGAAGTAGAGAATCAAGAAAAATAATAATAATTTATTGAGGTTTTTTTACATATATGTCTCTTAGATATTTAAAAATTAGAATTTAGTCCATCAAATCTTCACATTTATAATTTAGTTCCTCAAATCATTTAAGTTACCCCACCTTAGTCCCTAGCCATATTTTTTGTCTGAATTTCCCATTATATTTCTGAGTTATTTCATTTTAATCCTCCATTTCCTCTTCCCTTTCTCTTCTTTTTCTTATTGGTTTATAGTTTCCATTCTTCTTCTCTATCCTCCTTCTTTTAATTAGGTTATCTGGAATTACTTATTTTTATGTATGTCATAATTAAGATTCAAAAATTATCTTTTTATGTATAAAATATAATAAAATAATATAATTATTATTTTATTTAATCAATTAAATAATATTATCTTCACTTTCTAATATACTTTCAATTTTATTTTATTAGTTACTTCATAATTTTTCATTCACTTCTTATACTTCGAACCAAACACACTAGGATTCTAAGCACAGAAAATGCTGAGCTAATATTTTACAACAACAACAACTAAGTCTTCTTGTTCAACAACAACAACTAAGCTTTTTTGTTGTTGTAGAATATTCTATCTGTACTAAAGTTAATTTTACACTTCCAAGAAATTATTTATATTTTTTATCAAGTTAAATGAGCGGTTAAAATCTTTTCTAGATTCTCAGTCATTTTATCTCTATAATTTGCATTAATTATGGTCAAAAAAATATCCTATCTCGGAAGGATCTGGATGACTATTGAAAAACAGAATAAATCCTCAGATTAGCGGGCCCACAGTTTCAAACTGTTTCCTTCGTAATGGATGAGTGCGCCACTTAAAAAGCTCTTTAAAAAGAAAAAAAGAAGAATTTTTTTTTTTTCCTTCTTAATATAGAAGAGATATCTTTTCTTTAGAAGGGAGATTTTTTTTTTTTTTTTTTGTACTTTCTTCTTTCTTCCAGAGAACAGAGTTTCAAAATCTTCGGAAGGCGAGTTCTCTGTTCTTCTCGTTGAAGGCCACTAAACTCCCGGTAATTTCTCTTTTTTTTTTTTTTTTCTTTGAAGGAATTTGGCATAGCCTGAGCAACGCTTTTGTTTCTTTTTTTTTTTTTTTTCCCCCATTTTGTAATTGAAAATAAAAGACAAGAAACATTGAACAATTTTTTTTTTTAACCTCTTGTAATTATTATCATTTGAGAGAAGCTCTTCATTGAAATTACATCAAACACAAGATTAATCTTCCCATCTAATACAAATCTATCCGTGTTTCATATTGGTTTCCTTTAATTACATATTTTGTCCCTTCTCTATATATTATATATTTTTACTTTTACATTAGGTAAAAAAAAAGATGAATAGTGTATTGTTTTTAGTCGCGTGCTTCCTCATATTATTAATGAGAAAATTAACAAAAGTATCTTTTTTTCTCAAACATTATATTATCTTTTTTTTTTTTGGGTAAGTTTCAAAAGGACAACTATTTTAATTTTGTAGACTGAAATTATAAGTTTGAGAATTGTATTCTTGTTCTTTTCTCCCCTTTATTTTGCTCGATTTGTTGCTAATTGTATATATTTATGGTTTACTAATTTTTTTTTTTTTAAATGGTTTACTATTTATTATGTTGTAGGAAGCATACAGTTATTTATTGCGAGTTATGTATTGATGCTCTTCCTTAGATATATCCTTGGTGAAAAATTTGCCCGACCGACCCGCCACCGCCTTTCCATCGGCGTAACCCTGGCGCCGCCACCTCTTTAGAGGGCCGAACGCTCTTGGCCGCTCTAAAAAATACTAGCTTCCTCTCATAAAACTTCTAAAAAGGTAATTCTTTCAACTACTTCTAATTTAATTTTTGAATTTCTTTTGTTTTTTATTATTGAGAATTATTAGGATCTGAATTATTTATATTTTTGGAGTATTGATAATCATTAGAGTTTGAATTCCTTATATTTATTGAGTAGTGAGAATTGCTAGGATTTGAATTCTCTCTCTTATTGGAATATTAAGAACTATTAGGGTTTGAATTCTTTCTATTTTTGAAATTTTGAGAGCTATTAGGGTTTGAATTCTTTCTATTTTTGGAGTGTTGGTAATTATTAAAATTTGAATTTTTTTCCTACGTATGAGTATTGAGGACATTTATTTCTATTTTTGGAGAGTTGAGAATTATTTGGGTTTTGATATGAGAGAGATTAAGAAATAAACAGGAGAGAAGAAAGAGAAAAATATAAACTTGATATAAAATTGAATAAGATGAGGTTAAATCTGTCAATACTTGTAATAAAATTTAACTTTTTGGTGGAGGTACTTAAAAGATTAGTGGGTGCATCAAGAATTTTCCTTAGACATATCTCATTGCGAAAACTCATTTTGTTTTGATGGACATGTAAAAGTCAATGGAATACACATACATTATTTTGAGAAGAAAAATCTTTTGTACCGGCTTCTATCTGGGCAACTCACTTTTGTCTTGTATAATATGCTTAATTTGTAATTATACTTAAGAAAATATTTCCGATACCCCCCTTAAAAATATATATATATAATACTTTATTGTTCTTGGTGTTGCATGTATGATTATATATGGGCATATGTCTCTATGCATGCATGCTTGTTCCTATGCATATGCACATGCCTATGCATGCATGCATTATGTGTATGCACATGTGCATGTGAACCTTTTTACTGGCTTGTGTGTGTATGTGTTTCCTCTCTCTATATGAGTGTGTGCACATGCTTGTTCATGTGCATGTATGCACATACGTGTTTCTGCATACATGCATCATGTATGTGCTTGTGTGCATGGACACGTGCATTAATTTGTGTTCGTTTGCACTCTCTGTAAGAATGACTACACACATGCTTACAAGTACGCACATGTTTGTGTTTCGTGTTAGTTATTCTTCTTTGATTTCCTCCAGTGAAGCATGTGGAGGGATCTTTCCATCTTGTATATGGGGAGGGAAGCTTTCTGATTGTTAGTATACTTGAAATGAAATTGAATTATGTTATACTCAATAGTAAGAGTCTTCATTATTCGGGTTTTGTTCTTATAATTTCTATAAAATCACTAAATGTCAGAACAAATATCTAGCGTTTTAACCTTAGTTCAGATGTGCAAGTAATCGGAACTTGTCAGAACTTTATGTACACAACTGAATGCTTATCATTTTCTTCATCATCTTTGATTGGAGAAGGGAAAATCCAAGATTTATCTCAATGAAAAGCCAATGATATTTTTGGATTTCATTTGTTCTCTGAGTTAGTGCCCTAGTGTACCAGAAGTATGAACACTTTTCGGCTTCTAGATAAAAGTTAATTTGCTATTCTTGTTGCAGTATTTTTCCGAAGTGTGAAATGGCCTGATATTGAATTATTCTGCATGAAAAGGGTCTCCGAGTTGCTGATATGGGTTTCTTGGAACTCTTTGTCACTGCTTCAGTACCAGTTCTGAATGTGCTTCTGGTGACTGGTGTCGGCTCGTTTATTGCTACCGACTACATAGGTATTCTACACGAAGAAGCAAGGAAAAATCTCAATAATGTGAGTTGATGATTCATAGGTACATAAAGATGCTTCTATTTTTCCCCACTTGTAATCTGGAAAATGATCTTTTATTTTTAAAAAATGCATATTTCCTTGACAAGACTAATTCAATCTCTTTCTCCTTCTCTAAATTTTCATTTTTTTTTTTCATAATAAAACCTTGAATTTAATCATACAAATATTTGAACTAACAATATACTTCTGTTTACGAGCAGGTTGTATTCTACATATTTAATCCATCTCTTGTGTCAACCAGTTTATCTCGAACAATCACACTGGACAGCCTGGCACGGTTGTGAGTTATTTGATCTTCTCAAAAATTTTAATTGAGAATTATTTCCAAATATGAAGGAAAACAATCTAGCACTCTTCTTGCACGTGTTGGCAAGTCGCAACACTGTGCACTATATGTATCCTTATAGTTTCTATTTATTTTTTAAATAAACTTCTTTAGGGAAAAAAAAAAATACACGTGTACTTATTTACATTTGTTTTAACACGCAGGTGGTTCATGCCAGTCAATGTTCTTTGCACTGTCATTTTTGGAACTGCTTTTGGATGGATAGTTATTCAAATCGCCAAACCTCCTCCCCGTTTGAGGGGTCTCATTTTTGGTTGTTGCTCAGCTGGTAACACAAAATTCTCAACAAATAAGTTTACAATTTAATACTCTACTTACAATAATGCAACAGTTGTGCTACTTTAGGACTTTTTATCTAATTTCAGTGTTAGTTAATAAAACTTGAACATTGATCAATATTGCACACATTTCTTAATATTGTTTTTGACAACTTTCTGAAACTGAGTATGAAATAGTCTACATTACTTTAAAATAAAAGGAATGCATGGATTGAGAATTAGGCCTCATTCCCATCTTCCTAGTTTTCGATGGCATCAAGTGGATTGAGCAAGGGACAGGACCGGTTCTGCAGAGCTGACAACCCTCCATCATAGTGTTGTGTGTTTAGGAGGGGAATACCCAGATAAATTGACACAGTTGGCTGGATGCTAGTCTTTGGAAATGAGAAGGTAACAATATCATAGGATGCAAGGAACAACAGAAATAAGAAAAGGGAAAGTTATTTCTTTAAACCCTTTGGTTGAGTCCTCTGATTATATAGCGTCTCAAATTACACGCCAAAGTTTTGGTGATATATTTCACTTTTGGGGAAGACATTACCATTGGATACCCCTACATGAGGCTTTTCATAGTAAAGCGTCAAGCTATCAGAATATGCAGTAGAAAAGATCTAATCTTACTACGATCCATATTATAACATAAATCATCCATTTTACAATGTTGAAAAGGAAAAACGAGTATAGATAATAAACAACCGCAAGTAGCTCGGTTGGAGTTAGATATAAGCACCCAATTAAACAAAAGAAGCTACCCATGATACAAAAGATTATAAGTTTGATGTCAAATATAAAGCTAAGGTGCAAAAAATTATTTACAAAAAAAAAAAGGATAGAGACTCCTTAAGCTTCAATAGTTGGCCTGGTCCTAGAAATAGGGATTATCGACAGGCGGGTCAACCTCATTCTTCGCTGTGGAGCCTTTGATATCTTGGCATGTGGAGGTAACCCAAGGATCATACTTGGCATGAAATAATTTGAGTATATGGAAAGTAAAATGATAAGAAAATAAATCAATAACTATTAAAAAAAAAGTGACTTAAAATCTAAAACTGAGTTAGTATGAGTATATAAATAAATGTTCACAAGTCTTTAGTATGGGAGTTGGACTATTCAGAGTTTATCTGGTACTACATAGTGGGAGGATTTATTACTTACATATCTTGATTTGGAACTGATTGATAGATAGGGCACAAGTGTTTTAGAGTTGTACAAAAAAAGTGACTATAAATCTAAAACTGAGTTAGTACAAGTATATAGATAAATATTCACAAGCCTTTAGTATGGGAGTTAGATCATTTAGAGTTTATCTGGTACTACATAGTGGGAGGATTTATTACTTACATATCTTGATTTGGAACTGACTGATGGATAGGATACAAGAGTTTTAGAATTGTACCTTACATTCCCGATACTACAACCACCATGCTAGAGGTCTAGCCACACCGCTAGATGCTCATCCTAGTTTTGGTTTCTCAACCATACTGCAAGGTGCTATTTGCCCATACTTACCCGGGACCACGACCACAATGCTGGGTCCAGCCATACTGATAGATACTAATCATAATGTTGGTTTTCCAACCACATTGTAAGTAGCTATTTGTCTCTAGGGGACCATGGTCACAATGTTGAGGTCAAGCCACATGCTAGGTGTTGATCATAGTGTTAGTTTCCTGACTACAGCATAAGGTGCTATAAGATATACACCATAAACAAGACATGACTTTCATGATAAGTATCTCTATCATTCAGCTCTTCCATACCTCGGTTATTTTATTAACTTAGCATTCAAGATTCAAGTTATGTTAGGTTATAGATGGTATCATAGTAGCATACTGTACAAGTCAAGTCACGTCTAAAGACGGAATATTTTAAATAAGTCAAGGTGCCAAGTATATGTCCAGTTAAAAATAAGTGGCATTCTCATGATATGATGTATATACATGATATGAGTTAGAAAGGTGGTTATCATGAAAGTATATAGTTATCCCGAGTTCAAGTGATGAAGCAAAAAGTGAATAATCAAAACAATATCAAAACCATGGCAATGAAATCAAGACAGAGTTTATAGGCAGGCTCTGCTGGCAAAGCTCACAAAAGAAACAGCGAGCCACGAGAAATTTCAGTAACTCCGACACAATGTTTAAAATAACGATAACGTTAACGTAACGTTTTTTTTTGTTAGGTTATGTAGCAAATAACATAACGCAAACATTGGTTACTTAATTTTTTATTTATTTAATTAAAATAAATATAAAACTGTATTTAACAATTTTCATAAATAAGTAAATAAATCTAAAAAATTATTTAAAATATTGTAAAATCAATATAAAGGCATAAAAAATTATAAAATTTCATAGCAAATATCACAATAATTTTTTAAGTCATACACAACAAAATATTGTTTTTCCTTATAACATGAAGATAATCCCGTATGATCATCTAATATATAATAATAAGATCATTCTCCTTAAGAATATAGTTTGCATCTTCCAATCGATATCATCCCCCCATCTTATCAAAACTATCATCAATTATTTTTCTTTTGTCCGAAAAAGATACTACACAAGAGATATATAAATTAAAATGTTATTAGATATTCAAATTATGATAGTAGAGTATTCATTTAAGAATATGAAATTGTAAAAATTAGATAATTTATAAGTATCGACTCTTCGTTTCTTTGCTAGGGTTTCAATTTCATCTTGCTTGTCTCGCTTATCCACAATAGGTGGAAGAACATTTTGATTGCTATTAATTACAGTAATTTCTAAAAAATCATTCGTTCTTGTATTATAATCGTCATCAGAAGGCTCATCTAGCAATCTAATATTTTCTGAGAGACAAGGCTCTTCACCATCAACAAGCCGCCTCATCAATCAAAATTGGATCCAAATTCATTCGCTTCCTCCGAATATTTCTCTCTAAGCTTAAATATTGTACATGACGTACATAAGAGAATGTAGGCATTCTTATTCCGAACGATATCTTTTTTTGAATGCACATTTAACAAAGTTGTGAATTGTTATATGAGCATGATAATAAATAAAGTATTTAAAAAATAATATAGAGTTTTTTAAATTCATACTTGCTCAAAAGTGCTCTAATTGCGTTCACACTCAGAAACACTAGTCGTAAGATAGAGGATTCGAATTGCAAACTTTTTGAGTATCGGAACATGCTCTTCAAATCTTTCCTACCAGGCAGCTAAAAAACATAATTAATTTTGGTGTTAAAAAATGCAAAAAAATTAACTTAATGATATATCTACAAATATAACCCTAAGAATGAAAACAATGAATTAAGATATATCAGGACTTTGAGCGTTCATAGTCATTTGAGCTAGTAGGGATCCAAATTCTCTAAGTTTTTGTTTATACTGATTCAGCTCTACATCAGCTTGTGCATACTCATTGAGGTCGGGGATCATTTGTTGCATGCATTCACGAAAGCCACTTTTAACCTCCGTTACATTGGAGAATGTATTATTGTAGAAGTATCTAGAATTTAGAAAGTAAGCCGCTACATGGAGGGGTCTATGTAACATGCCTGTCTATCTTTTATCAATCAAATTTCAGTATGGCATGTATTTTCTCTTACTGCCCCCACAGACATCGGTAATTTTCTCTTTGCAACTGTCGAGATATTCATATAGAAAATGTATGGAAAGCCTCACATCTGAATCCACCTTTCGCAGCACATAGACCAGTGGAAGTGTGGTGCTAAAGTAAAAGACAACTCGGCTACAGAAGGTTCTGCTAAATAGTACTGCTCTTTTTGCCTTCACTGCATTCGGTTTCTTACTCCAAGCACTCTTGGTGAAATCATCAGAAGCAAATATCTTCCTTGATGGCTGTCTTAATTTATAGAGTGTTTGTAGAGTTAAGAATGAAGTAGTGAAACGAGTGATGGCCGACCGTAGCAGTTCCTTTCTCTTCGTGTATGTCCGCATCAAACTCAAAACCTAACCATGATTATGTATAATTGCATTATCCCCTTTGCTGTTAAAAGAGTCTCTTTATGGATCTTCATCTTGCCTATATCCTCCAACATCAAATCAACACAATGAGCTGCACAAGGAGTCCAATAAAGATATTTTCATGAATCCATAATTTTTGTGCCCTCATTTATATAAGAAGCGTGGTTGTCTGTAATCACTTGGACAACATTGTAGACACTAAAAAAAGGCTAAAAAAATCACTGCGGATACCATCCGCGGGAGGGCTCCCGCGGGTTGTATCCTGTCTGCTCCCGTTTGTCTATTTCGCTGAGATTACGTGATTCAGAATTTGAGGGAAGAATTGAGCCGGAGAAAAAGCTCCTTAATCTATAAAATAATAGGAGCTGAATTGAGATGGGACTTTTTGGGCAAAATTTGGAGAATCCAGAAAATATTTGGGGCGGTTTTCTTCCAGAGTTTGCAGAAAGGAGAGTCGATCCTTTTCTTCCCAGTCGGACGGTCAACGGAGCGCATTAGCGAGGCTCTATCACTACCAACCCACGATTAAAAAGGGGAATACATCATTTTTTCCTATTCTTGTGATCTCAAAAATTTTGTAATTTCAATTTTTTATTTCCGTAAAATCAAAAAATTGCAATGGAGGAAAATTCGCTTTTTTGAGCAAACAAGAATTGGCGACCACAATGGGAGCCTCTCTGTTTACGACAGAGAATTTGGTGGTACAGTCCGACTTGGTACCTATCGGATCGGTTGTTGAGACGCTAGTCGTAGAAGTCGACCAGCAAAAATATAAGGAATTTCTCTCTTCCTCTGATTCGGAACCTAGGCGTTATCGCCAGGCGATGATGAAGAAAGGTGAGGTATTATCACCCACCGGAAATGAAAAGTCGTCATCGCCTATCACTATTTATGAGGCATTATCGCCCGCAAAGATTAAAACTTATGAGGCGTCATCGCCCGTTAAAATTGACAAGACGTTATCGCCTGTCAAAAAGTATATGACGTCATCACCCACTCCAAAATCAAACCAAACTCTTACCTGCTCCCAAAAGAGGAATCTAAGGCGTAAAGCCCAACGGGCACGCCTCAACAGTACAGGAGGGACAGTTTCTGAAAAATTACAGTAAAAAAAGATCTGTCCAGAAAATCCAATGCAGATAGCAACCATGAGCGGAGCCCTAAAAATGACATCCCGGAATCCCAAGGGTGAAAACCCGCAGTTGCAACCACGGGTGGCATCTCGCGGGAGCAATCCCGCAGGTTCACCTGCGGGTGCAATCGCGGTATGCTCCAGCGGGTGTAAACCCGCGGGTGCAACCGCAGGCTGCATCCCGTAGATGCAGCCGCGGGTTGCATCCCACAGGTTGCACTCCACGGGATGCGGTTGCATCCCGTAAAATTGACTCTCAGCTTGCCCGTGTCTCTTCAGACACGTGTATTGAGTACATAGCGCACACCCAATTTTTTGGTTATCCTCTCAGGTGTTCCATCCTATTCCTCTGTAAATAAATACAAAGATGTGTTCATGCACTCACCTGAATGCATATCTTCAAGTTTCTCTTTGGATAATGAATATACTTCTGATAAAATTCTCCAACATATTCCGAAGTGTAATTTAGATGCGTGCGGGTCGCACAATTGCACAGGTTAGCATGCACTCTGGAAGACTCAACAAAAGAGATTGTTCTGATGCTGGGAAAATGCTTAGTCTTGAAATACTGCAAACTAACTAGTACTATGAACAAAACTTGCGACGCAAGAGGTGTCAGATTGCAAATTTAAATTAGAATAAATCTCAGGATTTAAGGGAGTATCTCACTCGGAAGGGGAGCGCCTCCCAATCCACTCCTCATTGCCAATGTAAACGGTTGATCTCAGCCGTTCAATTAAATTGCAAATGCAAATCAAGACCGTCCGTTTTCGAGCGGACTACCGAGCCGAAAAGAAGATGGACGGTGAAAAAGCTATACTTCGAGACTGATTTACCCTCTTCTTCATCCCATATGGTTAGTAAGGGCAAAAAGGTTGCCGAAAATGACTCTTCAGATAAAGAGTTCACTCCAAGGTCAAAAGGAGTGTCTATCGAACCAGAGGGTGTGTATCAGCACACTCGGGTTAGGAGAGGAGATGCCATACCATTGAATTATAAAAAGGTAGCTAGAGGATCTGATGAGGAGAATGACAAATATTCTGCCGTTGTGTCTTCATCTTATTCTGATTCAAACAGAGATTCAGAGGCTGCAATGAACGTGACCAGCCTTCTAGACAAGAACGTCTCAAATAGCAAGAGGAGACCATGGAAGAAATGAAGCAACTCTTAACTGAGTTATTGGCTCAAACGAAGAAAGGCTAATCCTTGTCGTCCACTTCTAAGCGACAGGAAGGGAAACAAAATGTCCACATAGATGAAGATAGCAAAGGCAACTATGAACAACTACTCTTTTAGGAGAGAGAAAAAGTGAAGGTAGTTATCAACCCTCGTGTAGAGAAGATGGAAAAGATGGAGAACCAGCTGCAAACTCTTCTTCACTGCAAAAAGTTACAGAAAGTGGGGATAATGCGTCCCTATCCCATAGAGTGGGAAACTACACTCTACCCTGCAAACTACAAACTGTTAAACTTTCAGCCGTTTGACGGAAAAGCTCACTACAACAATATATTTTCTACTTTCTATCATATACATGACACCTAATGGGGAACGATCCAACATTAACCAAGATATTTACGAGCACCTTACAATTACCCTAGGGGACAATTAAATCATGGACTGATGTAGAACGTGAGTTCTTAGCTCAATTCTTTGAAGATGATACTGAAGTCTCGGTGCCATCATTGCTAGCAGCAAAGCAGGGAGATGGCGAAACAGTGAAAACCTTTATCGAGCGGTTCCGAGAACTTTCTATGCGGTGTTCACATGACATGGCGCAGGAGACTCTCGTAGAAATTTGCAGACACAACTTACTGATCGATGTTTTGGTCAAAATGGGTTCGGTTGAATCCAAGTCTTGACCTACTCAAGCAGGGTGAATAGGCCGAAGACATACTTCGATGCCTCGAGGAGCAGCAATCTGTGAGAATGGTCATCTTAAATAAACTTCCATCCCATTTCTCTCGTTCCAGAGGGAAAGACATAATGGCAGTGGAGAACACATCCAAGCCAAAAGAAAGGTCAGCTAAAGGCAACACAGCGAGGCCACCCAGGTCACAGAAATAATATTCATTTAAGGATGAGCATACTGTTACCATGTTTAATTTGCTCACCAAGCACAACATTTTCAAGTTATCAGACAGCAAGAGGTCTGAAAAGGTTGGGAAGACTATCGATCCGAACTACTATTTATACCACCGGATCGTAGGCTACTCTACTAAAAATTATTTTATTCTTAAAGACAAAATTCAAGCGTTGATTGATGCTAGAGCAGTTCAGCTCAAAGCTGAACAAAAAATAGTTACAGCTAACTCAGCTACATTTACAGTGGGTGGTCTAGAGGTACCACTTGGGCTCACACCTATTCCAAAAGATGAGCTCAGGGTGGTTAATTTAGACCTTCATAACCAGCAGAAAAAATAGTTAATCCCTTTCACAACAGAGAAATAAGAGATCCTTTGGGTGCATCCAGACATTCTCGAAGATGAACAATGGATAACCGTGGGGCCCAAGAAGAAACCAAAACATGAGGAAGACAGCACATGTGCAATGCTGTCTCAGCAACAATTGATAAGGATGCAGATGACATGCCTCTATTAACAGATTCTGAATTAGAGGTGACCGCTTTAGCAGTAGAGAATGAACCCGAGCCACTTTCGAGAACCAGATCTAGGAGACAATATTTGAAAGATTCCACAAACACAGAAGCTGGCTCCTCTAAGTCAACAAATGAGGCCAATGAGGGAACCGCTAAGCAGATTTCCGATAAAGAAAAATAAAAGGAGCTCATATACAATCGGGCTTTACGGAAAGATGCTCATGAAGAGCAAAGCTCTTTTTTCAATTTGATATTATGGCGCAACTGGCAAATATACCTACAAGAATAATTCTGTATGAGTTATTGCGCTTGTCAAAGTCTACAAGAGACGCACTAAGGGAAGTCCTAGCAGAGTCTGAAGCTTTCCTAGTCCATCTCCCAGAAGAGATTGAGGAGGCATGCCCGCACTGCAACTAAGTATCGAGGCGTGCCCCTTATATCACTTTCACACCAGAGGACATGCAGTTGAAGAATATCAAGTACAACAGGCCTCTGTACTATACATGGTATATTGGCTCAACAGAAGTCGGTCGAATTCAGATTGATCCGGGTTCTGCCTTGAGCATTACGCCGCGAAGGCTTATGCAGTTTCTCGGGATCCCTCCTCACAGATTGACTTCAACTAATACCGACATTTTTGGTTTCAACGCCAATGGCAGTCATCCTCTAGGTAAGATTAGGCTCAGATTCAAATCGGAGATCTAAAGAGTGAAGTGATCTGCTATGTAATTGAAGCAAATACTTCTTACAATCTTCTCCTAGGGCGACCATGAATTCATGCCAATATGATTGTCCCGTCCACCCTACACCAATACATGAAGTACGTGGATGAAAATGGAGAAGTGCATACTCTGATTGCTGATAAGCAGCCATTCAAGGGTGTTGAAAACTACTTCGTAGACGCCCTTTTGTATGCTGAGAGTGTTGAAGTCGATCCCCCACTACATGATGAATATCATAGTGGGAATGAAGTTGATACTGAGTTAGGGGTGTTTATTCCCAATGAAGGTTTTGAACCTCTTGTAATTAATCTAGAAGATTTAGATGTAAATGACACCGTTAGTGATGAAAGGAGTGGGAAATAAATAAAAATCTAGAATTTGCTTATTTGTCTGGTGTTGCTACTGATTCTGTACTTTCAGCTACTAGTACGGATGCAGATAGTCTCTCAGAATTCGAGACTTTTGCAATCATGCATATGCCAATTAGATCATCAATGATACTACAATCAAACATCGTAAATGTAGATAGGTCGGTGGTCGAAGTACCGACCCATCGACTGGATCAAAAACCTATTCTTTTTGGAAGGGTTCGACCACATGTAGTCTCATCTGGTAATAGCGAAGATGAAGCTCAGGAAGGCCCTCAATTCTATCATTATGGACTAAAGTCATTCCGAATGATGGCAAAGATGGGATATGACTTCATCCATAAACCAGGATTAAATTTCAGTAAGGGATGTCGAAATTTGCTTCCCTCATTCGTGCCCAAAGGAAAAGAGGCAGACTATTATCACAAAACCGGTAGGGGGTTGGGATACGTCATAACACCCGATCCTTCAGATATCAAAGATATGATTTGCCAAAATATAGTAGATTCCGATTGGGATTCAGATATCAGTCTGGGAGTATTATTCAAGGAATTGACGGTAAATATGACGTCCGTCAGCTTGATCCCAGATGAAAACGATGAATTGACTTTTATACAAAATGAAGCGTTAGTTAAGTATCTCGATGCCCAATGGAACATGCGCTTCGAACAACGTGAACCTTCTACCGAGAATAAAGTGATTCAAGTAAATATGGGTGATGAGACCAATCCTAAGCTCATTCCTCGGTGTCTCTAGTGGCAAATTCCTTGGTTTCGTTGTTACATCCAAGGGTATTCATTTAGACCCAGAAAAGGTAAAAGCAATTCAAGAGATACAGTCACCAAAGAATCTTAAAGAACTTCGTGGATTACAAAGGAGACTGGCATATATTCGAAGATTTATCGCTAATCTTTCAGGGCGATGCCAATCCTTCACCTAGTTAATGAAGAAAGGGGTGTCGTTCATTTGGGATGAAGCTTGTCAACAAGCCTTTGAGGACCTCAAGAAGTATTTCACAAAGCCTCCAGTGCTGGTAGCCCCTGCATCAGGAAAGCCATTTTTGATATATGTTCGGGCGATGGATCATTCACTTGGCACCCTGTTGGCCCAAACTAATAACTCATGCTACGAACAAGCCATTTACTATCTTAGTAGAACTATGGTAGGCGCCGAACATCGGTACACTTCAGTAGAGAAAGAATGTTTGGCCCTGCTATTCGCAATTCAGAAAATGCGACATTACTTAGTAGGCCAAACAATTCATGTGATTTCTCAGGTAAATCCCCTGAGAGTGCTCATGACAAAGCCTGAGTCACTTAATTGCAGGTAAGCTAATAGGTCGATCCTCCTATCATAATATGACATGCGATTTATACCACGAAAGGCGATCAAGGGACAAGCAATTACTGATTTCTTAGAGAAATATTCTGTTCCGGAATCCTCTAAACTTTATGAGGATATTCTAGATGAGATGGCAGAAGCCAACATGGTTTCTAAAGAACCGATTTGGCGGCTATTCTTTGATGGAGTGGCTAGAAGAAGCTCTGCCGGAGTAGGGGTAGTTTTAATATCCCTGCAGAATCATATAATCTCTCGAGAATACTCACTAACTCGGCCATGTTCTAATAATGTGTCTGAGTACAATGCATTATTAACGGGACTGCGAATCGCCTAACAGCTGGGAATTCAGCATTTAGAGGCCTATGGGGATTCCAAACTTATAGTGAATCAAGTAAGAGGAGAATACGAGGTTAAAATATGAGAATCTCGTACCTTACCATAAGGCAACAATCAAACTCGCCAACTCATTTAAAGAGTTTTTTATTGACTATGTGCCACAACACGAGAATGCATACGCTGATGCCTTGGCTTCCCTCGCAGCTACATTAGCACTCCCTGCTAAGTCAACAACAATATTGAGATTGGAAGCCGCGAGTTTCTTTGCCCTTAGGAATTACTTGAGGCGACTGAAGTCCATGCGTCAGGGATGAACTTCGAGCTCAGAGATTGGCGGTTCGTGTTCGTCGACTTCGCGCTTTATGAGATATTACCCGAAGATCCCAAAGAAGCTGCCAAAGTGAAGAAAGAGGCAGAAAAATTCTATTATAATCCTTAGCTTAGTATCTTGTATCGGAAAATACCAGGTGGAGTTTTACTTCGGTGCTTATCATAACAAGAGGCACAAGAAGCTTAAAGAAGCACATGACGGAGCTTGTGGTGCTCACCAGTCGGAACCTAAATTAGGAGATCAGATAAAAAGAGTGGGTTACTACTGGCCAATAATAATGTTATATGCCATGGCATATGCGAAGAAATGTCATGCGTGTTAGGTGCATGCAAACTACATACATCAGGCTGCAGAGTACTTACATCCAACCACGATTACGTGGCCATTCGAGACGTGGGGAATGGATATCATTGGTCCTATCACTCCA
Organism: Dracaena cambodiana; assembly: GCA_036321105.1. NCBI lineage: Eukaryota > Viridiplantae > Streptophyta > Magnoliopsida > Asparagales > Asparagaceae > Dracaena > Dracaena cambodiana. The sequence continues at coordinate 27,143,002 of JAYEPQ010000008.1, read as the reverse complement.
CCATCTTCTCGTGGACATTGGTTTAGACTAGCTATAACCAATTAATTTTCAAAATGGGCAGAAGCTATCCCTTTGAGAGAGGTAAAAACAAACGATGTGGTCAATTTCATCAAACACCACATCATCTATCGCTTTGGTGTTTCTAGACGGATCATCAGCAACAACGGCTCTCAATTCACTAGCAAGGCCTATACTAAATTCTGTGATAAGTTCATAATACAGAATATATTTTCGTCTTCATATAACCCTGCTGCAAATGGTCAAGCTGAAGCGTTCAACAAGACTATTGTGAAACTTTTGCAGAAATTCGTCACTACAAGTCAGCGCGATTGAAACGAGAAATTGGAAGCTTGTCTATGGGCTTATCGCACAACGGTTAGGACACCGACAAAGAGTACACTATTTTCTTTGGTGTATGGTTGCGAAGCCGTACTACCTCAAACCAAGGAATTTGCCACTAGAGACACGGAGAAAACATTTAGTCGGATTCATTTTTAATTGGTGTTTTCTCATAATGTCAAACACCGCTTTTAAATCTTAGAGATGATCATTTTTATTGCGACTCTTGACGGCCAGGTCGTCCACGTAGCTCTCTACCGTTTTACGGAGATGCTCATGGAAAATTGTACTCATAGCATGCTGATATGTTGTTCTTGTGTTCTATAAACCGAATGGCATAACTGTATAACAGAACACGCCTAACGGTCCTGAAGGCAATATGTTTCTCATCTTCAGGGCACATTTTGATTTGATTGTACCCAGAGAATCCATCCATGAAAGACATCCTTTCGAACCCGCAGGTATTGTCAATCATAACATCCGTTATTGGAAGTAAAAATTTATCTTTAGGGCATGCTGCATTGAGATCTCGAAAATCAATGCAAATTCAGATTTTTCCATTCTTCTTAGGAACTGGAACGATGTTTGCTACCCAATTAGGATGTTCTTCTCGAATAAAGCCAGATTGTATAAGCTTCTTAACTTCGTTCTCGATCGATTCCATTAGTTCTGAACGGAACCTTCTTTACTGTTGCTTCACTGGTTTTGCATCTACCTTAATATTAAACCGATGCATAGCAGTTTGAGAATCTAAGCCTGACATGTCTTCATAATTGCAGGCAAATACATCTATGTATTCTCGAACGAGAGTTACAAGGTTGTCTCTTTTATCAGGAGGCAAACTCTCGCTTATAAATATAGGCTTAGGATTGGTTTCATCACCCATATTTACTTGAATCACTTTATCCTCGGTAGGAGGTTCACGTTGCTTGAAGCGCATATTCCATTGGGTATCAAGATGCTTAACTAACACTTCATCTTGTATAAGAGTCCGTTCATCGTTTTCATCTGGGATCAGGCTGACGGACGTCATGTTTACCGTCAACTCCTTGAATAATACTCCCAGACTGATATCTAAATCCCAATCAGAATCTTCTATATTTTGGCAAATCATATCTTCGATATCTGAAGGATCAGGTGTTATGACGTATTCCAATCTCCTGCCGTTTTTGTGATAATAGTCTGGCTCTTCTCCTTCGGGTATGAATGAGGGAAGCAAATTTCGACATCCCTTACCGAAATTTAATCCGGGTTTATGAATGAAGTCATATCCTATCTTTGCCATTATTCGGAATGACTTTAGTCCATAATGATAGAATTGATGGGCTTCCTGAGTTTCATCTTCGCTATTACTGGATGAGGCTACATGTGGTCAAACCCTTCCGAAAAGAATAGGTTTTTGATCCGGTCGATGGGTCGGTACTTCGAACACCGCCCCATCTACATTTTCGATGTTTGATTGTAGCATCATTGATGATCTAATTGGCATATGCATGGTTGCTAAAGTCTCGAATTCTGAGAGACTATTTGCATCCGTACTAGTAGTTGAAGGTACAGAATCAGTAGCAACACCAGACAAATAAGCAAATTCTAGATTTTCATTTATTTCCCACTCGCCTTCATCACTGGTGGTGTCAGCCTCAAGACTGATTACAAGAGGTTCAAACCCTTCTTTAGCAATAAACACCTCTGACTCAGTATCAACTTCGTTCCCACTATCATATTCATCATGTAGTGGTGGATCGACTTCGGCACTCTCAGTATATAAAAGGGCATCTACAAAATAATTTTCAACACCCTTTAATGGTTGCTTATCAGCGATCAGAGTACGCACTTCTCCATGTTCATTCACATACTTCATGCACTGGTGTAGAGTGGATGGAACGATCATGTTGGCATGAATCTATGGTCGTCCTAGAAGAAGTTTGTAGGAAGTGTCTGCTTCAATTGCATAACAGGTCACTTCGCTTTTGAGATCTCCGATCTGGCATCTGAGCCTGATCTTACCCAGATGATGACTGCCATTGGCGTTGAAGCCAAAAATAACAGTATTAGTTGAAGTCAATCTCTGGGGAGGGATTCCGAGAAACTGCATAAGCCTTCGTAGCATAATGCTCAAGGCAGAGTCTGGATCAATCTGAATCCGATCGACTTCTGTTGAGCCAAGGTACCCTGTATAGTATAGAGGTCTATTATGCTTGATATTTTTCAACTGCCTGTCCTATGGCGTAAAAGTGATATAAGGGGCACGCCTCGATACCGAGTTGCAGTGCGGGCATGCCTCAATCTCTTCTGGGAGATGGGCTAGGAAAGCTTCAAACTCCACTAAGACTTCTCTTAGTGCGTCTCTTGTAGACTTAGACAAGCGCAATAACTCATATAGAGTTATTCTTGCCAGTATATTCGCCAGTTGCGCCATAACATCAAATTGAAAAGAGGAGTTTTGTTCTTTAGGAGCATCTTTCCGTAAAGCCCAATTGTATCTGAACTCCTTTGTTGTTTTGCCTTTGTCGGAAATCTGCTTAGTGGTTCCCTCAATGGCCTCCTTTGTTGACTTAGAGGAGCTAGCTTCTGTGTTCGTGGGATTCTTCAAATATTGTCTCTCGGATCTGGTTCCCGAAAGTGGCGCGGGTTCATTCTCCACTGCTAGAGCGGTCACCTCTGATTCAGAATATGTTAATAGAGGTATGTCATCTTCATCCTTATCAATTGTTGCTGAGATCATTGCACATGTGATATCTTCCTCTTGTTTTGGTTTTCTTCTTGGGCCCCACGGTTGTCCATTGTTCATCTTCGAGAATGTCTGGATGCACCAAAAGGACCTCTTTTATTTTTGTTGTGAAAGGGATTAACTCTTTCTTCTGCTGGTTATGGGGATCTAAATTAACCATCCTGAGCTCACCTTTTGGAATAGGTGTGAGTCCAAGTGGTACCTCTAGACCACCCATTGTAAATGTAACCGAGTTAGCTGTAATCCTTTTTTGTTCAGCTATGAGCTGAACTGCTCCAGCATCAATCAACGCCTGAATTTTTCCTTTCAGAATAAAACAATTTTTAATAGGGCGATCCGGTGGTATAAGCAGTAGTTCGGATCGTTAATCTTCCAACCTCTTCAGGCCTCTTGCTCTCTAGCAACTTGAGCATGTTGTATTTGGTGAGCAAATTAAATATGGTAACAGTATGCTCATCTTTAAATGAATACTGTTTCTGTGATCTGAGTGGCCTCGTTGTGTTGCTTTTAGCTGGCCCTTCTTTTGGCTTGGAAGTTTATTTGAGGTGATCCTTCTCACAGATTGTTGATCCTCGAGGTATCGAAGTATGTCTTCGGCCTATTCACCCTGCCTGAGTAGGTCCTTCCAAGATTTGGATTCAACCGAATCTATTTTGATCAAAACATTGGTCAGTAAGTTGTGTCTGCAGGTTTCTACGAGAGTTCTGCGCCATGCCATGTGGACACCGCATGGAAAGTTCTCGGAACCGCTCGATAAGGGCTTTCACTATTTTGCCCTCTCCCTGCTTTGCTGCTAGCAATGACGGCACCGAGACCTCAGTACATCTTCAAAGAATCGGGCTAAGAACTCACGTTCTACATCAGCCCATGATTTAATTGTCCCCTGGGGTAATTGCATGAACCAGATAAATGCGGATCCTTATAAGGTGCTCGCAAATATCTTGGTTAAGGTTGGATCGTTCCCCATTAGGCGTCCTGTCTGCGACAGGAAGTAGAAAATGTATTATTGTGGTGAGCCTTTTCCGTCAAACGACTGAAGGTTACGGTTTATAGTTTGTAGGGTAGGGTGTAGTTTCCCACTCTATGGGATAGAGACGCATTACACCACTTCCTGTAATTTTTTACGGTGAAGAAAAGCTTGCAGCTGGTTCTCCATCTTTTCCATCTTCTCTACATGAGGGTTGATAACCACTTTCACTTTTTCTCTCTCCTGAATGACGAGGTAGTTCTTCATAGTCGCCTTTGCTATCTTTATCTATGTGGACATGTTGTTTCCCTTCCTGCCGCTTAGAAGTGGACGACGATGATTGGCCTTTTTTTGTTTGAGCCAATAACTCAGTTAAGAGTTGCTTCATTTCTTCCATGGTCTCCTCTTGCTGTTTGAGATGTTCTTGTCTCTCAAGCCTTTTAGAGACTTCTTCTGGAAGGTCGGTCACGTCACTACAGCCTTTGAATCTCTATTTGAATCAGAATAAGATGAAGACACAACGGCAGAATATTTGTTTTCCTCCTCATCAGATCCTCCAGCTAACTTTTATAATTCAATGGTATGACAGCTCCTCTCCTAGCCCGAGTGTGTCGATATACACCCTCTGTCTCGATAGACACTCCTTTTGACCTTGGAGTGAACTTTTTGTTTGAAGAATTGCTTTCTGCAACCTTTTTGTCCTTCCTAACCATATAGGATGAAGAAGCGGATAAATCAGTCTCGAAGTATAGCTTTTTCACCATCTATCTTCTTTTCGGCTCGGTAGTCCGCTCGAAAACGGACGGTCTTGATTTGCATTTGCAATTTGATAGAACGGCTGAGATCAACCGTTCACATTGGCAGTGAGGAGCGGATTGGGAGGCGTTCCTCTTCCAAGTGAGATACTCCCTTAAATCCTGAGATTTATTCTCATTTAAATTTGCAATCTGACGCCTATTGCGTCGCAAGTTTTGTTCGCAAGTTTTGTTCCTAGTACTGGTTAGTTTGCAGTATTTCAAGGCTAAGCATTTTCTCAGCATCAGAACAATCTCTTTTGTGGAGTCTTCCAGAGTGCGTGCTGGCCTGTGCAGTTGCGCGGGCCCCGCACGCATCTAAATTACACTTCGGAATATGTTGGAGAATTGAAGAAATGCATTCAGATGAGTGCATGAACACATCTTTGTATATATTTGCAGAGGAACAGGATGGAACACCTGAGAGGATAACCAAAAAATTGGGTGTGTGCTGTGTGCTCACTACACGTGTGTCTGAAGAGACATGGGCAAGCTAAGAGTCAATTTTACGGGATGCAACCTGCGGTTGCTCCCGCAGAGTGCAACGCGCGGGATGCAACCCGTGGTTGCATCCGCGGGATGCAGCCCGCGGGTTTGCACCCGCAGGATTGCTCCCGCAGGGTGCAACCCGCGGTTGCACCCGCGGGTTTGCACCCGCAGGGGCATCCTGCAGTTGCACCCGTGGGATGCAACCCGTGGTTGCAACTGCGGGTTTTCACCCTTGGGATTCCGGGATGTCATTTGTGGGGCTCCGCTCATGTTTGCTATCTACATTGGATTTTCTGGACAGATTTTATTTTACTGTAATTTTTTAGAAACTGTCCCTTCTGTACTGTTGAGGCGTGCCCATTGGACTTTACACCTTAGATTTCTCTTTTGGGAGTGGATAAGAGTTTGGTTTGATTTTAGAGTGGGCGATGACGCCATATGCTTTTTGACAGACGATGACGTCTTGTCAGTTTTAACGGGCGATAATACCTTGTAAGTTTTAGTCTTTGCGGGCGATAACGCTCATAAATAGTGATAGGCGATGATGCCTTTTCATTTCCGGTGGGCAATGACGCCTCACCTTTCTTCATCGTCGTCTGGCGATGACGCCTAGGCTCCGAATCAGAGGAAGAGAGAAATTTCTCATACTTTTGCTGGTCGACTTATACGACCAGCGTCTCAACAATCGATCCGATAGGTACCAAGTTAGACTGCGCCACCAAATTCTCTGTCGTGAACAGAGAGGCTCCCACTGTGGTTGCCAATTCTTGTTTGCTCAAAAAAGCAAATTTTCATTCCATTGCAATTTTTTTGATTTTACAGCAATAAAAGATTGAAATTACAAAATTTTTGAGATCACAAGAATAGGAAAAATTAATGTATTCCCTTTTTAATTTGTGGGTTGATAGCGATAGAGCCTCACTAATGCGCTCCGTTGACCGTCCGACTGGGAAAAAGAGGATCGACTCTTCTTTCTGCAAACTCTGGAAGAAAACAGCCCCAAATATTTTCTGGATTCTCCAAATTCTGTCCAAAAGTCCCTTCTCAATTCAGCTCCCATTATTTTATAGATTGAGAAGCTTTTTCTTCAGCTTAAATTCTTCCCTCAAATTTTGAATCACGTAATCTCAGCGAAATAGATAAACGGAGGAGCAGACAGGATACAACCCGTGGGTTGGCACCCGCGGGAGCGCTCCCGCGGGGGAAATCTCCCGTGGGTGTCAACCCACGGGAGCTCTCCCGCGGGTGGTATCCACAGTGAACCCTTTTTTTTTAGTGTCTACAAAGTTCGAGATTGAGTGTTGCTATCGGCGGCGCTTTCAAGCTCTTGGCTCACCAATTCAGTGTCTGGTTTTCCCATTCTCCCAATTTCACGGGTTATAGATGTCTTTTTCTTCATTTCTATTTCTGTAGACTTCAAAGTATCTTTATATATTTTTTATACATCTGGCGGGACTCGTTCACATATTTTTACTCCATGTCTAGTACCGGCTAAATGGTGTTTAAGTTGAGTGATTCCCGCAGTTACGTGGTGATTACAGAATTTACAGTGATTACAGAATTTACAGTAAAAATAATTTGGAGATTCTCCTTACTTATAAATCCCTCATTCTCTGGCCGGATCCATATTTTTTGACATGATTCTTCTTGCGGATTATCAAATTTCAATCTACAAAATAATACAATTTTTCAAGAATTATTTTGATACAAATAATTCAACAGTTGCTTCTAATTACTTGTACACTAGTGATTAAATTTATTCAAATTTTAACAATTTCTTCTAATTCAAGTCATTCAACAATCAAGCAAAAAATTTCATCCATAAACTTAATTCAAGTCATTTAACAATTTCACAATTTAATTCAAGTCATTAAACAATCACAAAGAAATTTTTATCCATAAAGTTAATTCAAGTCATTCAACAATTTCACAAAATAATTCAACTCATTTAACAATTACACAAAATAATTCAAGTCATTCAACAATTTCTTCCTCATTCAAATTCTAAGATAAGTAGTTCATTTTTTCCTTAAGTAATTCAGTTTTTATAAAATAAATTAATTTAGTTTTTGTTAAATTTAATTCAGTTACATGTTTACTGTTTAGTTTTTTTTGAATAACTTAGCTTAATTCAGTTACAGGTTTATAGGTACTATCTAAAAAAAATTAATTCAGTTTTTTTTTTAAAATTTAATTCAGTTACAGTATACTATTTTTACCGTAAACAGATTTTTAAAAAAATTTTATTTCAGTTTTTCATCAATAATGTAGTTTAACTTAATTCTTTTAATTACTTAACCTGACAAAGAAAAATCTCTCCCAACACAACATCGATTGAGATCACTGGAAAAACCAAGTTTTTAAAAAAGAAACTTGTAACTGTTAATCTGTAGAAAAAAAAAAAGAATTTCTCCTAACACTACTTCTCCTAATACTGCTTCCACAATTGAGATCACTGGAAAAATAAAAAATAGTATAAATAAATGGAAAAAAATTCTCAAAAAATTACCTTCACTGGAGCTGTGGCCTGCCTGAGAGTGCACAGAACATCGACCTCCCTTCCACTGCCTTGGTCGCAAACTAAATGGAGAGGGTGGCAGAGAAGAATTTGCGGCTTGGAGGCGACTCAAGTGAGAGCGGTCGACTGGAGAGGGTGTTGGAAAATGATCGGAGATGATTCGGCATTGGTCGGAGCTAGAGGTGGATGATCGGAGATGATCGGGAGTTGGTCGAAGCAAGAGAGGGGGTTGGGTAGGGCTGTCGGAAGAAAAACAGAGATCGGAGAGGATTGGCTGTCGAAGAAGGAAAGGAGGGGCTGTCGACAGAGGATTTGGGCCGGAGTTGGTCGCAGTCAAAGAGGAATTTGGAGAGGGCGAACGGCAATCGCAAGGAAAGGGGAAAAAATTTCGATTAGGGTTTTTCGAAGAGTCGGGCGAAACTGAGAAGTGGGAACTGTGGAGTCGGGTTTTTATAAAAAAAAGTATAAATAACGTGCGTTACGTTACGTTATTTCAAAACGTGCGCTCCGCAGCAGGTCGTTATTTTGCCCTGCTACAGAGTGCAATAGGTCAGGTTACATTTCGTAACGCGTTAAAACGTGTTACGAAATGCGTTTTTTTATACATTGCTCCAACATTGCTAAGTCATAATGCAATTGCTGAAACTTTAAATAATTTCCTGATTCTTATACAAATAGAAATAAAAAGTAATGTAAATGAGAGTTGTAGAGTATTGAGTTTCTTTTCTAACAAGTCCAAGATAGGCTTAATTGGAGTCCAAGTTTAAAACACATCACGGTTTCACTAAACATTGCTCGAGAGTCTTGTTGTTGTGTCGCAACTTTAGCTTCAAGCCAAGTTTTTATATGAATAAAGTTCGAAGTAGCAAACAGTATTAAATAGAAGTTAAAGTAGCAAACAGTCTTAAATAGAAGTTAAAGATCATCGTGTTATCTTTCCAACGAGCCCAAAACTAGCTCAATTGGAGGTCAAGATCAAATGTTATGGGAATGTTAGTGAGACATTACTTGAACCACCCACTAACTAGTCGGGTGTGTTGGCAGGGCTAGCCCCTAACATGGATGGAGCCTTGCTAATAGTGTTGGCGAAGCTACAGCCTTGCCAATAGTATTGGTGGAGCTTTATTGTTGCTAACAATGTTGGCGAAGCAAAAGCCCCCCTAACGGTGTTGGCAGAGCAAAATTTCTTTTCAACGGAGCTAGGGTGTTACGTCATAGTTCAAATTTTGGTGTGATTTTGACAGGATTAGAGGCAGAATTAAAAAAGTACGAAGTACAAAAGTTATAGGAAATTGAGTCATCTGTCTAACAAAGCTGAAATCAGCTCAATTTGATTCTTAGATTGAAAGATATGGCCAAAATACTGAAATGGTATACACATGTCAGCATAGTGGCAGTTATGCTATCAACGACTTCGACTCAAGTTTTGGTGATGATAAAGTTGAAATTAGTTAAAATAATATAAATGAAATGTTAGATGAGGGAATCATCTTTAAGAAAACGATGAATGAACTCTTCTGGAGCTATGATTAGAAAGTTATGACCATTCTATGGAGATCTGCTAAGCTAATAGTCACACCTCATCATAGAGATAGTTTACTCAGAGATTTAAAATCTCGAGAGAGATTTTTTTTTTTTTGTTTGCTGGAAAAGAGTTAAAGAGAAAAATTATTCTAGTTAAAAAGTATACTTTTATTTATTAAAGTTTTATTTCTAGTAAGAGTCTAGTGTAGAGTTATGATTCCTTACGTTCAAGTTCTCTAGGAAGGGTTCTTCGGTCAGACTTGGTGGAGGAGTTCTTCATTGGCTAAAAGTATAGTTTCATTTATTAAAGATTGATTTCTAGTAAGAGTCTAGTGTAGAGTCTTGATTCCGTATGTTCAAGTTCTCTAGGAAGGGTTCTTCGGTCGGACTTGGTGGAGGAGTTGTTTGTCGGCTAAGCTCTCTTGAAGATAAGGCTAGGGCTGCAGTGGAGATAGGAGAAGATGAAGAAGATGGAGAATGAAGATAAGAATGGGAGAGGGAGCTTAACCTCATACTTATGTAAAAAAGGAAGATAAAAGTATGGTGGTGTGGTACTTTTCCAACCACTCCACACTATATCACAAGTATGCCATTGGCATAATATGATCCACGTCAAATGGTCTTGCTATGAAGCAAAAATTGAAAATAGAGGAAAAATAAATTATGGAGAAATTGCTAGTGGTGGGCTTCAAAATGACAGGATCATTATGTATTAGGAAGACATTAAGGTGTGGGATTTGGAAGGACAAAGCTATTTTCTTACAAGATGTCAATAGCTAACAGTAGAAAAATAAATAAAGAAGGGAGCTTGAGCAAGGAAGTCAAGCAAGTTAAGAAGAGGATTGTATGTGAGCCTACTACACTTTTATCGGAGGGAAAAAAAGAAGAAAACAAAATGTAGGTTGTTATAGTTTGGGTCAGAGAGGCCATTGCAGGTTGGATGCATAATGAGCAAGAGTGTTTAGAAAATTGGTTGCCTTTCTTGTCCCTCTTTCCTAAATAGAATAATAAAATTTAGTAGTCCTAGTAAGATAACAATTATTTTTCTTTCTAATTGATGCTGCCTCACAAAAGAGCCTCAAGAAGGAGAATTGGACTGGCTAATACTGAATATAGTTGTGTATGCGTCTAAGGTAGAAAATTTTATTCGTATCTTTCATAAATGCAACTTGGTTTAACCTCCATGGTTTCTGAGAGTTGTTTCACTTCCTAAGATGAAGCACAAGTTAATACTGATCCAGGTGTTCCCTCCGATGAGGAAAGACTGCATTTATCAAGCGGCTCTTCCAGAAATGATGCTCATGATATTTCGCCAGATGAGGAGTAGGAAATATTCCAGAGAAGCGAGGGCGGATGGACTGATCAATGCTGGCTCATTGTAGTTTTATTTCGTTTTGCTTCGTTTCTTTGTTAGTACTTTTAATCTTTGCATTGTAAGCTTATTATTGGGTCACTTCATCTGTGAGCGCTGAATACTTTTGTTATGTTATTCTCTCATTAATGGAACGCGGAGGGCTACATCCCGCCGTTTAAAGTCAAAAAGAAAAAAAAGAAAGGACCTAGTGGAACAATTATTGTTGTCGTGTTTTCTGGAAAAATTTCTTCTTTTTATTTTTGGGAGTGCTTCTAGGGTAGAGACTCAATCCATCTATGCTTTGGAAGATGCAGATCCCTCCAGGATCATGACTTACCGGAAGACAGTCTAAGGTGTCCTTAAAAAGGAGGAATCGTTTTGTTTTAGCTTGTTTCTATGTATCCTAAGCCTGGTTTACAATTTTTGTAAAATTCTGAGGTTTGGATGATATTCTCTAATAAGTGGGTTCTTACCAACATTTTCTCCGCAATATTGTGTACACAAGTGCATGCGCATGCACAGATACAGATTTGCAAAATAATAATAATAATAATAATGAGGGGAGTAAAAGTAAGTCGTGTATTTATTAATTGAATCTATTAGAATGATGTTACTTAGCTATAGGCTGCATTTGATTGCACGTAAAGCGATGAAAGAAGAAATATAACTGGAATAACCCTCACGCATTGCTTCTGTAGTAGGTAGTTTTTGGCTATCAAGAGCAAGCCATCTGGTAGGAGAAAAAACAATGTGAAGTATACGATGATAGATTATCTTATGAGGTAATCAACATATTTTTCAGTACTTGTTTATGACCCAACCTTATCAAATACCGGAACAATAAACAATATTTTTACCTTTTGCATGATGCTACTGAAATATGGTTAAAAAAAATTCAAAGCGTGATGTAATTAAATATGATTAAAAAATTCAAATCTACATTTGCAGCATGCATTGCAGGCAAAGACCTCTTTTACTTAATTGCATGGTTCTTTGAGGAATATTATTATTTATCCAAGTATTTAAAGAAATTATTCTTTATCCAAGTTAAATTATGTCAACAGGAAATTTAGGCAATTTGCTTTTCATTATCATCCCTGCTATTTGTAAAGAAAAAGCCAGCCCGTTTGGTGCTCCTGATGTGTGTCACACTTACGGATTAGTGTATGCCTCTCTCTCCATGGCTGTAAGTTTCTCCTTTCCTAAACTTGACTTAAATAATATGTCTGATACTTTTTAGCTTCTACTAACCATTACTTCCCAACCTTCAAACATGGTTTTCTGCGTCTATGAATTTTCTTTTGCTTGTCATTATTCAACAAGTACATCTTCTCCTCACTTTTTTCCGTTAGCCATTTAGATCTTAAACTAGTTTCATAATGAAACTTCTCAGGTAGTCTACTTATATTCCACATGAAGTTCATGCATAAAGCTAGTTTAAGCTTGATTGAGCTAGGATTTCTCAGCTTTGACTTCAATTTTTTTTCAAGTCATTTTGAGCTTGTCACAATTAAAGCTATTACAGAGTTCGAATTCATGATCGCTTGACTGATATGGACTGCACACAGGCTATTTACACAAGATAAATTTAATTAGCACCTCTATTAACGACACCCCCTTGCTTTTTGGACTCAAAGATTGTCCATCTACTAGTTGTTTCTTATGAGTATAAATTGTTCATTAGGTCAAAATATTACATGATCCTTAGATTATTTTAACTACGGGCCTATTGCTGCTGAAAATCTGTAAAGCTAATACTTTTACAAACTCAGCTTTCTTGAAACTTAGCCCTGCTCCAGGATCCGAGGGTCAATTTTAATTGATTTTGCTTACTGCTGACTCAAACAGAGTAACTCATTTACAGTTTGAGGCCAGCAATAATACAGATTATTGCTCTCAGATCATGCATGTTTACTACAATAATCATTCAGTAGAGCAGTATTAGACAAATATTTCTTGTCATAATAAACTTTTATAATTTGTTGTTATTACCCTACAGTTTGGAGCAATCTTTCTTTGGGCTTATGTTTACAATGTTGTGCGGGTGACTACAAATACTGTAGAAGACAAAGCAATTGGCAGCGTTAACACCTCTACAATGGATTTTCCAGAAGAAAGTATGAAACTAATCCATGGGAGCTGCGAAAATTATACGATGCCTGTTCCTTCCAGTAATGAAAGTGCACTGCAAGTGTCTATACCGGAGGAACGTTCACGCAACAGGAAGGTTGTTACCGTTCTCTAGTCCTTTCGCTCGGATATTTTTCAATCTTGGTTATATTTGAAATTCAACTATCTCATGGTTATGAATGCCATATTAATAAAATTAGAGAACAATAAAGAAAGAAAGTTCACTGACATATATGTCGTGTATTCTGGAATATGCATTTGAGTTTCACCTTAAGTTGATGGTCGTCTTTCATAAAAATGGTTGACGGTTGTTTTTTGTAGTATTAGTAACTTTACTTGGTTAATGTAATATTTTATCACTCAATTTTAGGTAATATTTTTTTTTTTTGCTGAGGAAAGGCCCATTTGTATACACACTTGCACACTGAGATGGAATATGTATAAGTAAATATCCATCTCTGACATAAACACGAGCATGCATATATGCACTCAAGAAAAGATACAAGCGAGAGTACATGCACATACATGTGCTTGCTCATGCTCTCACACAACCATGTATACATGCAAATATATATCTACATTATACATAGGGACATCATATCATATGTATGTATATAAGATGCACTCTTCATAAATGATTCAACTTCTATAACAATTACATGATCTAGAACAAAATGTAACTAGTATCATCTTCTAGAATGAGAGCAATATATTTTTCTAGACTAATAAATTAAGATCGTGAAAGAAAATGCAACATTTGTGAATCTTTCTTTGCCAATTGTCTCACACTTCATCCCTATGACAAAGGTTCATTATTATTTTTCCCTCTTTAATATTTAGCCTACAGATTTGCATCTCACTGAACACGATGGACTAATTCATTAAAATTTCATGATCTTTATTGAAACATAAGAAAAGTATTCGATTTAGCAACTTCCTCGTTATGAAGTGACACAATATATGCGAGAAAAATGTTGCATTAGAACATTATTTTGTATTTTGGTTTAGTTTAGATTTAGTACCACATTGCCTATGGAATTATATGTATGGTTTTGAAACACCTATATCTTCCAATAAAAATAGATTTGTTGGTTTTGATTATTTAATAATATGTTATCAGAGCGCTTTATAAAATAAATCTCAGCCATCAATCTTAACCATCTTCCTTGATGGCAAACTCCGATTCCGACAGCGACTCTGATTCTGACTCCGACTCCGCAATCATATCACTAATTCGATTCTGACTCCTACTCTGATTCATATTTCGTAACTACTGAGACTATGGCTGGTTCCTCCTTGACTACAAAATTATAATTCAACTTTGATACAACCCTTTACTCCTTTCTTTAACTTTACTCCTTTCTTTACCTACTACTGCTTCTAAATAAGAAGTTTATATACTACTTACTATTGAAGATATGTTGTTGCGGGCCTTACCATCACTCGTAGGCACTAACTTTGAAATTTTGTGTTGAAGATACGGTTTGATAGCTTGAGGGTGATGATATCACTTTATTTGAAGCTGCTTCCGCAATCAGTTGAAGAGTTGTTGTAGTGAAGGTCTACACCTATGTTTAAAATAGCGATAACAGTTAGGTTTTGTCGAATATAGCGTAACGCATAATGTAGGTTATGCAATTTCCTATTTATTTATTAACAATAAATATAAAACTATATAAAATAATCTTTATAAATTGAAAAATAAGTTTAAAATTTCTAAAAACTATTTTATAATGCATAATATATTCTAATTTTAATTAATTTTTACAATATTTTTTACATTTATCTTCATAAGTTATATTAAATCTGCATATATAATTCCAGTCATCATCTCAATAATAAAGCAAGATTCTAATTTTTTATTTCAATTCCAATTATTGCCATTGTTGTAATGTATATTTTATAATGTTCAATTTATCTTATTTGTAATTGTTGATTTTAGTTTAGTTAAACATTCAATATAATTAATAAGTAAGATATTTCAACAACCGGAGATGAATTGCAACAAGCTAACAAGTAAACAATCGCAAATTAGTAAGCAAGCAATTTCACAAGAAATTAATCTGCCAACAACTAATCAAGTAAGAAAATTATAATAACTTACTAATAATTAAAATAATAATCAACAATAATATAAAAATTACTAAAAAAAATAATTGTAAATAACGTAGCATAAGGTAATTTAACGTAACGTTGCATAATAACATAAAATAACATAAAAAAACGTACTGTTATGGTGCACTAAGTTATTTTCAGTTGTTACATAGCGCTGGAGTTTCGTTAGATTTCATTACGCAACATAACAGGTTTCATAACGCGTTATTTTCAACATTGGCTACACTTGTGCTAGGGATAGTCGTAGTAATTTGCAGTCGTGTACAAAAGTATAGAGGCCCAAATGTTGGGAATAGACTTCAATATGTCTAGTTAAATTTATTGCGAGACATTTATGTGCTTTTAACCATTTCTTTACAGGTATTGGTTTGTAAAGCAAGGCAAATTTTCTCATCAATCTTATCCGGGATCAACTTCAAAAAATTGTTTGCACCATCAACTATTGGTGTGGTATGTTTATTTTGCTCCTTTTTTTTAAAAAAATAAATGACTATGACTTAAATAAATCCCATATTGCGCAAAAGTTTATAGTAGTGCAATCTATAAAATGGTAACATAGACCCACCTTATATCTTACATACAGCTGATGTTGTATTTTCGATTCAATAAATATCTTTTTGAGATAAACTTATGACCTGTTTCATTTATGCTGTTATAGTTTCTAGGTGGGCAACACTTTCTATTTCATTTTTTTTTATTATGTTCACCATATTTTCTCCTTCCAACCCAATTGAAAGTGAATTTTCATTCTCTGAGTCATGTCTCTGGGGTATATAATGAGAACTGTGCAATTTCTCTCTGGCTGAAATCGATTTTTTTTTTTTGCAAGAAATTTGGGTTGTATTTGTACTTTTTATTTCTTTCTATCCATTTTACTTTTTTTTTCCTAATTATAATTTTATTGTAAGTGTACTAAGCTATTGACTTCAAAATTGTTCGATGATGCTTACCTGTTTGGTGATAGAAATAGTACCACATTTTGGTGATTGGAGTAGTATCAAGTTCATGGTTGAAACTTATCAACTATATCAACCTCTATGTATTAAATCCTAAATTATTATCTCGCAAAGAAATCCATAGCTATTTATATACAACACTTGGTGAAACTTACACCAACTGTAAACTCAACAAAATCAACCCGAGTGTGTATTTAAGTATGTGGAAACTTTTTAACTTGAATCACCTGGCTTAAATATTATAATAGCATATCATATATAGGGTAATTTCAATTTGATTTTTGTTCAATTTCAAAGAAATTTAGAGAACACAAGCTTCAAATATGCTTAATTGTAAACCGCCTATAGTGAATCCTAACAATATAAATTCAAACTTATATACGAAGTAGGTAAAATTAACAGACATTTTGCCTACAACTTAATTTATATTATGCTTCTGATGTGAACAAAGAGATAAATTAATCTAGGAAACTGGAAGATTTGGAAAGAAATCATACATTGTGTTAGATTACTCTAGAATTTGAGATTTAATTTTTATATTTAGATTGTGATTGGTGCATTATCATCTAAATATTATGAAGTGACACGTACCTGATTTCTTTATCGTTTATAGATAGTTGGATTCACTGTTGGACTGATACCACTAATTAGGAAAGCATTGATCGGTGAAAGTGCTCCTCTTCGTGTAATTCAAGAATCGGCTTCTTTATTAGGGTAAGTTTTTTGTTTTATTTTCCTTGCTCGTTTTCGTCCAAATAAAGATCAGTTCTACTTTTGATGCTAGAAATGGAAATCAGTCGTCAAGTGACATTTTTTTCTGTTAACATTTTTGTGGTCCGCTGGCAAGAGGTCAAGGAGTAATGTACCCATCAATTGAGTAGCTGTAGAATGAAGATGAAAGAAGAAGAAATTTGATAAGGTTTACTTCAATTGAGTTTCTTCTGTTAACAAATAGATGCTGACAAGAAAAATACATGCTTGAACAGTTAATGAATGGCCCGAAATGAGAGCTAGAAATGTTTGATCAAATGTTATATAGGATTTTGTTTTGTTACTCTTTATCTGAAAACATTTCATATTTTACAAATTGATTAGGATTCTTAGTGTATTCTCAAAATTTTGGTGGTAGCTTTGAACATGGTAGTCCATGACAATTCATTTCAAAATGTAAGCTTTTACAAGAACATAGTTCGTAATTAAATATAAGGGTGTTCAACTAACTTCCTTTGGCATTTTTTAAATATTTTAAGCTGAATACTAATTCAGAGCAAATGAGCTGAAATTTATTGGACCCATCTTATCATGGATTTGTCCTAATATAATCTCGTTATATCCCATGTAAGGGCATCCTCTTTTATCTTATTAGGAATATCAAGTTCCATTTTGGAAACTGTCGAAAAAGTGCTCGAGCAAATGGAGGAAAAGCTGTTGCTTCTGTTAATCGATAGAGTGGACAAGCAATGAGGTGTGCATGTGTATTGTCGAGTGCATTAGTAGAGTGGATTGTTGATGAAGGTTGTGCTTGCATCCGCATGCATCTCTGTTTGGGCGTTGGTGTGTTTATGTGATGTACGGGGGTGCGCTTATTTCATGCATTTATGTGGGTATGTGCGTAGATACAGGTGTGTGCATGTGCGCATGTATATGCATGTGTGTACTTAACACAAGTTATTTCGAACTTGAATGTCAATTCAGTATTGTCACAATTTGTTAAAGCTGAACCAGACAGCAAACATGGGATTGCCCTGCTGGTAGCACCATTCCTTCTCATGTAGAAGGTTTTGTGTTTGGCTTCCCTCGAACTATCTTGACACGTGGGTAAGCTAATGGGTAATATTAAGATAGTATTTCAGCTTGTAGGTGTAACTAGGGCAAAAAAAAGAAGAAAAGAACATTAGTTTGGCACAAATGAGCTGAATTATTGGGCCAACCTATTTAAAAATGCATCCCATCCTACCACAATCTCGTTTTGTATGAACCTATCCAATGCAACAACATTCTGATTCTTTTGTATACTCTTGTATAAATGAATGTTTTAACTATGTTTGTGAACTAATCATACACCAAAATGTAAATAGGTAGTGATCTTCTAATTTCTAATCTATATGGCTGTTTCTCTTATTTAGGAGTTGCATCTGAAGCAATCAAAGTATAGTTCATAAGATGACTGTCTTTTCTTCAACCAGTGATGGCTTGTCTTGAAGAATTTTACTTAATTTGTTGGCCTTCAATTCCATTTTTTTCCCATAAGATTTCACTTTTTTTCCTTCATGGATGCAGTGACGGGGCCATACCTACCGTCACTTTGATAATGGGAGGAAACCTCCTCAAAGGTACCGATATCTGCCAAAACTCAAGGTTTTCTCTTCTAACTCATGTCTTTCGGTGCAACTTATACCCATTTCTACCTTTCACCATCCAGGCTTGCGGGGGTCGGGCATTCAAGCATCGCTCGTTCTTGGAGTTATAGTTGTTCGGTTCTTGCTCTTGCCTATAATAGGCATAGTTATAGTAAAAGGGGCAATTAAATTAGGCCTTGTGCATGCTGATCCTTTATATCAGTTTGTTCTTCTGGTTCAGTATAGCGTTCCGCCTGCGATGAACATAAGTACGCTTTACATTTCTCTTATACATGTGAATTTGCTAGTACTTGAGTTGGTTACAATTACAGTGATGAGAGATTTGAGTTTCATCACAGATGCTATTTGAATTTTGTTTCATTGCTCAACTTTTCCTTTTGCAATCCTCTGACAAGATCAGGCTTAGTGATTAGTATAAGGATCAAAAACTCAAAATCTATGCCAACTAACTGTTTTAATCTCCCTAAGATTTCACATATTTTTTCTTGGCAGGTACTATTACTCAATTGTTGGGGGCTGGGGAAAGTGAATGCTCAGTTATTTTCCTGTGGGTTTATGGGTTGGCTTCGGTTTCATTGACTATCTGGTGCACCTTCTTCATGTGGCTCGTATCGTGATGCCGCTGGTTGGCATCTGATAATTATAGCATCAGGAGAACTTGACGTCGAAGGAGTATCGACCATTTGATAAAATGTATGTCCTTGCAACGTATCAAATATAGAAAGTTTTCCTTTTTCTGGTAGTTTCCAAGTGTATCAATGTTTGGTTTAACCAGTTGTTGATAATATTAGAAACGAAAATGATGAAATAAATAGAAATGAAAAGGATGAGTCAAAGAATTCTGGTGTTACTTGACTTCTATGAAAGCCGAAGTGCAACAGCTGATTGAAAGGATTGCTGATGGATGGGTTGACGATTCGAGGGAATTTTTCTTTTACTTATTCTAACAAACTTTTCCAGGAATTTCTATAGGAGCACACCTTTTTTCTTAGTAAGATTTTTTTCAATTTTTTTAATATTACAAGTTTGACATTGATTATTTTTAACCTAAATATCCTGTCATCAACCTCTCTTTTCCTTCACTTCCTCACCTGCGTTGCTTGGTTTGCAATGGAGGCGTAGGAGCGAAGGAAGGGGAGGCGGAGTGCAGAAGGAGGCGGCGATCTGTAGCGGAGGCGAAAGAGAGAGGAGGAGGCGGCGATCTGCAGCGGAGGCTCCGAAGGTGGCGAGCTTCAGAGGCGGCGAGCGGAGGAGGCGATGATCTGTAGCAGAGGAGGAGACGACGATCTGTAGCGCAGGGGAGGGGAGACTCTGGAGGCGGTGAGCGGAGGAGGAGATGGTGATCTGTAGCGGAGGCGGCGAGCTCTGGAGGCGGCGAGCGGAGGCGGAGCAGCAATGGCGGCGATCTGCAGCGGAGCGGGTGTTTTGGAAACTAATGGTATGCTCACTAGGTAAAACGCTCACTATTCAAAAGAGAGGGTGTGCTCACTAGGAAAAGTGGGCTCACTAGGAAAAAGGGAGTGCTCCTTTGGAAATTCCCAATTTTCCCGATTTGAGCTGTCAATGGGATTAAGATGAAAGTCAACAGTTGTTGCTGGGATACAAAGCTATTTTTCGGGCTTTCTTTCTTATAATAAACACAGGTTCGAATTCACATTTAGTGAGTTGGAGGGAGAAACAGAATCGGGAGGGAGTGGGAGGGAGTCAATTACAAAGATAGTAGAGATGGATATTGAGCCCTAAATCTTTGTAATAGAGATGGATATTGAGCCCTAAATAGTGTAACGATTATGTCGTTATGAAACTACAGCTTTATTCTGTATATTTCATTTAATGCTCCATTCATGCCACACCCAAACTACAGCTTTATTCTATATATTTCATTTAATGCTCCGTTCATGCCACACCCACTCCGTCTCTTACATGAGCCATATAAGGCCAAGACCTCTTCCTTCTTCTCTCTTTTTAAAAATAAAAATGGTAGACTAATGCCCTCCGCATTCTATTAGCGAATAGTTAATAGAACTACAAAATATAAGTAAAAAACGAAAGAAAGTAAAGAAAAAGAAGAAAAGAAAAAGACAAACAAGAAGCGGAAGACCCATGCAGGGCTCCCTTTCACAGACAACAAATCTGGGTTTACGCCCTTACAAAATATATAAAAAAGAAGCAGTACAGAATGAAGTAAGAAACTATCAGCGATGCAAATAACTCCTTTCCTCCCTCCCACAGCAGGAAAAAACTCATCTGCTACGCCGGAGATGATTGAGACACATACGGATCCTCATCTCAGAAACCTCTCGACAGCTGTAACCTCTTCCTTCTTCTCCTTTGTCCTTGTTGTTCTTCATCTTTTCTTCATTTTCAAGCTCTAAGCTCTCCAAAAGAACTCTAAAACGCAAATTCCCGTTACATCCAGTTTAAGAATTAAAAAAAAAAAAAAAGAATAATGCAAGATATCACTTCACTAAATCTTACTATCCAACATTATAGCACTCAATAGAACAGCCATAGCATTTAACTTAAAATGAGATTATTCTTCTTTTGTTTAAAATATAATTGAAATCTTTATTACATCTTTTTATATTGTTTTTGCTAATTCTAAATTTAATCACGTAGCCACCACGTTGTCATCTGTATACCCTCTCATTAATTTTTCCATAATTTTTTTTATCGAAAAATTTAACTAGGTTGATACTGGTCTTTAAAAAAAAAACTAATTTTTTTACAACTTTCATGTTACACTTTTGTAGTTCCGACTTAAGACTGCTAAAAATAGGCTCCAAACCGTTGTTGTGGTGCAGCAACTAGCCTCGTTGAAACTAACCTTATGAGGGGCTTAACCTCCTTGAGGGGCTGGCCTCGTTGGGTCAGCCTCACTAAGGGTCCAGCCTTGCTGAGGGTTAGCCTAACTGAGGGCTAACCCCACTGAGGGAGGCTAGCTAGCTCCCTCTGTACTGGTTAGCCTTGTCGATGCGAGTTTTACCAGTACCAAGCTAGTGTGTTATTTCAGTAAATCCATCATATCTTTTGATTTTAAAGTTCGATTGAGCTAGTCCTATGAATACTCATCTGGTCAAAACTGAGCCAGAAATTAATGTTGTTGTGCAGTTATGAGGCTTGCACATAACACTCAGTAAATTCATTATATCTTTTACATCTGAAATCCACCTGAGCTGATCTTAGACTTGTTAACAAGATAATTCTATTATCTATAATTTTTCTTTGAGTTACTTTTTTAATTTTGACTCTATCATTTTCAAGTTATGTTTTTTTTATTATGACTATCATTTTCTTTGACTTACTTTTTCTTCAAAGTTGTAGTTATTATGTATCGATGAAGTTCGAAGTCATAAGACTCGCTAAAGCTCTGCGAGGTTTTCCATTTTCTCATGAGCTTCACTCAATAGTGAGGCCCTATTTCCCGCAAAATGCATGCATCCTTTCATAGTCATAGATTTATGAAATTACAATAATTCTTCAAAATACAATGAAAAGAAAACAAGAAAACAAATAAGAGGACTTATACAATGTCTATCTCTTTTACAAAAGGTGTGGATTGTTAAAATGGCTATGGAGCGTTGATCTCGTACTCCATTGACGATCTAATACATGGATTGGTCTTGAACGTTAAGAGTTGATGAAGAAAGTTTATGGCCGGTGGTTTCTTACTATTGGTCGGTGTGCCTTTGTATACAAAATCAATTAGTTTTAGGAGTTTTCTTAGGAGATAATGATGGAATCTCACCTCAATTTAATATCCGAATTTGTATTTCAGTTGGATTTAAAATCTTCAATTCGGAATAATTGGATATGATTGGAGTTGGAATTCTATTAAAATTTCAAAAGAAACCCTCTTTGAAAACTAAATCAGCCCTGCGTTTGTGAGGCTATCTTCCCCACATGGGGCTATTAGCCTCGTACGGAGCTATTAGCCTCGTGCGGGGCTGCTAGCCTCGCGTGTGCGAAGCTGTTCGCCTCGTGTGGCTTAGTTCTTGGCTCAAAACTTTTCCTCCTATAAGACCTCCTCCAATTTTTTCAAAACTTCATTTGTTGATTTCTAATGAGTTTTGAAATACTTTGGATTTCAACTCTTCAAGTTTTCATCACACAAGGTTCTTTTATACGCATGGCTATTTAGCTTCATGAGGCTAATAGCCTCACAGAATAAAAAGCCTTAAGGAAAATAGCCCCGCAGAAAACAGGCTCGCGGGGCTCATAATAGCCTTGCGAAATTTTCACCTCATTGGGTGCTATTTCTTATTTAAATAGGTCTCTTCATCTTCTTCTTCTCATTCTTTCTTAAAAAAACCCATTCCTTCCTCCTCAAGAACTCCTTCGAATTTCCTTCAAATTCCTTCGATTTTCTTCGAATTCTTGCCATAATCTTCGATCAATGGCACTAGAGAAGGTTGTAGTTAGTTGGAGCGACGCTTCTTCATCGTTCTAACCATCGGTCGCCGGTATTGGTGGGATTCTTCCTGTTCTTGGAGATGAAATCCTTTCCAAACCCTTTTACCTCCTCTTTCTTGAGTAAAAACTTGATATGAAGCTTCAGTGAAGGATTTTTGCCATAGTTTTTGGATCAATTGGGGGTTAAAAACCCTGTTTTCGCGGTCGATGACATTGGGGCTCGCCGTCGGTGGCAAACTGCCTTCGAGCTCATTTGACGCGAGGTTGTGTAGCCTCGCGTCAAGTTACGCGAGGCTATAACCTCATGTTCTTTTGCGCGAGGCGATAGCTTCGTAATTGAATATTGTTTATGTGGGGCTGTTTTAGCCTCGTATTTCTCTACTTAGAGAAATTTTCGCAATATTTGATTAGTTTTTGACTTCTTCTTTGTCTCTTTGGTGGTGAACTATACGACCTCGCCGACGAGGCACCATCACTTCGGCTTCCAAGGGGGTCTCAACGATAGAATTCAACCTGAATTTCGTGGACCAATCCCCTCATTTACTCCGGGTAGCAGTGATGATCGAAGGGACAGGCTATCCAGCTGTAGCTCGTCTATCTTGAGAGAATTGATACCCCTCTCAAAAGTGCAAACAGAGAAGAGCTTGAGAAACTAGTCTTCCTTTTTGGTAACTCAATACTAGTTTCAGAGGAGTCTCTGTTTGAGAATGAGTACAAGTGGCTTTGCTAAATGGAAAATGTGAGGACATTCATTCCGGAGATGGCAAAGAACTGTTCGTTGACTTATCTTCAAAATATCTGTCCCTCGCTGATGTGTAAAATCTACTGCAAGCGCACAGTATCGGTTATAGCGCTAACAGGTTATTCCCACGAGAATCTAAGGTATTTTTGCATTCTCACTAATTCTTTAGTCCTAGCGGATTAATTATAAGTTCTAAGATGAATGAGAGTTATTCTAATTAGCCTAGGATATAGAATCCACTAGTTCTCAACTAAGTATTACTTTTATTATTTTCTTCCTATCATAAAAATTGATCTTTTAGTTTTAATCTTTTAATTAAAATGTTCTAAGTATGAGCTATCAAGTGGTGTAGAAGTATAACTCATCAAAAATACTACTTTGTATAAAAACAAACTAAATCATTAGATAATTCTATAAAAATGATGAAAATCAACAATCCCAAACCCTAACTAAGTATAGACTATCAAGAAATTTAACTCAAATATAACCTATCAAAGTATTAATCTACGAATTACTATATTTTAATCTTTTTATGAAAAAAAAAATCATTACTTATTATTTTATTTTAGAAAGAAAACAATAATAAGCAATTACATAGTTGATTCCTAGTTTCATCTAGATCCTAAAACTAAACTAATTTAGCTACTCATCGTTCTAATTAACAAAATCCTATTTTTATTTATGAAAGCGATTAAAATCCTATTTTTCCTAGAAAGCAATCAAAGATCTAAACTAGAAAGCGATTAAATCAATCTAAAAAGTAATGAAGAGTAATGGAATTACCTCTGAAACTCGGTATGGCGGCCATCATCCCCTCGATAAAACCCTCATATTTATTAATTAAAAGTATCCCTAATTACAAGGATTCATGAGGTATTTATAATCCAAACGCAATCCTGCTCCTAATCAAACTTAATACAGAAAATATAATCCTAATCTAACACAAACTAATCTCAAGATATATAATCTTAATCCAATGCATAAGTATTAGAAAGCAATGGTTGAGATTAGATCGCATAAAATACTAATTTTCGAGTCCAAAATCTAAAATTAAGTTCAGCAGATCCATAACCCGCTGGATCGGGTTTTCCACTCTGCAGCGCTTCAGTAAAATGGCCATAATGTTTGCATCTAAACTCGGATTGATCTGTTCTTGGACTTGTTTCGAAGATAATTCCAAGTTCTACAAAATTTTCCTACATGAATATTTTCAGTTCAAAATTTATCTTGGCCGAAAATGCTTTTGAAGTTTCTACTACTACACTTGAGTTTATGTCTTCACCAAAATTGACTTTCTTTGCTCGTATACTTGACAAATTTGCATATTCTTCTGCTCTTCCTTTCGAAATCTTTGTTACCTATAAAAACACACTAAATATACCCAAATAATAATTATTTATATTAAAAATAGATAAAATATAGGAGAAAAAAATACAAAATATGATACTAATTACACTCCCACACCTATCTTTTGGTAGTCATCGAGCAAAACCTAAAGCTAAAAAGAAAAAGAAAAATCCTAATTCACTTTCGCAGGAATCGCGATTGCACTTAATACGTGCAACAAATCTTCAAACCCCTAAGTTACCCTAGTGGACGAGTTGTGTCTCGTGAGGATTTATAGTGAATATACCCACAAAATTCGTGAAGAAAATAGATTAAGAAATAAAGAAAAAAAAAATAAAGATAACCGAAAATCAAGAAAAATAAAAATTTTATAAAAAAAAAATAAAAATCTTCTTTTTAATATTTTATTCAATTAATCTCACTAATATACAAACTCAATAATGCATTTAAATTATCAGTTTTCAAGTGAAGTATCATAT
Organism: Dracaena cambodiana; assembly: GCA_036321105.1. Taxonomy (NCBI): domain Eukaryota; kingdom Viridiplantae; phylum Streptophyta; class Magnoliopsida; order Asparagales; family Asparagaceae; genus Dracaena; species Dracaena cambodiana. Next base: position 27,117,744 of record JAYEPQ010000008.1, on the reverse strand, counting down.
CAAATACACCTATCATTTTAATAAAAAATTCAAATCCTATATTTCAATACTCATTAATAGATAATTCTTTAGCTCATGTACATCTACGTGTAAGTGTAATAGTTTACTTCGATTTGGACTCTAACTCTAACTCATGATTCATCTACACTCTAAACATTTTTTTTCTTTTTTTTCTTTTTTTGTGAATATTTCACCTTTCATGCAAATATTCATGCTTGCTTAGGCACAAAATACCCGATTATTCGGATCAAACTCTTTTTTTTTGTATTTCTAAAGGATTATTGCCTTAAATATCAGACTCACCTTCTTTTTTTTTATGAGTATTGCCTTAAATACCAGGCTCATCCATTTTCTTTTTTTAGGATTATTGCCTTAAATATCATGCTCATCCCTTTTTTTATTCTTTTTTTATTTAGAGAGAGAAGACTACTCAATCGTTATCATCTTTATTTTTAGCCTTAAAAACTATTGTGAAGTGAAAACTAGATGTATACTTACCTCATAATTACTATTAGCGGTATTTATTTTTCAGATTTTAATCTTTTTCATAAAATTCTTAGTGTATTATCCAATTTATTCTCCTATCAAATTTCAGAACTAAAATTATTCTTTTATTTGTAATTGGGTTGATTTATTGGAAAAAATATTTTTGTATTTTTTTTTGCTTTTTTCAGATTTTTTTATTTTTTAAAATTTTTTTACCCTAAAAACTACCCAAAGTGTAAAATAAAGAAATTCAAAAATCTAAAAATAAAATAAAAATTCTAAAAAAAAAAAACTAAAAGTCCTAGAAAAACACAAAAAATCTCCTAACTACCTCACACCTAAACTCGTTTATGCCCTCATACACAAAATAAAGGTGGTAAAATAAATAAGAAAACTATTATATAAATATTATACACTTATAGAAAATTCAGATCGGTTACGACCTCTTGATCGCTTTCCACTCTCATAGTGTGTCCTTTTATGTTTTGATATGGATGAACTTAGTTTTTTTTTATCAATTTTACATTTAATCTCTCCATCTTATTTTTTGTTTTTCTCAATTTATTCCTGTCCTTCTTTCTTTTATTCAATGGTAAAATTTCAAAATTAGAAATCGTACATTTATTGTTTATATTTGACTCACGAGTATCTTTCATAGCAGTAAGTATTTTGGTTTTATCAACTTGTAAAATAACATAATCACTTTGATGTGGCGGAATCATGAGTTCGATTTTGGATCGCCCTTTTAAATCATCAGGTACCATGAGCTCTGCATTCTGTGCTTCCATTCTTCTAGTGTTCTGGGCTCGCCATACAGATTTTCTTCAATCCTATCATCAAAATTCTCAAAAGAAAATGCCATCCTATTGAACTTATCATTAGTCAGATCATTGTGAAGAAATAAAATTTTTTCTTCACAAATTTCTTCACAACTTTCATCAAAAGAATCAAAAGATAATATGTAACTAGCAAGTTCATCATAAGGCAAATCACTAAGTAAAATTTTCTCTTTATCACAAGTTCTTTTATAATTATTTTCGTAATGGTCCAAGGTAGCCTGATCGTAATATCGATGTATGGACTCATCACATACAAACTTATTTGACTCATTTTGAATCATATCTACTTCAAAAGATGACTGAAGTGCTTACTCGTTAGAATTAGATATGTTCAAACAATTAGATTGTTGATTTTCAAAAAATTTAGTATGAGAAATTATTTTGAAAAAATCTTCTATATAAGATGCAGTTGGAGAGAATGATTTTAGCAAAGTTTCCATACATTCCTCTATTTTACATGCTCCCTTTCAGTCTCATGATTGTAAGTATCCTTGTTTTCCTCCAATAATTGCATCTCACAATCATGAGTAAAATTTGATATTGGATATGATGGATTTGATTGTATATTTGATGACATTTGCGAAGTTATTATAGATAAATTCTCATGACATACATAACTCGTTTCTAATCTTTTTAATCTTTTATCTAATATGTTCAATTGAATATCTTATTCATGATTGAATTTAGAATATGAAGATGAATAATCTATGAAGAAAGGATCAGATGAAGGACTCTCTTGATACGACTCTTGATTAGAATAATTCATCCATTCACAATTGTAATTTTGTGTATAGAAAACGCACATAGGTTTATGATATGTGGTGTGAATTTGATTGTGACTTAGTCCTAACGAACTTTATATTTATGGACACTGATGATAATTATGATATAGATCATGACAAAGATGGCAACCAGTTTGATTTTGAAACATATTTTTTTAAAAATTATTTTTTTTGAAAAGGTAGAGAGGGAAAGAGATATAAAAGAAAAAAAGAAAAAAAATCAAATTTTATTTTATTTTTCCTTATTTTTTACAGAACCAGAGACCCAAAACACAGAACTGGAGAAAAATTGGGGGAGACTTTCACCTGAATTGCCGCCAAATGGCGACAATTGTCGTTGTTTGGCGGCAAAACCAAGGAGTTTGGCTTCTTTCTTTTTTGCAATATACTCCTAAGACTTCTCTCTTCTCTTTTTACTTCCTGTATCTAAACTTTCAGGTCTCTGCACACTCAACACACAATGTTAACCCATAAAATATTAAAAAAAAATAAGAAAATACCGTTGATCCCCGGCAATGGTACCAAAAACTTGATGTGTAAAATTTACTTCAAGCGCACAGTATCGATTGTAGCGCTAACAGGTCGTTCCCATGAGAATATAAGGTGTTTTTACGTTCTCACAATTCTTTAGTCTTACCGGATTAATTACGAGTTCTAAGATAAATGAGAGTTATTCTAATTAGCCTACGATATAGAATCTAGTAGTTCACAACCAAGTATTATTTTTATTATTTTCTTCATATCATAAAAACTGATCTTTTAATTTTAATCTTTTAATTAAAGTGTTCTAAGTATGAGCTATCAAGTGGTGTGCAAGTATAACTCATCAAAGATACTATTTTGCATAAAAACAAACTAAATCATTAGATAATTTTATGAAAAAGATGAAAATCAATGACCCCAAACCCTAACTAAGTATAGGCTATCAAGAAATTTAACTCAAATATAACATATCAAATCATTAATCTACGAATTGTTGTTTTTTAATCTTTTTATGAAAAAAAATCTTGTCTTTATTATTTTATTTTAGAAAGAAAATAATAATAAGCAATTACATGGTTGATTCCTAATTTCATCTACATCGTAGAACTAAATTAATTTAGCTACTCATGGTTCTAATTAACAAAATCCTATTTTTATTTATGAAAGCGATTAAAATCCTATTTTTCCTAGAAATCAATTAAAGAACTAAATTAGAAAGCGAGTAAATCAATCTAAAAAGTAATGAAGAGCAATGGAATTACCTCTAGAGCTCGGTATGGCGGCTGTCACCTCTTTGAAAAAACCCTAATATTTATTAATTATGAGTACATCTAAAATTACATTTAAAAATCTCTCGCTAATTACAAGGATTCATGGGTTATTTATAACTCAAATACAATCCTGCTTCTACTCAAACTCAATACAAAAGATATAATCCTAATCCAACACAAACTAATATCAAAATATATAATCTTAATCCAATCCATAGTTATTAGAAACCAATGGTTGAGATTAGATGGTATAAAATACTAATTTTTGGGTCCAAAATTTGAAATTAAGTTCAGCATATTCGTAGCCCGCTGGATCAGATTTTCCACTCTATAGTGTTTCAGTAAAATGGTCATAATGTTTGCGTCTGAACTCGGATTGATCTGTTCTTAGACTCGTTTCAAAGATAATTCCAATCTCTACAAATTTTTCCTACATGAAGTTTTTTAGTTCAAGATTTATTTTGGTCGAAAATGCTCTTGAAGTTGCTACTGCTGCACTTGAGTTTTGTCTTCACCAAAATTGACTTTTTTTGCTCGTATACTTGATAAATTTGCATCTTCTTCTTCTCTTCCTTTCGAATCTTTTATTACCTATAAAAACACACTAAATATATTCAAATAGCAATTATTTATAAACAAAAATAAATAAAATATGGTTAATATAAAAGCAATTATTGAGGAAGGATAGACAATCAGTTGAAAGTATGGTAGAAAAACAATCAAGACCAACGATATTGGTAATATAAAAAAAAATCTGAGATGAATACATTGACTGTATGATGCTCGGATACTATTGAAAAAAAAAATCTAAGATGAATACATTGACTGTATGATACTCAGATACTGTTGGAAAAAAAATCTGAGACTAAATGATGCTCAAATGCTGTTTTGAAAAAAAAAACTGTTAAGCATGATGATGTTAATGTTGACAACATCCCTGAGGTGGTGCACAAATATATGATATATCTGATGGTTCTATTTCATATTCATCGAGTCAAGAGACTGAAGGACTTCTGCAAGGACTAGCTAACCTTACGACTGATTGTGAATCCAGTCATTGGTGCCCTATAGCTAGCGAGTCAATGTAATGTACCGAGGCTCCATCTGCAGTCTATGAGGTTATTGCACAAGAAATTCACTGTAGTTCAGAAAATTGAAGCTTAGTTATTTCTCCTTAATAAAAACCCTTATCTCAAGCTAAAAATCATCCGGTTCATGGAATAAGAGAACATGAAGCAAAAGTGGTGAAGAACGTTGAAGGAACTTAAAAACAAACTCAGAACCACTGCAAGAGGAAAAGAACACTCAAAGCCCGCGATAAATGCAGGGCTGAGCTAAACATCAGGCTAATCCAGAGCTTTAAGATAAATCAGAATGCGAGGCTGAATTCCAGGACCAGCCTTACAGAAAAAACTAAAATGCAAGGCTAAGTTTTAGCCTAGCGTAGAAGTGCCAGAATGCAAGATCAAGTCTCAACTTTACACAGAATTATCAGAATGAAAGATCAAGGTATGCGTCAGAGACTTAGGATATCAGGCCAACCAGCAGTCTTGCATATTTTTTGATGAGCAAAAAAGTGGTCCATTGACTTACAATGGGCTCGTAACCAATCAAATGAGGCCCACATAGGGGGTGGGATTCGCATCCAGTAAACCTTACGGCTAAGTCTGTGTAAAGCAACCCAAACATGTAGCTATGCCTGTGTAAAGCGCAAAGCTATACCCGCATCTAAAATGTGAGGCTAAGTGTCAGCCTTTCATGCATGGAAGAACAAGGACGCGAGGGTAAGTGTTAGTCTTACACATAATTGCCAAAATGTGAGGCTAAGTGTCAGTTTTGCACAAAAGAACCAAAATGCAAGGCTATGCTCGCATGCAATGTGAGGCCAAGTCAGCATAAAATTATTTTAAAAAACGCAAGGCTAAACCCCGTATAAAATGCAAGGTCATGCTAGCGTAAAACGCAAGGTCAAGCCTGCAACAAGAATATGAAGCAAACTCAGCACAAGGTTAAGCTAGTGTGCATGTATAAACCCATTGCGCAAAATTAAACCATCGCACAGAACTCATTCAGAAGTGATCAGAGCGCGAGGCTAAGTTCCAGCCTTGCACAGAAAAATCAAAATGCAAAGCTAAGTTTTAGCCTAGCATAGAAGTGCTAGAAAGAAGCCAAGACTCGGCCCTACGTAGAAGTATCAGAACGCGAGGCTAGCATTCAACTTTACCTTGTATAGTCTATGATGGAGATGGAAGTACTCTACTGCCCTATAACTGACCTGACTAGGCAAATGAGTCCTACACAGGGGGTGAGACCCACATCCAGTAAACCTCACATACAATGCGATACTAAGCCATTGTAAAGTCATCTAAAAGTGAGGCTATGCTTCCAACCAAAATGCAAAGCTAGCTCAATGTGCGAGACTAAGCCAGCGCATGAATTTAACTTAGTGCGCAAGGCTGAACCAGCACACAAGTCTAATCCCGCGTATAACGCGAAGTTATACTAGTCCAGTCGCGAGACTATGCGATCTTAAAATGCCAAGCTAAGCCCGCAACTATAAGGCAACGCTTGCATTATGGATGCAAAGCAAACATTGCGTAACACCATCAAAGGCATAAAATTCACAATTTTCTAGTACTTTTCAATAGGACCAATTTTGTAAGAAAATTAGAATTTGTATCAACTTTATAAAACCAGAGACCAGAGAACCCGTTGGGGGTGGGTCATAGTACAACTACTACTTCTCACAGGGACTGGAATACATTAAAACCCCTACTTCCTCAGAGACGGTTAGCTGAACAAATTTGGCAAATGTTCTCCAATCGTGTAAGAAGAAGAGCTGCTATAAAGAGTGGAGGATAGCACTAATATCTCCCTACAAATATGTGATCCTCCGGAGGCACTCACTTATTGAACCATGCACAAACAACACGATAAAGAACAATGCACTCATAATCAAAATAGCTCAGTAGTTAAGGGTGAAACATCTCAAGAAAGTTTATCATCAACCAGATGACTGGAGAGTTTGAGATTAACATGAAGTCCTTGTGTACTATCATCAAGTGGCAATCGAAATAGCCAACAAATTCAAAAAATTTTACATCGACCATGTACTATGTACGTCAATGCCCTCGCACCACTCGTCACGACTTTGGAGCTACCATGTGAATCGAGTTGGCGCGTCATTATCAGGAGTCACAATTTTCTTTGGCCTAAAATAATATTGGAGGCAGATAAAGTGCACCAAGTTGGGTCAAGTTTTGAGCCCTTGGACTGGCACTCTTCATTCATAAATTATGCGTCATGTGACATATTTCTGGAAGATTCGAAGGAAGCGGCCTCAGTAAAAAAGAAGGTAACTAAACTCTACTGTGATGCAGTGTTACAAACTCTATATCACTGGATGGTACCTTCACTGCCTCTCAAAAAGGAACGCTCAAGAAATGCTTATACGGCCCACCAAGCAGGACCAAAACTCCAAGTTCGCATAAGAAGAATTAGCTACTTCTGCACAGATGTTGTGACATATGCAAAGCATTGCCATGCTCACCAATGCCAATAGCAAATCCAATTCTATCAAGAACACACCTCAAAAAATGGAAGGGAAGGCTACTATGTCAACCATCCAATGCTATCCAACGGGAAGAGAAATCGAAAATTTCTCTCCTGCCCTACATACTGAGGGTAGAAATAACCCGATGTCGAAAAGGCAAAGGGAAGAGGGAATATTTAGCATCTAAGCCTAAACAAAACCCTCGACAACTCATCATGCTGAGGAAAATAATATGGCTAGCCCAACGCAAATAGCGATAAGGCATCTCAAATCTGTTGATAGTTGGGGGTTTGCTAAAAATTTCATGACAAACTTGTCACAATAAACCCGATGCCGAAAAGGCAAGGAGAAGAAGGAACGTTCGGTATTTAAGCCCAAACAAAATTCTCGACAACTCATCATGTTGAGAGAAATAGCAAACCTGTCATGTTAAGCTCGTATCTTTGACAGCGAAATTCAAACCATCTCACCTTAATGCAAACAAATTTGTCACATTAAACTCTTACCTCTGACAACAATATTCAAATCATCTCACCTTAATACAAATAAACATGTCACGTTAATCTCTTACCTCTGATAATGAGATTCAAATCATCTTATCTCAATACAAATAAATCTGTCAAGTTAAACTCTTACCTCTGATAGTAAGATTTGAATTATCACACACATTACAATAGATAAAATTCTTGATGATTCTAATCCGATCATCTTAGCGTGTGCAATTAAGTGCATCCGCCAAACCCCAGGTATGTGCAATTAGGCACCTCTGTCGAACCTAGTGATCCTGACCCGATCATCTTAGCATGTGCAATTAAGCGCCTCTATCAAACCACACGCATGTGCAATTAAACACCTCTGCTAAAATTTTATGGGTACATTTAACATTACACCTCTGCCCATGGTTCTTCGACCCTAGTCCGATCATCTCGGTATGTTTAACAGTACACATCTATTGAAATCTCATGGGTACGTTTAACAATACACCTTTGTCCATGATTCTTATATCATTCTGGCTTTGTTTATCAGCCAGGCGAGTCATCCCTCAATTCAAAAATAATCACATCTCTCTCTGTCATCCAGGCAAGTAATCAGCTCTGTTTGACAACCCAAACGAGTCACATTACGAAAAACACTCAGTTTGCTAAGGTATCTCCACCCCCTTAGTAAGTTCCATTTTCCTAAATCTATTAACTAATCATCCATTCTTCCTATGTTCGCTCACTCATCACCACAAACATGTTATATAGAAGACCAAAATGAAACAATAATTTAAATAAAACTAAATTATTTTACTTATTGTTTATGGGACAAAATGAAGAACTCTTCTTAAAGAGGCTCATGGCTCAAATAGACGGATTATATTAAGGGTGCAAATCTCGAGATGAAGTTGGCAGCCCAAATACGCGAAGTTATTGCATGATGAACACAAACACGAGGCTAGCAAAACCTTGTGTTCGAGAAGCTTAAATAAATCTAAAGTAGAAGAAAGTCCAAAAGTATTTCAAAATTTTGTTAAACAAATGAAGGAGAAAAATTTAGAAACTTTGGAGGAGGTCTTGTAAAATCAAAAAATTCTCGCAGATACGAGGCTAGAAACCAACCTTGCAGGTGCGAGGCTGGCAGCCCGAGGCTGGCAGCCCAACCTCGCGCAACGAGGTCAGTCGCCCGTCTTGTGCGACGAGCCCAGCCTCTGCCTAGCACGCAATTAAAGTGGGCCCTACCTCGGACTATTTTGTATATTCTACAAATTCTAATCAGAGTCTAATTAATTTTTGATGCAGGATTAGAACCAGATACAACGAATCTTGGAGTAAATCTTATAAAAAAAAAACTCAAATATCTTATCAAGATTACAACAAGATTTTGTTTCTATCTACATGAAAACTCTCTCAACAAGCTGGAGCCTATAAATACCTCTCCAGAGGGACTCAAAAAGAACATTTGTTTAGATCTCTCTCCCACGCAAGAGTCCAAACTTCTTCTAAAATCAGAAGAGAAGAACGAGCTTAAGAAATCTTTACCGCCTCCAACCTTCGACGTCGAATCGTCAACGAAGAACGGATCAATCCTCATAACTATCTCGATCCCACGATCTTCTGATAAAAGAGACTGGCGTGCTCTATAAGTCCTCTCGTCTATTTTTCTTTTCTTAAATATTTTCATTGTAATCAAGAGAAATTTCTGTAATCTCAATTTTTTATTCTCAAAGGCAACGGAAAGATCTCCTATTTTTCCCAAAAACAGCCTTATGTCATTTGCATGGTAATATTACTTAATTATTAAATTATTGTTCAATTACTCGACATCGTGATAAACTAACTCGTTTATGCAATAAATTAACTTGCTTATCTTGTGCAACTATTATCAATCTGGTAACAATAGTTGCTTGCTTGTAGGTTCTTGTATAGTCAATTATAAATTAAAGCAACTGGGATAAGGGAACTGAATGATGGAATCACTTTTTATAGAAGTATTGTATTATTTAGAATGTATTATATTCAGAGATGTGCTTGTACCATCATTATTGTTGCACGTAGTAGTGTGGTTGTTAAATGGAGACTAATATCATGACTATGGTCTCATATATATACACAAGACGATGCACCTAGCAGTGTGGAAGGATCATTAGACACCAACATCGGTGGGCTATAGTAGTAAATATGCACATTACACTTCTAGAATATAGAATATGTCTAATTCATCTATCAGTCTGTTCCAAATTAAGTTTGTAATTAATAAATATGCTCATTCTATTGTTGTCCGATGATAACCTCATATTAATTAATCTAGTTTTAAACTAAATAATTTTGTATCTGCAATACCTCTATTTTTATTTATATTTAAAGTTTCGGTGAACGTAATTATCATCTTACTTCATATTGCTTCATAATCCATGTGCTTAAATTATTTCTTGCTGGGTATGGTCTTGAATAACTTCAACATACTCAGGCATCAAAGATAGCTAGTAGAAATGTGGATCCATCGGTCTATGATATATACTTTTAGGAGCAAGCCATTACTGTAATTACCATTGTTGGTTGACACTGGATAAAATACCTTTGTTTCACCCATTGTTGTAGTTCAGGTGAACGTCACCTTTTATTGTAATTACCTTTGTTTATCAGCTGTTATACTCGCTTTAGTTTGAAATATTTAGTACTGGGAGTTACTCTCTTTCGTCAAAATGGAAAATGGCATCTAAGCCCTGACAAGCAATCCATTATTGTAAATATCTATACATGTATTTTCCTTCCAGGGTTGTACTTTGGATAATATTGTGCATTATCGTGGACTATATAAGCAAGATTAAAAATAGCCTCGTATACTCTTATCATATGTTTATTTATTATAAAAGGCTTCATATATCTACTCTTTGGGTACCCATTGTTAATGCCTTATAAAAAAAAAAAAGATATATCATCGAAAAATTTGTGGCATTACACTATGTCAACTGTAATGCTCTTGTTGCTGCCATTCCTTCTGTATGGGCCATACTTGCTATTTCCATTTAAGAAACAAGAGACATTTGACTTGCTCTTCATGTGGGTCACAGACTCACAGGCATCATAGAAAATAATCATGACATCAAATAGTTTCCGGGATGAGCTCATCATGGAGACATCAATCCAAAGCTCAGGAATGGTCTGTGCACTGTTTTACTTCTCTAGTCTGCAGGCACAAAAGCATAATCTAAGACAACTACTGAGAGATAGGAGATTGGATTTAGTTCGATTAGATTAGATTAGATTAGAGATTTAATTAGATTTTAAAATATTTATATTATTATATTATATTATTATATTATGATTTTCTATATATATATATATATATATATATATATATATGAGGAAACGGAAAATACACCGGCGGTGAAGAGAGTTCCTTCACCGCCGCTTAGCTGGCCCAATAAAATTATAACACGGGACGTCATTTAAGATAACAAATAAATGAATTCTCTTAAATGACACAACGTGTAATAATTTTATTGGGCCACCTAAGCGGCGGTGAAGGAAACTTCTTTCACCGCCGGTGTATTTCCCGTTTACTATATATATATATATATGAATTGTAAAAATCTAATTTTACATGAAGAGATGATTAATAAAAATTGAGTACATATGATTTGGCTTTTTCCAAATCTTTTCTATGAATGATTTGTGAGAGATTGGGCGTGTAATTCGCCTGGACTTGAAATGTAAAACCTTAATTTATCTACAAAAACTAATTTCTTTATCAATTCTCCACCACAAATTCTAAATATTTTCCGTCCTGCATCAAATTGGTATCTGATCTCAAATCCATCTTCATTTTCTTATCCTTCTATTTTTTATTCTTTTTATTTTGTTTTAGATTTGAGAGAAAAATTGAAAAAAAAAATCAAAAAAAGAGAAAAATCAAATTGGTATCTAATCCCAAGTCCATCTTCTTACCCTTCTATTTTTTATTTTTTTTATTTTGTTTTAGATTTGAGAGAAAAAATTGGAAAAATAAAATAAAAAAGAGAGAGTAAAAGACAAGGAGAAAAGGAAAAATAAATTCAAAAAAGGTAGATCAGAAAGGGCTATAATGCTCTTGTTACTGGCTTTTGAAAGAAAGAAAAGACAAAAAAATTTAAAAAAAGAAAAAAAAAAATCAGATTTCTTCCCCCTTCTTCCCCAAAGCACCTCCCCCTTCCTCCCCTGTTCTTCTTCGTCTCTTCTTCTTATTTTGTTTATGGAAACAGAAAACCCTCGACAACATCCACTCTCTCACCCTCTTCATCACAAACAGCTGCCCAAACCAAACCTGCAAACCAACGCTGGCCCCACCTCTTCCTCTTTGATCCCAACTCTCAAAAATTTCACAGGACATTCCTCCTCATCAAAACCCAACCTCCCTAACAAACACTCACCCATCCTCAATTCGAAGTCCAGCCAACAACCGCAACTCCTCTCTCTCTCTCTCTCTAGCTCTTGGTCCGAAGCCCATCACCACCAATCTCGACCTCGAGGTGCCCAATCTCCTCCATCTCTTAACCACCACTCCGTCTTCTTCACCGTCACCATGCCGGAGTCTGTCGTCGAAGCAGCGCCACTCTATTCAAGCACCCTCCCTCCACCGGCCTCTGCTCCGCCCAGCTGTCAGCAGCAGTCCAAAGCCCCACCTCGACAACCTCCTCTTCTTCCAGATCGCACCGAGGAGCCGATCAATCCAGTACCATTGGATTGACACGGTTTTTTGAAATTCGGGTCCAGGCCATTAGTCTCATAACCGATTCAATGGACATTTGAGTTAAAGGGGAGTTTCTAGACAAGCACACCATTTTTCCTGAGCACAGGTAAACCCAAAAATACCCCCACTTCATTTCTCACCCCACTTTCCTTCCTTCTCTCCCCACTTCCGTTCCGTCTCTCCCCCACCTCTCCAAATCCTATGACCAGCAAAACATCATTCATCTTCTCTCTCTCTCTCTTTCATTTTCTGGAATCCCTCATTTTCTGGAATTCCTCGTCCTACGGATCTCACACTTCCGGTCACCGCCCCCCTCGAGTCCTATCACTGGCTCCTCCTCCATTGGTTGATACATCGATCGAGATCGGATGATCGCAAGAAGCAAGAAGAAACGGTAGCAGCAATGGGGATCGAAGAGGATGGCGACGGCAAGAAGGTGCTCTCGGTCAACGGGCTCTGGATGAAGGCCTCCGAGATTGAGGCTAAGCTCGACGAGGGTGACATTCAAGAGGCTGAGTCGTCGTCGCTACGCGAGGGCCTCACCCTCAATTTCGAGGTTAGCAACCTCTCTCTCTCTATCTCAATTTTGAAAGTTTATTCTTGATATTGCGAACGTTTTATTATAATGCGAGGCGTTCGATTGGTTAAAGCATCGAGTCCTTTGAACTGTTTTGATTCTTGATTAGAACTTGCAATTTAGTGTGATACGATCGAATTCTGGTTTTATTGACCTAATTTTAGCTTTTTTCTTGGGAAAGTTTGAACTTTTGATTGTATGTAGCTTGGATGGGATTGGTTTGTTATAAGAGAGATATTAGAAGATGCGAATTTTTAAAAATTATATTACTTCTGGAGTGTCAGCAGTTAGGAAGCTAAGAAAAATAACATCTTGTTTTGTTGTTAATTGTCCTTGCATACTCTTCTCGCAAGTAGCAAACCTTTATGGTGATAACTTGGTCTGCGTCTCTCAGATTAGTGCGAGTAAAATTAAGTTCTATACATGCAGACATAAGCCAGTAAAAACCAAACCCAACCAAGTTATCAAAAGTAAAAAACCATACAAAATTGTAAGATATCACACAAGATCAAGCAACATAGTTCTTTCGTCATCTTAATGCAAGCTAAGTTTGTACAATACACCAATAGGTATAACAATTCTAGAGAAATATATGTGGGTCCAGATGCATTGCCTATATCTATAACTATATCTATAGGTATACTAATTCTAATGATATATATATATATATATAGAGAGAGAGAGAGAGAGTGATGGAAATGAGCTGACAGCTCACGCAAATTACCTGAGCTGCAGTTCATTCACTATCTACAATATATTTTTTTTAAAAATTTCTTTTGGATTATGATCTCGAACCCCTAGGGTTCACTCATACCCAACTTCATGGGTTTTAGTTTTGATTTAGTCCTCCATCAAACTAATACAAAATTAACGGTTTTCAATGAATAAAACATTTTGTATGCACTTGATGAAAGGGTAAATAAAATCCAAACGTTATAAAATTTAATCTGAAAAAGTTAAAGAGCTAAAGATAGTGATTGTTAAAAAAATTGAAGAAAATCATTGGATCATTACAGTTTTGCCGCTAGCTCACGTAACTTTTCTTGAGCTGGCGGCTCACCTACAGTAATCCCATATATATATATATATATGAGAAAACGGGAAATACACCGGCGGTGAAGGAAGTTTCCTTCACCGCCGCTTAGGTGGCCCAATAAAATTATTACACGTTGTGTCATTTAAGAGAATTCGTTTATTTGTTACCTTGAATGACGCCCCGTGTTATAATTTTATTGGGCCACATAAGCGTCCCTTCACCGCCGGTGTATTTCCCGTTTCCTCTCTCTCTCTCTCTCTCTCTATATATATATATATATATATATATATATATATATTGTAAGTATCCTCATTGGAATATTTAGATGTAGGATTTGTTTTTTTTATGTGTTTGGAATGTTAGAAACATAGATGACTGTTTGGGTGTTGAACTCCTCTTTCGATGGTTGTTCAGTTATCAAATGAGTTTTATAAAACTTTTAGTTTCAATATGGCCCATGATGATTTGTTGATTTTGTCTTATTTTTCACTTATGTGCTAAATATTTATATTTATCCACTTGCAGTTGTTAAGATATCGATATTAACAAAATCCCCTGTTGCTGAAGCGTCTTACAAAAGATCAAGCATTAATGAACCGGACTCAAAAGAAGAAGAAGTGCAACTGATTAGTGGAGAACCGGTTGAATTAATACTTCTCAAGAGTTTGAAGACCTGGAGACGTTAGATTTAATTATTTTTTGTTTTGGGTCATAATTTGAAAGGGTTGTACTCGAAAACTATGTGTTTTATATGGTTGTTCGAGAACTGTTTGCTGCAAACAAAATTTTGTATATATTTTTTTTTTATGTAATGTTATTTCTAATTATATACTAACTTGTTCATAATTCTCATTGTGTGAGTTCACATTGTTATAAAAAAAATGAATTCTTTATGTTTGTTGCACTATGTTGTAATTGTTTCCACACACTGGATACTGATGAATTGACCTTTCCTTTTCATTTTATTATTAAAAACTATGGAAGAAGAAAATGATTTCTTGAAATAAGTTAAAAATATGGACATTCGAAATGTTTGTCCTTAAGTGCCCCAGGAAGGATCTGCCACTAGATGAGAAGTTTACCGTGACATATCAATCCAAATCAATTAAAATTACTAGCTTTAATTGAAATTTATCACACATTACGAATTCAAATTAAACCTTAGAGCTTGTGAGCGAGTGGAATCAAACAGTCCGAAATATTTTGGCCATTATCTCCTGTTCGGGGTGTACATCGCGGACAAGATTCCAACTGTCCGGACTGGAAGTCCGGACAGTGGACTAATGTCTGGACTGGCAATCCGAACAAAAAATTTCGTCCGGATTGGAAGTCCGGACAACAGTCCACTCTCTAGACTTCCAGTCCGGACAGATTTGGATCATCTGGACTACCAGTCCGGACAGTGGAGAGTCGTCCGAACTGTCAGTTCGGACTGTGAGTTTTTTAGATTCATAACTTTTATCAATCTGCAATATTTCTAGGATTTTTGAGTAAGCAAAAACCTAATAAATTAATTTTCAAATTTAATTTGTGAGATTATTTAATATAGGAAAAGATTTGATGGAATAGTTGTGGGTTTTAATTTTTTTCTTTTGTTAACTGAACTGCAATTTGAGAAGAGAAGAAGAAGAGAGGTTAAAGAAAGGGGTATTTCAGTCCAAAAAATTCGATGGCAAGGTTATAATAATATGAAAGAAGTTTTTAAGTGGTCTCACTAGGAAAATTGGTGTGCCCCTCTAGAAACTTCCGTTCAAAGGTAATTTAAAGTTGGGTTTCAATTAATAGAATCCGACCCACTTGCAATTCAGTAGACCTGTTAAGGGTTTTTTTTTGTGATTTTGAAGTCACTTTGAACTTAATTCTCATCCAGTTCGAGCTTGATTCATGCAGAAATAATTCTGAGCAAATTCTTAAGCTAATTTGTGGGATTTCTTCTCCAGAGTTTGTGTAAAATTTCCAACACTCCTCCAAGGAATCTGTGCTTAAATGTGATTTAACTCTACATCAAGGTAACTTTTAATCGCATTGTTTATTCAATCAGTAATACTTTGTACTCAATTCTTATTATTTGTATATGCTCAAAAGATATTATTGTTACTTATAATTTGCTACGAGATTTATTTGTGTGTTACATTTTATTGCATAAATAGAAATTGCATTTTCCTTCATATAGCAATTTTCAGCCATTAGAGTATTTTTATATTGATCATATAGTCACGCATTTAGTTCTTGTGTCTAGGATTTTGAATATTCATCTGTGTGGTTTATTGCAATTGCATATAGTGGTAAAAATTTTAGAGAAGTAGTGGATCTCATTGAAATCTTGAATAAATTAAACGAAATTGCAGAACTAACAAAAAACTTTAAACTGGTCTAGACGTAATTCACACATATCTCGATAATTTAGAAACACGAGTCAATAAATAAAAACCCACTGAAAATAATCAAAAGAATAAAACTAGACCAGAAAGACATCAAAATACTGGAAGAAATAATTTTTGAGGATTTGCATCTATACGATGATATTATACATAAGGTCTAGATATTTCCTCTTTTGACGACACTTATGATCCCTAATATTTTTGTGATTGGTTAGTGAACATGGACTAACTTTTTTATTGGTATAGGATGTCAAAAGTTCGAAGGGCCCGTTTCGCTAAACTAAAACTAAAAGGGTCAGTTAAAGTGTACGAGATGTCTATTAAGAGCGGTTAACGAGAAAGCGAAGGGCCCGAAGTGTACTGGATGTCTATTAAGAGACGGTTAAGAAGAGAGCGATAAGAACCAATTGAAATATGGTTTGAAATAAAAAAGGAACTTAGAAAGAAATATTTTCCTCCAATTTTTAAGAATCTCCTTCTTGACAAGCTATCTAATCTAAGACAGGAAAATATGAGTATGACTGAATATATGTATAAATTCGATGAGCTCTTGTGATATGGTATTCAAGAAAACAATCGTCTAACCCTTTCACGTTTTCTCAAATCCGAGCTCAAGCATGAAATATTTACACATTCTTTAGATATTGATGATGCATTTCAATGTGCTCTCAATTATGAGACATATTTGCACAACACTTTCAGACAAAAAATTTTCATAGCTGCAGAGTATGCTAAGAATGTTACAAACACTAATACAGTTCCTAAGATATAAAAGGTAAAACTATCACCAGCGAGTCATCAAAACCAGTTACAAAACAAACTGAATACCTCAAATGTCATAATTTTGGTGACTTTGCTTATTAATGTCCCACAAGAGATTTGTTAATAGACAAGCTCCATAATCAAGATGAAAATGATATTGAAGAAGAAATTTATAAATCTCAAGGAAATTTTAGTAATATTA
Source organism: Dracaena cambodiana (assembly GCA_036321105.1). Classification (NCBI taxonomy): domain Eukaryota; kingdom Viridiplantae; phylum Streptophyta; class Magnoliopsida; order Asparagales; family Asparagaceae; genus Dracaena; species Dracaena cambodiana. The sequence continues at coordinate 27,100,662 of JAYEPQ010000008.1, read as the reverse complement.
AGAATGACCTAATAAATACATATTTACATATTGTTAGGTGCTTGCATACTGTATCTAGAGATAAGAATTGGCGTAAGTGTAATGTATTTCACACATGTCATACATAACGGTAAGAGTTATAAAATCATAATAAATGGAGGTAGTTGTGTGAATATCATTCCTAAGTCAGTTGTTAATAAAATGGGCCTTAAAACTGAACCACATTCTCAACCGTACAATGTCACTTGAGTTGATAAGAGTTTTCATGTTATTATTTAGTGTTATCTTATGCCTAGTCAATTTTCAAGTTATAGTGGTCATATTTGATGTGATGTCCTACACATGGATGCTGCACATATTTTGCTTGGTAGGCTATGATTATTTGACCTAGATGTTAAGAATATGAAAAGTCCATCACTTATTCATTTATATTTAATAGAAAGAAAATTTTATTGACTCCTTCCACCTAAGAGTCCATCTGAAAATAAAATAAATGGGTTAATAATTCCAACACGAGATGATAAATTGCTCCATTTTGTTCATAAGAACCATGAGCCTATTGAGTTTAGGTCCATATTTCTTGTAGACCTCAGTCCTATAGTAGACAAGCCTAATCCACCTATACGTTCACTTGCACCCTTCCTGCATCGTTTGCATGTGAATTTTCGTAGGCAAATTGCATTTAGCAATAATACTTACAGGTCTATTGCAGATATATATGATAGGATAAAGGTATTTCCAGATGGATCCGTGCTAACTAGGGTTCAACCTGCGAGATTCTCATTTGGGAACGTAGAGCTTTTTTACACTTGGTGTATGAGTCCTTTTAGGTTTTTGTGGGAGATTATTATGATTCTTTTGGAGTTGGACATTCCACTAGTCCTTGATATCCACTCGGTTGTTATTAGTTCACATATGCATTGGTGTTCTACTGTAAATGATCCTTGACCTTCTGCATTCTGCATGATGTTCTTGCAGCATCCAATTTTCAGTTCGCTCCGCTTCTTCTACATCAATGAGTGTCACCACCATGGAAATGCAAAATAGTTGATATCTGGTTTTGGATATGTCTGATTTACACATATTTGGTATGCTGGAAAGGTTTACCGGATATCAAGAAGCTTGTTTGCCTTTATCCGACGTGCTTGACTTTCTTCTTTTTGCTATTTACCAGGTGGTGAATATTTCCAAGCGGGGGAGAATTGATAGAGATGAGATTAGATTTAGTTTGATTTGATTTGATTAGATTAGAGATTTGGTTAGATTTTAAAAGATTTGTTATTGTCTTATTGCATTAAGATTTTCTATATATAAATTGTAATACCCTAATTTATAGTGAGAGATAATTAATGAAAATTGAATGCATATGATTAGCCTCTATCTAAATTTTTTTCATGATTGATTCGTGAGAGTGGGCGTGTATTCGCCTGAATATAAAATTTTTTCCCAATTCTCCACCACAAACCCGTTGACTAGCATGACCCACGAAGCTACCAAATAACTGCTAAAAATTTGTTATATTTGTTATTATTTTTAAGGCAATAAAGAAGTCAAAGTGACCGTTAGGATTTTAACCATTTCATCAGGTTATTTTAGCTAATATGCTCAACAGCTTGCATATTTTTTTTGGCAAGTTAGTTTTCATTCTGCTGTATAAAAAGATACTTTGTTACTCAATAAAAATTGTTCTTCAGCAGTCTCAAAATCTTGCTCTTGTTATCGTTGCAATTTTATTTCCTAAATATCCAATAAATTGGTATTGGAGTATTATCTTGAGGGACCTGTGAGATTGAATGAGTCCAAACACAATTCCAAAACACTTATCACCTATCTATGTGTAACGCCCCCATTTTTCAGCTGCTTCCCAAAACGGATGACGTTACTTATTACTTGCACTAAACAACCCAACAGTCACAGGATCTTGGAATAACCGTAACTACTGCCACAATCAGATGAATAAATAACATGTCTGAAACTGAAATGATTTCATTTATACAAAGAGTTCATTACATAAAATGGCACACTGCTTTAAATATGAACACAAAAGAGTCGAAAAGAAAAGCAGTGCCCAGACAAAAGGAAATATAAACAAAATATACAAAAACTCCCTAGATAGTACTTCGCTTGCCTATTGTCACTCGATCTGTCCAACGAAGTACGGGTCTTCAACTGGGGCTGGATCCCCTTCTTCACATTCCAAATCTGGGTTCAAAACCCAGGGGATTAAACCCGGCAAGTAATACATTTAAAATAGAAATTGTATACTATCATAGTACATGAATATCAGTGTGCATGAGCATGTTTATGTCAGTGTTGTTTGTATGCATATAAAGTAACATGAAGGCAACATATAAATAACATGAAGTTAAGCATAAATAAATGCACAAATAAATGAACATGACAATAACTACTCTATCTATTTAATCATATATTCTATTGGTCTCAGTCATCGTCCAATTTAAAATTTTGAAACTGTATTAATGGATAAGATAGCGCTATTCTCCATTGTCGTATAAGTGCCCGTGCATACCCGGGACCCGGCCCCAATATTCATGGCGCTGAACCATGACATGCCGCTAGGCACTCAATCACGTTCCGTACTGTATTACAGTACGGACTTACCACTCTGGGTAGATATCAATTGGTGATCCAGTAATCACCAAGGCCGCTGCAGTAAAAGAATTCGGCCCTAACAAGACAATCAATCCTTATACGGCAAGGCTCTTATCCACCATATAGTTTCTCCCATCCCCGTGTTCATATTGAATTTTGCACATGAAAATTTTATAATCTTTCTTTAATTATTTCTCAATTCATGATAACATACTTGCATTTCCATGACTGTACATGACATGTAGTATCATAACACATGATCTGTAATATTAAAACACATGACTTGTAATATCAAAGCACGTGGCATGTAAAATACATGATTTGTAATATCAAATCTCGTGACATGTAAAACACATGACTTGTAGCATGATAAATTAATACATGATATATTAGTACACATGATTTGTAACATCAAGACACATGACTTGTAGCATGATAGATGTCAGTGCACAATTGTACCACAATGCATATCATTAAAATTATTACAATAATCTGGTTTCATTCTCAGTGTCAATTAATAACCCAATTTGGGAATCAAGTGAATTATATAATAATCCTGCATTATTTTTAAACCCAACATATGTATTTAATACATTTCCAGGCTCAATCATACATATTATGCATTTCTCCTTTAATTGAAATCTAATTTATTACTATTATTAATTATGTCCATAGTTTTATCCCTGACATGGAAGTAACCATAGTAGCAAACTTGGCAGGTTTCCTAAGGTCAAAGAAACTCATAGACATCTAGAGAGTGTAAGGAGTGCATAGAGTGAATAACTTTATTAAATAAGTGAGCAAAATGACTCATCAATAAAAAAGTATGCGTCACACTGTTAATGACTACCTTAGAAGTACACCTCCATGTTATCATCGGCTTTGGTATCAAATATATTTTTCTTTTGTTGATCTGTATAAGCAGCAGTGCCGAGGCATAGTAAATCAACAAAACTACAAGAGATAAACTCTAATAAATTAACATTTCATACCACTATGCTTCAATTTTCTATTTTTGCATGGTTGCATGCAAAATTATTTTTGCATGCAACCAAGTTACGTGTATATATATATATATATATATATATTTCCGTTTATTTCTTTAAGCATTTTTTTTTAAACAAAAAAATTATCAAATATAATAATATTTATATATATATCAAAATTGACCCACTAATACAGTTCAGTTTTCAATATCAGTTAATGGTCCAAAATATGAACCAGACATTTTTACAAGATAATCAACGTGCACAAATTTAAATTAAATAAAGAAATAAACGGAAATAGATATAAATAAAATAACGAAAGAACGAAAATAGCAGTATTACTTGCCTTGGCTCGATCTCGAATATTTGGTTCGAATCCTCAATACGGTTTGATTTTTTCCTTCTCTCTTTTTTTTTTTTTTTTCTTTCTTTCTTTCTTTCTGTTGGGTCTCTGGCTGAGAGGAGAAAAAGGGGATGGCTGAGAGGAGAAGAGGGGATAAGGAGTAAGGGTTTAAATTCTCTCTCTCTTATATAATCTTTTTCATTCTCACATACTCGTGACACCTCCCCCATTAAATACTCCCCATGTGACACCTCAAAATTATTCTGCCACCCTCCTCCTTGGCACGACAGCACGGTACCACATTTATTTTATTTTAATTTATTTATTTATTTAATAATTTAATAATTTTGGTATCGTGTAACATTCTGCAAATACTACCAAATTTATGTAGGACGTAGTGCTCGACGAGGGGAACACTACAAAATTATCCGTTCCTTGTTTCGATGTCCGGAATAAATGAACCGATATTCCGAAGTTATTAGCATGATAATTTAATTTTTTTTATTAAATTAACAATTTTGGGAGTATTTTTCGGCCTCGTAAGAAAAATCTCCAAAAATCCTAAATTTTACAAAACTAATAATCGCTAAGACCGAATGTCATTTGGGTTTGTGGATTTAAAGTTATGTTAACCGAAAGTTATTTCGGTGTCCAAAAATTGGCTTCGGTGAACTTATTCGGCACTACTGGTCTCAAGAGAGCAATACAGGTAGCTCGAAATTTGGGGTATTACATTCTACCCACCTAATAAAAATTTCGTCCTCGAAATTTAATTGGTGTTTTTTTTTTTTTTTTTTTTTTTTTTTTTTTATATCATGAGAAAGGATATATGTATTTTATCCTGATGTCCTTTTCAAGTTCCCAAACTGAATCTTGGTGATTGTATATCTCATAAAATAAAAACTAATAATGTTACTTTATTATTCAAGACTCTCCCATTGGTTAATAATTCTTACATATCACTTCTCATATTTTTGTTTTATTTCTTATGGAATAATTACAAAACTTTAAGCCTTTTCTCAAGTCTATTTTTGATATATTCATTATTTTGTACTTCTAACTAAGCGCTTTCTCAATTATGATATATAGAATACATCATGAATGAGTTTCGTTTTTTTTTTTTTTTTTTTTTTTTTTTTTTGATAGGAATGCTAATGGATAGTCAGAATTCCCAATTTATTCTTGATGTTTTATTTGAGTGAAGGAACACAAAAACAAGAAAAAATTTTAATCAGGAATAGCTGCTACTAATTTGGAGTGTCACACCATTCTGATTACGTAATGTGTAAGATATAGGGGATAAATATTTTTGTAAAGTTTATTCCCAAGGTCCTATTACGTGTTGTAATCGACTCTAGAAATGAAAATGAATCTGAACTATTATAACATCGATGTAACAAGACTATGAATGGTAGGGACACAAGATAAGAAATGAACTAGTTACAAAATTCAATCATATACAACGATCTTATTAAGCGACTGCAATTGCTGGCACCAGAGAATATCTCTCTACAATTGCCTCGCCGACTCAATAAGACTTGCGATGTATAAAGGCTCAAGACATGAATCGTATTATGATAATATTCAGATAGAAGATACAAAATATCAAATGGGAATGATCAACAAAAATAATGGATAAGACAATCATTTGGAAAGATAAGCCTAACTTGAGTAACAAGATGCAATGTCATGTTCCGCCATGATAAAATTTATATTTCATTATTAATTTCTTATCATTTACTTTCAACTTGACTAATTCTACAAAATTCACAGTGTTCTAAAATCTCTTTATATTTTTACACTTATTATTCCAAAGGTTGTTTGTTTGTTTTTTTTTTTTTATATAGTTCATTATCAAATTATAAATATTGTTGGAGCATTAGTTGCTGAAAACGGTATCACCAATTATTCATAATGACTATGTTTGGTTCTAATGCAGTTTTTTAAATATTTTATGCTTGGACATTTATTTGACAGAATCCCAAATAAAGATCATCCTCAAGAATTCTCTTCCTTCTCTCAATTGATCAAATAGATTAGTTATCATAAGTAGTTGATTTTTTTTTTTTTTTTTTTTACTATATTTAAACCTTTATAGTCCACACACAACTTTTTACTCTCATCCTTGTTTCTTATTAATAACACTGGAACTCAATAAAACATTAGATCTCACATAATTAAGATTGGCATAGTAGTTATGTCCAAATATAACTATATTTCTCCTAAGAAATTTGTACCTAAAATTTCATTTAAACTTCGTCTGAAATTCTTGGTATAGATAAAAATTTAAATCTTAAATGCACGGCCTACAGAATTACTTTGCTTATCGAATGATATAAAAATAGAGCATGAATATGCCCTCTTTAGAAGTATTAAGAATTGCTAGAACTTGTATTATTGTTAGACTCCGTTTTATTTTCTCAAATGATTTATTACATTCATTTGTTCAGATATATTCTAACTCATTTTCTAACTCATTTTCTGATCTGTTTATTTAAAGTGATAAGGTCTTGTAAAGTTCTATACAAATGTTCAATAATACTCAGTCATCCCAGAAAATTCCAAATTTTAGACACCGATTTTGATCGCATGCCAATTTTTCATGGCTCCTAAGATCAGACGTATCATCTATCGGACTTATACTCATACTCGAAGAAGATCGGGTCAATATTATTCTGCAACGGACCAGATAAGAATCAATAAAAAGAATTCAAGATAGATACCTCAAACGAATAGAAAACAATAGGATAGGCACGATACTAGATCTGATAAATATCAAAGAATAAGAAACACTTATTACGAATAAGTCACAGACATGTTTTTATGTGGCAGTAGTCCTATGGTCTTCCACCTAAACCTAGGCTCTGATACCACTCTGTAACGCCCCCATTTTTCAGCTGCTTCCCAAAACGGAGGACGTTACTTATTACTTGCACTAAACAACCCAACAGTCACAGGATCTTGGAATAACCGTAACTACTGCCACAATCAGATGAATAAATAACATGTCTGAAACTGAAATGATTTCATTTATACAAAGAGTTCATTACATAAAATGGCACACTGCTTTAAATATGAACACAAAAGAGTCGAAAAGAAAAGCAGTGCCCAGACAAAAGGAAATATAAACAAAATATACAAAAACTCCCTAGATAGTACTTCGCTTGCCTATTGTCACTCGATCTGTCCAACGAAGTACGGGTCTTCAACTGGGGCTGGATCCCCTTCTTCACATTCCAAATCTGGGTTCAAAATCCAGGGGATTAAACCCGGCAAGTAATACATTTAAAATAGAAATTGTGTACTATCATAGTACATGAATATCAGTGTGCATGAGCATGTTTATGTCAGTGTTGTTTGTATGCATATAAAGTAACATGAAGGCAACATATAAATAACATGAAGTTAAGCATAAATAAATGCACAAATAAATGAACATGACAATAACTACTCTATCTATTTAATCATATATTCTATTGGTCTCAGTCATCGTTCAATTTAAAATTTTGAAACTGTATTAATGGATAAGATAGCGCTATTCTCCATTGTCGTATAAGTGCCCGTGCATACCCGGGACCCGGCCCCAATATTCATGGCGCTGAACCATGACATGCCGCTAGGCACTCAATCACGTTCCGTACTGTATTACAGTACGGACTTACCACTCTGGGTAGATATCAATTGGTGATCCAGTAATCACCAAGGCCGCTGCAGTAAAAGAATCCGGCCCTAACAAGACAATCAATCCTTATACGGCAAGGCTCTTATCCACCATATAGTTTCTCCCATCCCCGTGTTCATATTGAATTTTGCACATGAAAATTTTATAATCTTTCTTTAATTATTTCTCAATTCATGATAACATACTTGCATTTTCATGACTGTACATGACATGTAGTATCATAACACATGATCTGTAATATTAAAACACATGACTTGTAATATCAAAGCACGTGGCATGTAAAATACATGATTTGTAATATCAAATCTCGTGACATGTAAAACACATGACTTGTAGCATGATAAATTAATACATGATATATTAGTACACATGATTTGTAACATCAAGACACATGACTTGTAGCATGATAGATGTCAGTGCACAATTGTACCACAATGCATATCATTAAAATTATTACAATAATCTGGTTTCATTCTCAGTGTCAATTAATAACCCAATTTGGGAATCAAGTGAATTATATAATAATCCTGCATTATTTTTAAACCCAACATATGTATTTAATACATTTCCAGGCTCAATCATACATATTATGCATTTCTCCTTTAATTGAAATCTAATTTATTACTATTATTAATTATGTCCATAGTTTTATCCCTGACATGGAAGTAACCATAGTAGCAAACTTGGCAGGTTTCCTAAGGTCAAAGAAACTCATAGACATCTAGAGAGTGTAAGGAGTGCATAGAGTGAATAACTTTATTAAATAAGTGAGCAAAATGACTCATCAATAAAAAAGTATGCGTCACACTGTTAATGACTACCTTAGAAGTACACCTCCATGTTATCATCGGCTTTGGTATCAAATATATTTTTCTTTTGTTGATCTGTATAAGCAGCAGTGCCGAGGCATAGTAAATCAACAAAACTACAAGAGATAAACTCTAATAAATTAACATTTCATACCACTATGCTTCAATTTTCTATTTTTGCATGGTTGCATGCAAAATTATTTTTGCATGCAACCAAGTTACGTATATATATATATATATATATATATATATATATATATATATATTTCCGTTTATTTCTTTAAGCATTTTTTTTTTTAAACAAAAAAATTATCAAATATAATAATATTTATATATATATCAAAATTGACCCACTAATACAGTTCAGTTTTCAACATCAGTTAATGGTCCAAAATATGAACCAGACATTTTTACAAGATAATCAACATGCACAAATTTAAATTAAATAAAGAAATAAACGGAAATAGATATAAATAAAATAACGAAAGAACGAAAATAGCAGTATTACTTGCCTTGGCTCGATCTCGAATATTTGGTTCGAATCCTCAATACGGTTTGATTTTTTCCTTCTCTCTTTTTTTTTTTTTTTTCTTTCTTTCTTTCTTTCTGTTGGGTCTCTGGCTGAGAGGAGAAAAAGGGGATGGCTGAGAGGAGAAGAGGGGATAAGGAGTAAGGGTTTAAATTCTCTCTCTCTTATATAATCTTTTTCATTCTCACATACTCGTGACACCTCCCCCATTAAATACTCCCCATGTGACACCTCAAAATTATTCTGCCACCCTCCTCCTTGGCACGACAGCACAGTACCACATTTATTTTATTTTAATTTATTTATTTATTTAATAATTTAATAATTTTGGTATCGTGTAACATTCTGCAAATACTACCAAATTTATGTAGGACGTAGTGCTCGACGAGGGGAACACTACAAAATTATCCGTTCCTTGTTTCGATGTCCGGAATAAATGAACCGATATTCCGAAGTTATTAGCATGATAATTTAATTTTTTTTATTAAATTAACAATTTTGGGAGTATTTTTCGGCCTCGTAAGAAAAATCTCCAAAAATCCTAAATTTTACAAAACTAATAATCGCTAAGACCGAATGTCATTTGGGTTTGTGGATTTAAAGTTATGTTAATCGAAAGTTATTTCGGTGTCCAAAAATTGGCTTCGGTGGACTTATTCGGCACTACTGGTCTCAAGAGAGCAATACAGGTAGCTCGAAATTTGGGGTATTACACTATGTACAGACAAAAACCTACAACCTATTCAGAATGAATTTAGATGATTCATTCACTGCAATTGCACCTCTAGTGTTTGATGGAACAAATTATCAAGTATGCTCTATTTGAGTGGAAGTCTATTTTGATGCCAATGATCTGTGGGAAGCTATTGAACAGGTATATGAAGTTCCACCTCTGCCAGACAATCCAGCCATTGCACAAATCAAAAATCAAAATGAGACGAAGCAAAGAAAATAAAAAACAAGAGCATCCTTGTTTGTAGTTGTCCCATCTCCCATTTTTACTAGAATATTAACACTGAAAATAGCAAGGAAATTTGGGATTTTTTGAAACAAGAATATGCAGAAAATGAGAAGGTCAAAGGAATGTAAGTGCTGAATTTGATACGAGAATTTGGGATGCAAAAGATAAAAAAATAAAAAACAATCAAGGAATATTCTGACAAACTTCTTAGCATTGTCAACAAAGTAAAACTCTTTGGTACTGATTTTTCTAATTCCATAATAGTTTAAAAGTTCCTAATCACAATACCTGAAAAGTTTGAGGCTACAATTACATCTTTGAAAAACTCGGAAGATCTGTCAAGTATCAATTACATCTTTAGAAAACTCAAAAGATCTATCAAGTATCACTTTGGCAGAACTATTGAATGCACTGCAGGCACATGAACAAAGGAGGTTTATAAGGGAAGAATGATCTGTGGAGGTGCTTTTCAAGTCAAATCACAAAACAACAATGGTGACAAAAATAAGAAAAAGAAGTAGAATATCAACAATAAGCTTGGAGGTTCTGGAAATAACAACAAAAATAACCAAAACAACAACACTCAAGTCTTTCCACCTTGCCCCTACTGCAAAAAAAATCAATTATCCACAAAAAAGTATTGGTGGAGGCCAGATGCAAGATGACACAAGTGTGGTCAGTTAGGGCATATCGAAAAGATATGCAAGGCTCAACAGCAACAAAGAGAAGCCAAGGCTGTTGAAGATCAATCTCAAGAGGAGCAGTTGTTTGTCGTGTCATGCTTTGCCACCAACAGCTCCAAAGCAAGCTGGCTTATAGATAGTGGTTGTACAAACCACATGACTTAAGATCGAGAGCTCTTCAGAGAGCTTGATAAAACTGCTATTTCTAAAGTCAGAATTGAAAATGGAGCACACACTGTTGTACAAGGCAAAGGAACAGTGGCAATTGAAGGTCACATAGGTTTGAAGCTAATTTCTGATGTTTATATACTCTTGAAATTAATCAAAACCTTGTGAGTGTTCCTCAGCTATTTAAAAAAGGCTATAAGGTGTTGTTTGAAGACAAAAACTGTGTGATTAAAGATACAGAAGGCAGAGAGGTGTTTAGAGTTCAAATGAAAGGTTAAAGCTTTGCCTTGGATTTGATGAAAGAGGAGCAGGCTGTAGTACACAAATAAGATAGTAGTACAGTGCTTTGGCACAAGAGATGGGGCGTGTCCATTATACCGCTCTTCTTTTCATGAAGAAGAACAACTTGGTGAAAGGCCTGCCTGAATTAGAGGAGAAGCTTCAAGCATGTGTTTCTTGTTAGTACGGGAAGCAGACAAGACTGCCTTTTTAACAAAACAAAACTTGGAGGGCTACATAAAAGCTGCAATTAATACACACTAATGTGGGAGGACCTATAAGACACCATCATTGAATGGCAGTAAGTATTATATTGCTTTCATTGATGATCATACAAGATTATGCTGGATTTATTTTATGAAAATTAAATCTGAGGTTGTTGATGTCTTCGGAAAGTTTAAAGTTTGGATTGAAACTAAAAGTAGATGCAAAGTGGGGTGATCAGGTCTGATAATAGAACTGAATATACCTCTAAAAAAATTAACAAGTTTTGTGAAAATGCAGGTATTGAACACCAGTTAACTGCACCTTACATTCCTCAGCAGAATAGTATTGTGAAGAGGAAAAACAAGACAATCATGGAGATGACTAGGTGCTTGCTTCATAATAAAGGACTACCAAAGAAATTTTGAGCTGAGATTGTAAATACAACAGTTTTTCTACTAAACAGATTGCCTACAAAAGCTTTGTAGAAAAAAAAATTCCATTTAAGGCATGGTATGGCTACAAACCAAAATTTCTTAGTCTGAAGACATTTGGTTGCCTATGTTTCGCTTACATTCCTCAAGTTAAGAAAGACAAATTGGACAAGAAAGCAGAACCAGAGATTTTTGTAAGCTATAATTCAATTTCAAAGACCTACAAGATCTACTTGCGACAAAGCGATAAAGTAATTGTCAGTAAAAATGTCCAGTTCTTTGAATTAGATAATTGAAGCTAGGAGAATGAAAAGAACCTTTGAGTTTTAGGAGGAGAATGATAATATGGATGAAAAACCTATTAGAGGAACTAGATCACTCTTTGACATTTATCAGAGGTCTAACATTGTTGTAATGGAGCCTGCAGAATATGAAGAAGCTGCAATTGATCAGAAATGGATAGTTGCAATGAAGGAGGAGCTCAAGATGATTGAAAAGAACCAGACATGGGAGTTAGTGGACAGACCAAAACATAAAAAAGCTATAAGAATCAAGGGGTTTACAGGATTTGCTTGTTCACAGAATCATCAAGGTTGAGCTTGGTCCTGTATGGTTTAAAAACATAATCATCACAAAGATTTTAGTCGAGCAACCTGAAAGATTTCTTTTTCAAGGACAAGAGGAGAAGGTATATTAACTGAAAAAAGTATGGTTTAAAATAGGCACCAAGGTCCTGGTATAGCAAATTGATATACACTTGGTAAACTTTGCTTTGAAAAAAGTCTGAGTGAATTTACTTTATACATCAAGAAGGTTGATTATGAAATACTTGTGGTATCTCTATATGTTAATAGTCTACTTATTACAGGAAGTAGTAAGGAGTTGATTGACAAGTTTAAAGAAGAAATGGAAAATATGTTTAAAATGACAGACCTTGGGAGGATGACATTCTTCCTTGGTATGCAGGTACAACAAAAGCAAAATGAAATATTTGCATGCAAAGAAAAATATACAAAGGAAGTCCTCAAGAAGTTCAACATGGAAGAGTGCAAACCAACTACAACTCCAATTAATCAAAAGGTCAAGTTTTGCAGAGAAGATGGAGCTGAAAACCTTGATGAAAGGTTGTATAAGAGTTTAATAGGCTGCCTGATGTATTTAACTACAACCAGGCCAGATATCATGCATGCAGTAAGTTTGCTATCTAGGTTTATGCACTGTGCTAGTGAAATTTATTTTCAAGCAGCAAAAAGAATTCTTAGATATATTAAGGGCACAGTTGATTATGGAATAAGGTTCAGTCAAATTAAAAATTTCAGTCTCCATGATTATTATGATAGTGATTGGGCTGGATGTGTTGATAATATGAGAAGCACCACAAGTTACTTTTTTAACTTTGGTTCTGGATTTTTTTCATGGTGTTCTAAGAAACAGGAACAGCAAAAACAGAATATGTAGCTGTTGCCGCCGCCATGAATCAAGCCCTTTGAATCAGGAAACTCATGATAGATTTGCATATAGAAAAAGAAGAAAGCACACAGATATTTGTGGACAACCAAGCAGCAATGTCCATTGCTAATAATTTAGTGTTTCATGGCAAGACAAAACACTTCAAGATAAAGTTTTATCTTCTAAAGGAGGTACAAAAGGAAGGAGAAGTGTAGCTAATCCACTGCAAAATAGAAAATTAAAGTGTTGGCATCCTAATAAAGGCACTTTCTAAGGTTAGATATGAATTCTTTTGGCAAAAACTTGGAGTTTGCAGCTTCTAAGTCAAGGAGGAGTGTTGACTGGCATGATCCATGAGCTGCCAAAGGACTGCTGAAAATCTGTTATATTTGTTACTATTTTTTAGGCAATAAAGAAGTCAAAGTGACTGTTAGGATTTTAACCATTTATCATGATGTTTTAGCTGATATGCTCAACAATTTGCAAATTTTTTCTACAAGTTGGTTTTTATTATGTTGTATAAATAGATGCTTTGTTGCTCAATAAAAATTGTTCTTCAGCTGTCTCAAAATCATTTTGCTCTTATTATTTTTGCAATTCTATTTCCTAAATATCCAACAAATCCTAAATCACATTCCATTCTGCGTCAACTACTTTGTGGAAAATTCTTTGTGCAGGCACGGAATGCATTGTACCATCCAACAAATTGCTCAATCTAGCTTTCAGACAGGAAAAAATAAAATTCTACAAAGTAAAAAAGAAAAATAAGAGGATAAATCCTATAGAGTAGTGGAGAAGTTCTAAGGGCCGCTTGAATCCCACTTCCCTTCCCTAAAAGCTCTACTACTCCCTATATTTCCCCATAAAATTCTACAAAGTCCCTTTTTTCGCAAAATAAGTTTCATCCGTTCTCCACTAATGCCCAAAAATCTAGTCATTTTTTACTATGGGGTGCAATCTCAAATTCATCTTCACCCTTTCCACATATTTATCTATCCAATTACAGCTTAATCGTGCTACTTCTGGTCTTTACGCCAAGCTTTCATATCGACATTCATTGTAAATTTTTAGTCACTTTCTCCATCATCGTTCTGCATTTTCCAAACCCATGGATCCTTCAAAGAAGCACAAGTTGAAGGTTTCCCCAGCAAGAAATGCCATAATTAAAAAAAAAATAGTTTCTTTTCTCATATCAACATTCATTGTGAAACACACGTGCCATTTGGATGGCTTTACAAAACGTGGCGCCAATGAAGCACACAGTGCAGTGTCTGTGGGAACGGACATATTTTAATATAAGGAAAGATTTATCGCACACCAATATATAGCCGCTATATGTTGAAACATTTGGAAAGAGCGCAATAATAGGATCTTTAGGAGCACAGCGCATTCAATAGAAACTTGCACAGTTCTAATATCAGCGCTTGGACAGGTATTCTTTCTGATGAAGAAAGGACGGACGACTTTTCAGAGCAAGAAGATGTAGACGATGGATGATCCACCGCCTGCAAATGGTGGACTCACAAATGTCGGAGGCAGATGCCCAGTTGTGATGAAGATACATGGATTGGTTGGAACATCAAAAATTGGTCTCCTCATTTGATAACTACATTAGTTGTGCTACTTATAAATGTTGTGTAACGGATCTATATTGTAATATATAATGTGACTCTCGTACCTTGTATTTTGTATTTTGTTTTTTATACTTTCTACTACTATGTATTATGTACTTATTCTATTAAGCTAAGTTAATAGACAAGTATTTTTTCCGAGGAAGAAAAGCCAGACAACTTCTTAGAGGAAGAAAATATAGACGATGGATGATCCACTGTCTGCAAATTGTGGACTCACAAATGCCGGAGGCAGATGCCCAGGTGTGATGAAGATACATGGATCGGCCGGAACATCAAAAATTGGTCTCCTCATTTGATGACTATATTAGTTGCGCTACTTATAAATGTTGTGTAACGGATCTATATTATAATATATAATGTCGCTCTCGGCCTGACGACTTCTCAGAGGAAGAAGAAGTAGACGATGGATGATCCACCGCCTGCAAATGGTGGACTCACAAATGTCGGAGGCAGCCCAGATGTGATGAAGATACATGGATCGGCCGGAACATCAAAAATTGGTCTCCTTATTTGATGACTATATTAGTTGTGCTACTTATAAATATTGTGTAACAAATCTATATTGTAGTATGTACCTTGTATTTTATTTTTTATGCTTTCTACTACTATGTACTATGTGCTTATTCTATTAAGCTAAGTTAATTGATAGGTATTCTTTCCGAGGAAGAAAGGCCGGACGACTTCTCAGAAGAAGAAGATAATAGACAATGGATGATCCATCGCCTGCAAATGGTGGACTCACAAATGCCGGAGGCAGATGCCTAGTTGTGATGAAGATATATGGATCGACCGGAACATTAAAAATTAGTCTCCTCATTTGATGACTACATTAGTTGTGCTACTTATAAATATTGTGTAACGGATCTATATTGTAATATATAATGTCGCTCTCGTGCCTTGTATTTTGTTTTTTATGCTTTTTACTACTATTAAGCTAAGTTAATGGAACACCGTCTTTTAAAAAAAAGAAAAAACAAAACATTCATTGTGAAACTTACATCTTATAAGGGCGCTTCTCCATCATTCCTTGTGCATTTTCCAAACCCATGAGTAAGCACAAATTGAACGTTTCCTCAACAAGGAAATGTCATAATAAAAATAATTTGTCGCTTTTCCACAGATAAAACATAAAAGAAACCACCAAGTGAAGAAAACTTTAAACAAGAGAATGCAAGCACAAGGGATTCAATTTCTCCTCAAGGAGGGTTACAACTTAGCAAAGTGCTGTAATAAAACAAGCGATAACCATCTGAAGACATAATAAATCACTACTCAGGTTAAACATTATACATATATATATACCATAATATCCCAGCAGAACACACAAAATCAAGAAGATAAGAAGAGTCCTTGAGCAATCAATCCCTTGCCCCCATCAACTGTAATAATATATATATATGCTTGAGGAAAGCAAAAAAAAAAAAAATCCAAGTCATTTCAAGTCATGATTAAAAAGTGTCACCAATCACCGTCGTCATGGCTTTCATTACAGCAGAAGGCTTCCTCCTTTGTTCAACTCATCAAAGTATGGATGCTCCATTGCTTTCTTCGCAGATATCCGCTTTACAGGCTCATACTGCAGCATTTTCTGCAAGGATTTGGGGAAAAAAAAAAAAAAAAAACCTTATATCAGTTATCTTTCCTTCGATTCGATAAAAATATGCAATCAGATGACTCACCGAGAGCAGATCAAGACCATCGGCTCCCAAGTTCTGAACAGAAGACGAGATATCCTTCGGGCCCCACTGAGGATATTCGTGCCAATTCGGTAGGTTGCTCACCCCCGGCCACACGTGCTCATTCGGGGTGCCCAACAGCCTGAATAGCAACACAATGTGCACAAAAGCATCAGCCGATATAACATAACAAATGAAGAACAGAAAATATGAATGAAAATTCAAGAAATTACTGAACCTGAAAATGTGTAGGAGCTGCTGCAGCTCAGAGTCTCCGGCAAAGAGTGGCTGAGTTGTAGCCAGTTCAGCTGAATTTCGTGTCCACAGAAGAGTCGTCGAATTAGCTTCGCAACGACTAACAGATGGAAATTTTTGATTTGAAATAGAGAGGCTACTTACCAAATATACAGCCCACAGACCACATATCGACCGGCGTCGAGTAGTGGGTAGCCCCAAGAAGCACTTCAGGTGCTCTATACCACAGCGTCAGGATCTAAAAAAACAATCGAGTTGAAGTTATCTAAAAGAGGCACGTTGAAGTGATTCTGAGAGTTGCTTCACAATCATACCTCATGAGTGTACTTCTTAAGGGGAACAATGTAAGCTCGACTGAGCCCAAGATCGGCAATTTTCAGCATCATCGTTTTCCGATCCATCAAAAGGTTGTGAGGCTTCAGATCTCTGCAGCAAGCAAGCAAACAAGCACCACACCATATTGGATTTTTTTTAGTTACTTGATAGAAGTTGTAAGGGGATCAAATGTGAATCTTTTACCTGTGCAAGACCCCATGGCCATGGCAGAATGCGACGCCTTTGCATAGTTGGTACATGAGAGTCTACACAACAAGAACAAAAAGCGTCGTTGATTTGTTCCGTGTCATAGTTTGGCATCAAAGTCTATATATGTGTGTATACCTTAACGATCTTAGGTGGGATGTAATTTTGGCTCGCGCGGAAGCTTTTGATGTACTTCTTGAGATCGGTGTCCATGTACTCGAAAACCAGATACAGGATTGTCTTCCCTTCTTTATTCTGGCCTTGTTTCAGATCCAGCAGCCTGCAAGAATTGGCAGGGGAGTTAGAGAAACAATTCATTCACAAGTTCCATTACAAATGAACACAATTACCCCTCAATTTCTCGTAAAGTAATAAGCTGTAAATTTTAAAATTACATTTGGACTACATATACGATTTCTTTACCAATTTTCAATACAAGGTTTCAATATATCTCACCGAGATTTGTAAAATAAACTGAAAGATAATGCAAAAGATTAATTCTGTAAAAGCTTAAAAAATATAGGTTTTGATTAAAGAAACCTAGATATAAATAGAAAAGAATCAAAATGGAAATGGAAGCAGAAGAAATTAATGAAAAATAACAAAAGATTTCAGCTAATTAAGTATAAAATCAAAAAAAGTCTTCTCTTTTCAAATCGAATCCAGCCCTAATTCACAAATAAAAAGGAGAATAGAAGAAACTTTTGATCAAGATCTAGCAAATGGATGGCGAAATCCTAAGAGAGATCGTCTAGCAGGAAACTGATCATGAAACAAATAAGCCCTAGCAATACGAATAAAACCCCCAAATCACATAAAAATCCAATTTTTAACTCAAAAAGTTAAAGAAAGTGCATCCTTTTCCAAGAATCAGATCAAATTAAGCAGAAAATTGAACAAAACGTTCTCTATATCTTTAGCAAATGAAGCGACATCCTTAGAGGACAAACAAGAGATAATCTAACAGGAAACTGACAGTGAAAAAAATAAGCCCTACCCATTTAAATTGAACCCACAAATCACCCAAAAAAACCCATTTTTTAGCAAAATAAACTAGAACAAAGATCCCAAATGACCAAATCCCCCAAGAACAAAACTTTCTAAAGATCAACTGCTGGACGATCGTCACCTGACGACATGGGGGTCGATGGAGAGCATCCGAAGGATGGAGACTTCGCGGAGAGTGGTCGGAGGGACGCCTTCCTCGTCTTCGGGAAGGCGGGTCTTCTTGAGGGCGACGATCTTGCCGGAGTTCTTCTCGATGGCCTTGTAGACCTTGCCGTAGGTCCCTTCTCCCACCTTCTCCAGTTTCTCGTACGCGTCCATTGCTCTCTGATGCGCCATTAACAACTCTCACACTCTTTCTTTTTCGAATTTTTGTTTCTTTTAGAGGAAAGAGATGAAACAGAATAAAAGAAGGGGGGTTTTAATAAGGAGAGATTGGGTTGAGGCTCTTTGGGGATGCTCTCTCCAACGGCTAGTTTTTTTTTTTTTTTTTTTAATTTGAAATTTCAACGGGAGGTTTTGGGTACGTGGCAATGAATGGGTATTTTCATTTACCACCCCAAATTTTTAAAAGTTTTAATGGAGAAGCCCCCTGGAATAAATAGGGCAATGTAAATCTTGGGTAAATTCAACTTTTTATATTTTACCCCTTAGATAATTTGTAAATCACAGGACAGCTTGGTATATTTGGGAGCAAATATCCTCCATGTCTTTATTTTTTCAGTAGAACAGAAAAAAATCATTATTTAATGCAAATAATTTATAGATAATATCTAAATCGACCCCAAAAAAGTACACACTTATGGTTTAAATTGAGAGAATTTTCTCATTTACGATATTCTCGTAATTAATGGAATAATTCTTGATTATTTTTTTTATTTTACTTATTATGAGTTGAAGGATTCTAAGTAAGAATGTGAAAAATATAGATAATGAAAAATATCTCACATTGAATTTCTTCTTTTTTTTTAATCAAACTAACACATATATTTTTTACAATATTATCCAAATTGCTAAATTATTCTCAAAATGAAAAACAATAAAAAAAAAATTTATATCGATATGCCTCGAAACATTGATGCTTCCACTTTAGTAATCCAAACATACAAAGGATATTCTAAATGCGCACCACACTTGACATAGTGAGCACCATTTTCCCCTACGTTGTACATCACTTTACCATAGGATGTGGTGCTCACCGAGTAAAATGTGGTGCCATTTAGAATTTCCCCATATCAAACTATATCTTTCTTTGTAACTAAAAGCTCTAACTAGACACAGTGTCAGCAGGCTCCTGATGCTCTTCTCCAGTGCTAAATGCTTCCCAATCTAGCTCCTTCAGCATTTTAAGCCTCTCGTCTAACGTTACAAGCCCTGCTTGAGGGCTGACAACTCCGCATGTACAAACTTTATAGATCAAAATTATACTGCTCAATGTTTAAAATAGCGATAACAGTAACGTAACGTTTTGCCTTTATTAGTAGGTTATGCAATTTCTATTTAGTTAATTAAACGTAAATATGAAACTGTATAAAATAATTTTTATAAATTAAAAAATAAATTTAAAATATATAAAAAAGAATATAAAATTATTTTGTAATAATAATCCATTCTAATTTTATATTAAGTTTTACAATAATTTTTATATTTATCTTCATATATTATAGTAAGTCTGCAACCATAATTTTTTTTTTCGATTCCAGTTATTATCTTTGTTATAATTTATATTTTATAATAAAATTTATCTTATTTGTAATTGCTGATTTCAGTTCAGTAAAAAATTCAATAGAATCAACAAGTAAGGTTTTCAACAACCGGAGAGGAATTACAATAAGTGAATAAGATAACAATCGCAAATTAATAAGTTAACAATTCAACAAGCAATCAAATAAGGTAACAACTATTCAAGTAAGAAAACAACTAAACAAGAATTCGCTAATAATCAAAATAATAATTAACAACAATATAGAAATTACTAAAAGATAATTGTAAATAATGTTACGTTATATAATATAACGTAAAACAATATAAAAAAACGTACTGTTATGGTGCACTGAGTTATTTCCTGTTGTTACGTAGCGCCGGAGTTCTGTTAGGTTACGTAACGTAATATAACGGGTTCCATAACGCGTTATTTTTAACATTGATACTGCTTCCCATGCCGGGACCATGGAGCTTCGGTGTGAATAAGGATTTTCCCAGGTCATCTCCTTGGTAGTGTGTTGATGTGAAAATTGTGCAAAAATTGTAAAAGTAAAATGCCGATTTTAGACTAAAATCCGCATTGTCAAAGTAAAATGCCGATTTCATACTAAAATTCACATTTTCAAGATAAAACGCAGATCTTTGTTTAAGATCCGCAATTCAATTACACTCAACAGATAATTAAAGTGAAGGAGAGACGCCATGTTTTATACAGTGATTGTAAATTGCACAAGCTATCTCATAATCATGTTATCAGCTACTCGTCATGACGAGTACTATGGTTCACTTGTCTTATCACGAGTATATCATGTGATTTCTTGTTACTTGTAAATATTTTTGGACTCATGCAATCTTAACATATGCTATTAGACTTGATTTCTATATTACCGTAGTATGAAGTTCTACATAATGTCTTGTTTATCATTGATATGTATAGTAAATTGAGTAAATTGCATTTTGGGTATATGTCGGAAATGAATAGTGGAATGAACATACACTATAGGTATTTTCTGTATTGGTAGGATGCATCTATCGATGTGTGTACTGGCACCATCGCTAGATGTTGGCAGTGAAAATTTCTAAGTAAATAGGGTTTTCCACAACAGAACGCGGAGCTAAATCTGTAGCTCCGCGTTTGGCTATATTAGCCTCGCGTTTGAGAAAAACGCGGAGCTATCGATAATTAGCTCCGCGTGAGCAGATAACCAGAATCTCAAATTGATTGAGATTATGATTTGGGCTTATCCAAATACCCAAATTAAGTCCGATCAGAACTCTAAATCAAGAAATTTAAATCAAAACTAAGATATTTGATTGGAATCTTTGATGAGTACAAATTCTATTTAGATAGAAACTCTCATATGATCGTAAGGCTATAAATACCCTCTTGGGGAAGCTCTAAGGGGTCTTGGTCTTTCTTTTCGGCATCTGAGATCTTTTTCTGGAGTTTTGGAGAAGTTCGAGTTACGCATAGAGCCTTGAACGAATCAAGACCAGAGAAGATCACCTATAGTCGGCCGCCATCTTCAAGAGAAGAGTTCGACGTCAGATCGTCCAAAAGAGCTGCTTGACAGATCACATCGCTACACAGATCCCACATCATATTGTAAAAGAGAGCGATATAGATTATAAATTCTCTCGTTTGTTCTCTTTTTCTTTTGTTCACTTTCGTTGTAAATCAAGTTATTTCAATGGAAGGAAGGCAAGGAATTTCTGCTGCGAACAAACTGAATCGCGAAGATGATTGGCAAATTGTCGTTAATCGTAAAAATCGCGCTAGACGCGAAGTTGTGACTTGCGTTAATCGCAAGAGTAAGCCAGCGTGCAAGAATCTTCTTCCACGCGAGGCTAATATACCAGAAGATAAACTTCTGCAAAAACGTCAAGTCAGCGTAAAACGCGAGGCTAACGTATCAAAACACGAGGCTAGCATATCAAAACGTGAAGCTAGCGTATCAAAACGCGAAGCTAACATCCAACTCCGCGTAAAACAGCATGAATATAGAATCAAGCCTGATAATCGGGTTATTGGACAACATGTCGACACCAATAACCCTGAAAAACTTCAGTGGGTCCCTGGACCCTCTCGACAACCAGGTGACCCCCACGATTCTTCGTCATCCAAGGTCACCAATCTCAGAAATTACTTGACAAAAATGAGAAATATGACAAGCTCAACCACACTCAACATGTCATTGTGAGCAGCTCATAACAGCCATATCTGCTGTATTGGATAATTGCTGTGGTACTAAGAAGAGAGTGTCTATATTTAACAGAATAACTGAGTCTCGTCAAGGTACTCCAAAGTGGAGAAAGAATGATCTGAGATACAAAATTAAAGAAAAAGAATTAAACGCAGTGATCTCAAATATGGTCGGTAAAGGAAAAAGATTATGGAGAAAGAATATGAGTCAGATGCAGACGATGAAAAACCTCATCATTTCACCCGGCTCAAATCAGGCGCTGTCGCTCCTCGAAAATACAAGAAACTTGCAAAATATTCTTATGATAATGACAGCGACAATTCAGCCATAACTTCCATACAATCTTGTGCATCCTCCCGATCACTGAAATCACACCGCACGTGGTAGACAGGTCAGATGATATTGACCAGAGGATAGAAGCCCAAGAGCAGATGATTCGAGATCAGCAAAAGGTTATTAATGACCTCAAACTAATACTTCTAAAAGTGGTCGAAAATACCCAGAAGATAGCCGATGATAAGGCTAAAATTTCTTGGGAACCGCCACCTAAGACAAATGAAGAAACTAAAGTAGAAAAGGCTTATTCGACACATGAGGATGATGACAAATACTCTTTCCATGATCCTCATGGAGAAAAGATCGAGAAATTGCAAAGCCAACTGGATGTCCTAATGCACAAGAAAGAATTGAAAGAATCGGGGGTTTCAAGACCATACCCGCCTGAATGGGATTTGGCACCGTATTCAGAAAAATATAAACCCCTCAAATTGGAGTCCTATGACGGGAAGGGGTCCCCAAGCCAGCACTTATATTACTTTTTATCGCAGGCAGGTCATCTAATGGGAAATGATCCCGTAATGACCAAAGTATTTGCGAGCACCTTGCGAGGGCCTGCCTTTACATGGTTTATGCAGTTGCCCCCGGGACCCATAAACGCTTGGTATGATGTCGAGAAGCAGTTCTTGGCGCGTTTCTTTGAGAATGATACCGAGATATCGGTTCATTCCCTCCTTGCGACGAAACAAGAAGAAGAAAAAACGGTCAAAAGTTTCATTAAACGCTTCAGGGAAAAATCCGTGTATTGTCGATACGGTATGACCCAGGAAACCCTGGTAGAAACCTGCAAGTATAATTTCAGGACCGGCGTGCTGATAAGAATGGGAGCTGTAGAGTCTAAGAATTGGAAAGACAGGGAGAGCAGGCGGAAGATATAATTCGTCGGATTGAGAAATCTCGTAGCACGAGAAACTCTATGAATAACAGGCAATATCCACAGAATCCTAAAAATAAAGGGAAGGCTGTGATGACGTCAGTTGCAGATCCAAAACCAAGATCTCAGAATCCGAGAGGTGCAGGTCAGAATAGGCCCCGACAAGAGAGAACTTATACATTCAAGACGGAGCAGACAGGTACTCTATTCCATCTCCTCCTTAGAAAGGGCATGTTGAAGCTTCCGGAAAATGGAAAACCGGAAGACGCTGGTAAAACTAACGACCCTAACTATTGCCAGTACCATCGGAATGTCAGGCACCCAACTAATGATTGTTATCCTCTTAAGAACCGAATTCAGGTATTGATAGAAGCCGGGATTCTCACACTTAAAGAGGAACAGAAAAAAGTTTCTGCAAATATGGCAACTTTAGTATTTGGAACCAATAAGTTCCCTGCTAGAGCAACCCCTGTACCAGTAGGGAAGCCAATATCGACAACAAGCACGGGCAGCCCGCACTTGCAAGCTGGCCCCTTGGACATGCTCTGAACCACAGCTGCGATCGAATCGTCCTCATTGGTTAACAGCCGGATTTGGCTGGGGGTGCCGAAAATATTGACGATGATAAATATCATACTTCTGCTATTCTCAATAGCCATTGGAATGGCTAATTGAGTGCTATAAATAAAATTTTTTGCCCAATGCTGTTAAAGCGGTGGGAAGAGGAGATCAAGTTCCTCGCCAACCCTATCATACTGGGGGTAAAAGTATGAAATTAACTACCCAATGCTGTTAAAGGCAAATGGGAGAGGAAATCAATTTCTCGACAACTCACCATGCTGAGGGGAATAGCATGGCTAGCCCAATACAAACGGCGATTGGTAAAGGCTAATCAAATCCGTTATACCTAGGGGTTTGCTAAAAATCCCATAAACTCTGTAATGTTAAATTCATACCTCTGACAGTATGATTTGGATTATTTTCATCTTTGTTCAAGTTACACGTGAGAGCATTTGGACTAGGCATGTGCAATTAGGCGCCTCTGTCGAAATCTGATGATTATGACACGATCATCTTGGCATGTGCAGTTCAAGTTACGTATAAGAGCCTTGAACTGCCTCCATCAAACTCTAAGGCATGTGCAATTAGGCGCCTCTGTCTAAGAAAATGATCCTTACCCGATCATATTGGTGTAAGTGTTTAAACATCTTCACCAAACTATCACTGAGCTCTATTTAATGGGCTTTACCGAGGTTAATAATTATAACCCGGTCGGTACTAATAGTCTAAGTTACGCAGATGAGCCTTGAATTGTTTTACCAAAACTATGAACCATCTATTTGTTGAGCAAGCAAATTTTGAAGCCAACAGATAAAAGAGTCAAAAGAGTTGTCTTTATTCATAAAGCAAAAGGTTACAAAAGTAGAGGGAGTTATAACTCTCCCAAAAGCTTTAAATCTATTCATCGACTCACCAATAACCAGACGACGAGTCTCCTCCACGGAGTGTTGAGCTTGCCGGCGCAAGTCATCGTCATTTAATGCGATTGGTTTAACCGCTGACGAGGTGCTTTTCCAGCTCAATTCCCTGGTTCACATGTAAAAGATCTCCTCTACAAATGTCAATTATGATATGTTTAAAGTTCTTAGTGGATCATCTGAAGATACTGCTACAAAAATCCTAATGAAGATACACAAGTTGCATTTGACATGCTACAAGCCCTTATGCATCATTTCTATCGCTCTGGAAAGCGACAGAAATTGTCATCCAACAGAAATGGTCCTCAAGAAAACTTAATGAGTTGCCACAGAGATCTTGTAACTCCTTCAAAAGTTTACTTTTCGAAGTCAGGACTTGAAACCTGCAACTATGTTGTAAAGCATATGCTTCTGGCTTCCTCAGAGTTACTTTTGCTGATGAAGACTGGTAGAGCCACATGCACTCCTCTTCAAAAAGGATCCGATCCAAATACTTCACTGCAAAAGAAGAATCAAGAGTTAGAAAAAGTTTTACAAAACTCGAAAAATCTTCTAAGTATAAAAACGCGGAGCTAAAAAAAATAATAACTTCGCGCGCAGTTGAGGAGATGGTCTCGCGTTTTACTAACGAAACTAAAATTCATAGCTTCGCGTTGAAACGCGAAATAGTCTCGCGTTGAAACGCGACTGCTAGTCAAAATAGCCTCGCGTTGAAAAGTGACTGCTAGTCAAAATAGCCTCGCATTGAAACGCGACTGCTAGTTAAAATAGTCCCGTGTTTCAAACGCGAGGATGATGCGATAACTTCGCGTAAGAAGAAGACCAGAGTTCTTCTCCGTCTTCTCCTTGCTTCCCAAGCCTTACGGCCGGAGAACGGCGATCTCGCCTGTTCAAAAATGGTTGGTCGGTTAAAACCGAGCCAAAACACTCAAAAATTGTTCTAAGGAGTCCGCAAAGTTTAGATTTCTACCTCCAATGGGCGCGGCATGAACTGGTTCGCCGCTGTGTCCGCTCCCTCGGCCGTTGCCGCCGCTGCTAGCGCTGGCCGCCGATCGTAAGGAGGCGCGCGACACCGTACTCTTCTTAGATGACATCCTAATGATGAAGATCTATGGAAAATCGAACGAAGTTCGATCAAATGACCGCTCGTTTGCATAAGTCGCCCGGTCGCCGGAGCTCCAGATTTTTGGATTCTTCTGATGAAGTGAGGAAGAAAGTCTAAAGCCTCTATTTAAAAGAGAGAACCCGCCTCTTGGTATTCGGCGTAAGATTCGGAGTAATTACTGAGCAATTACTCACTGAAAAGTGAAGCTACTTAACTTCGCGTGGTAACAAAACGCGAGATAAACTTGGTATTTTAACTCCGCATTTTCTGTTTGAAGATCCAAAGTATTTCAAAATTTGCTAAGTTCTAAACCATTTTGAAAACTTTTGAGAGGGTTCTGTTGGCAGTGAAAATTTCTAAGTAAATAGGGTTTTCCACAATAGAACGCGGAGCTAACTCTGTAGCTCCGCGTTTGGCTATATTAGTCTCGCGTTTGAGAAAAACGCGAAGCTATCGATAACTCCGCGTTCTGGTCTCTTAGCTCCGCATTTTGATGCGATTAGCTCCGCATGAGCAGATAACCAAAATCTCAAAATGATTGAGATTATGATTTGGGCTTATCTAAATACCCAAATTAAGTCCGATCAGAACTCTAAATCAAAAGATTTAAATCAAAACTAAGATATTTGACTGGAATCCTTGATGAGTACAAATTCTATTTAGATAGAAACTCTCATATGATCGTAAGGCTATAAATACCCTCTTGGGGAAGCTCTAAGGGGTCTTGGTCTTTCTTTTCGGCATCTGAGATCTTTTTCTGGAGTTTTGGAGAAGTTCGAGTTACGCATAGAGTCTTGAACGAATCAAGACCAGAGAAGATCACCTATAGTCGGCCGCCATCTTCAAGAGAAGAGTTCGACGTCAGATCGTCCAAAGGAGTTGCTTGATGTATGCCCGAAAAATTGAATCTTCCTTTATATGCCAATTTAATTTTGAATTACAGCAATAAAAGAAAAATTACAAAATAGAAAATCGAGATTACAAGAATGGGGATCGATTTAATTTCGATTCCCCTTTATTTTTGTGGGTCTGGCAGCGGTGGAGCTTTGTTTCTGTACTCCGTTGACGATCCGATCTCTCTGAATTGAGGAACTCCTCTCTGGATATTTGGACTCTGGAAAATTGGACTGTTCCCCAAAGAATCTCCCCCCAATCCCCAAAAGTCCTCTCTCTGGTTAAATTCCTGTGTTTTATAGACCGAAGAAGCTCCAAATCCGGCTCGATTATTCCTGAAAAACCGGATCACGGAATATTAGCGAAATAAAATAGGAAATAAATAATCGGAAAAAAGCGGAAAACAACCCGCGGGTTGGCACCTGCGGGATCGCTCCCGCGGGTGGTAACCCGCCACCCGCGGGATCGCCCCCGCGGGTGCAACCCGCGGGTGTGCCCACTTAGCAATTTTCTTTTTTTTTTTTTTTTTTGTATCTACACTTGACAGATCCCATCGCCACACAGATCCCACATCATATTGTAAAAGAGAGCGATATAGATTATAAATCCTCTCGTTTGTTCTCTTTTTCTTTTGTTCACTTTCATTGTAAATCAAGTTATTTCAACGGAAGAAAGGCAAGGAATTTCTGCTGCGAACACTAGATAGCATAAATCCCAATAGGGTTTCAAAACCTGCAAATGACATTAGCAGAAAATTAATGAATCGATTTAAAAATGCGTATTATATACATATTATTCGACCTTTCTAAGTACTTACTTTCTGATTTAGTATATTTACTCAAAATATGTACATCTGAAGTTGTCGGAGAGTGAGTATTTGTTGTGTTTTTAAATCGATCAATTAATCTTTTTGTTATGCAGTGTGGGGATTTCTATGAAATTTAAAACTTTATAGAGATTTATATAACATTAAAAAAAAGAGGAAACGGGAAATCTACTGGCGGTGAAAGGAGTTCCTTTACCGCCGCTTAGATAGCCCAATAAAATTATTACACGTAGCGCTACTCAAAAAGTAATAAAGAGAATTCTTTTATTTGTTATTTTAAGTGGCGCTACGTATAATAATTTTATTGGGCCACCAGCGGCAGTGAAGAAACTCTCTTTACCGTCGGTGAATTTCCCGTTTTCTCAAAAAAAAAAATGCTTATGAGAGTTTCTGAAAAAACTTTAATACTTTGTGGGGTTTCTTGTATTTTAGCAATTACAAAATTTAACCGAGCTATTTTTGGGGCTACAGGCACACTAATTTTGCAATATGAAGAACAATTTTACTGTATCTTGAGGATTAGGAGATTTAGTACAGGTGTTGGCCAAACCAATTGCTCAGTTGTTTCTTAGAAACTGTCAAACTTCTATCAAATGATAGATGCTGCTCATCTTATTCTGCTGCTTTGGTCTTTTTTATGCTAGGTTGATTAGATCCCAACAGAGATCAGCAAACAATAGATGGAAATATAGACTTTATGTAAGCCAGGAGCTGATCTGCTCAAGACTCCCTTGCTTGTTCTTCATCTTTACGGTTTTTTATTTTATATGTGAATAATATAAATGAGCCAACAACTCATGTAAGTTTCCTATGTTGCTAGTCAATTTACACTATCTCAAAAAAAAAAAGTTTTTTTTTTTTTAATTTATGATCTCAACTCACTAGGTCCATTCATACCCAATTCTGAGATATAATTCTGATTTGACCTTCCATCGAGTAAATACAAAATTAATGGTTTTTAGGGATAACATCTGTAACGCTTCTGTTTTTTAGCTGCTTTCCAAAACGGAGGACGCTACTTAATATTTGTACTAGACAATCCAACAGTCTAAAGATTTTGGAATAACCGTAAATATTGCTACAGTCAGATGAATAAATAACGCGTCTGAAACTGAAAAGATTTTATTTATACGAAGAGTTAGCTACATAGGATAGCACACTGCTCTGAATATGAACACAAAAGAGAAATGCAGTGTCCAGACAAAAGTAAATATAAACAAATATATACAAAGGATCTCTAAAAAGTACTTCACTTGTTTATTGTCGCCCAGTCTGGTTAATGAAGTACGGATCTTTAGTTGGAACTGGTTTTCCTTATTCGCCTTCTAAACTTGGGTTAAAAACCCAGGAAATTAAACCCAGCAAGTAACTCAAGAAAAAAAATTTATGTACTATTACAATACTGGAGATAAAGAATGCAAATAAATTGTGCTAGTGTTAAACATGTTACTTTAGTAATGAAAAATAGCATAAGTAAAACTGTGCATGTCATTTACAAATAGCAGGTGAATATCTTGTAAAGACGTCAAGTCTAGATCAAGTTCTTATTAGCATTTAAAACCAAATGATCAATAAGATAGTGCGCAGTTTTCCATATTGTACAAGTGTCCGTACATATCCGGGACCCAGCCTCAATATTTATGGCACTGAACCATGAAATGCCGCTAGTCTTAACAATCCAATTCCCGTACTGTATTACAGTAACAAACATATCACTCTGGGTATCAATTATCAATTGATGATCCAGTAATCACCCAGACCGCTGCAGTAAAAGAATCCCGGACTCAATCAAGAACTTGGCAGACAAATTCCTTATACAATACAGTTTTTATCTATCATATAGGTTTTTCAATCCCTAAATCAATAATACACGATATACATGAATTAATGGGAACACGTAGTTTGTCAAGTCAAACTGTGTACATGTCCTTATTACAAGAAATAAGAATTCAGTAATCAAGATTCAAAATCATGTACACACGTATAATAAAAATATTTCATGTCATGTAATCAAGATGTAAAAAACTTGTTATTATGTTCCCATGAATGGTCATACTCATCGCGTATCATGTATTCAAATAATTCATTCAAACATAGCATGTATTAGATTCAAGTGTATATATACCACGAATTACGTGTCATGTATCACATAAACTGTATCATTCATGCAAGAATCATATAATACACTATATACAATCAAATATGCAAATCTTGACTCCCATAATATAAATAAATATTCAGTTTGTACTTTTAGAAATTAAGAAATGTATATACTATTAAGGACAATATTTTACAAATGGATCCTTTAGAAATTCTTAATCCATATTAATTTTCAAATGTTATTAATATTTTTATGCAAATTATGTAAATAAATTAGATGTACATAATATCATGTAGTGTATTATTATTATAATATTATAATAAATTCCAGGGATTGACTTAATAATAATTAGATTTGTAACAAACTAATTATAATATTATAATAATTTATTTATCTTGTTCACGCAATAACAGTGTTTAGAAATAGCATAATATTTAGATTTATCATAATAATTTATTTATCTTTCTATTCTCTAATTATTTTTCAAAATTTTCCGAATGACTTCTTAGTCCAAACTTAAGTCCCTGTGTATTACGATTTTAGCCCAAATTCAAGAAGGCCGTTTGCAAAATATTTTATTTTCTTTCTTTTTCTTCTTTCTTGGCACAAATTCAAGAAGCCCAACCTCATTTTTTTTCCTTTTTCATTTTATCTTTCTTTTTTTTCATGCAAAACTATTTATTTTTCCTTTCTTTTTTCTTTTCTTGCAAAAGCCCAAAACAGTTTGCATGTAGCCAAAACAAATCCAGCCCAAAACAGTTTTGTTCATGAGGAAACCATATAACTTTGTAAAAACAGTCTTGTTCATCGTACTTGTTTCAACTTCGCACCCACCGCTTTTTCTTTTCTTTTCGCTCATGCAACAGTCTTTTTTACTGTTGCATGCAAAATTGTTATTGCATGCAACCATTCATTTTGCATGGATGGAAATTAAATTTTGCATAGGTAAAACTCTTTTATTTAATTAAAAATAAGTAAATATCATAATATTTATATATATCTAAATTGACCCACTAATCTTATTCGGTTCTCAATATTAACGATGGTCCAAAAATATTAACCGGATATATTTACAAAATAATTTACGAACACAAATATGTTTTCAATATCAATCAATAGTTCAGTATCTGAATCAAATATTTTTGAAAAATAAATTACATATACAAATATAAATATAAATAAATTAAAGAAATGAACGAAATAACTGTTGCTTGCTGTTTAATCTCGAATTCTCGTTTCGATTTATTTTTCTTTCTTTTTTTTCTTTTTCTTTTTTCTTTCTTTTTTTCTCCTTTTTTTTTTTCTTTGGCTAGGTTCTGGCCGAGAGATAGAGAAAGTGAGAATAGAGGAATAGAGAGAAAAGCACGAGCAATTTCCTTTGCCGCATTCACCCAACTTCACTGGCGCCCCCAATTCTCCCCATATTTGACACGTCATCAGGCCTCATGCCACGGAAAATCTGGTGGAGACACACAGTGACGGGGCACCCCTCTTTTAATTTTTATATTTTTTCTGTTTATTGTTTTATTTATTAATAATTTAATAATTTCGATTCCGTATAATATTCTCCAAATACTGTAGTGTGTAGTGCTCAACAAAAAAAATGCTACAAAATCATCCGTTTGTCATTTCGACGTCCGGAATAAATAAATCGAAATTTCGAAATAATTAGAAGGATAATTTTAATATTATTAAATTAGCAATTTTGGGAGTATTTTTCAGACTGCTAAGGAAAATCTCCAAAACTTCGCACCCAGCACTTTTTTTTTTCTTTTCGCTCATCCAACGGTCTTTTTACTGTTGCATGCAAAATTGTCATTGCTTGCAACTATTCATATGGATGGAAATTAAATTTTGCATAGGTAAAACTCTTTTATTAATTAAAAATAAGCAAATATCATAATATTTATATATATCAAAATTTATCTGACTAAATTCTCAATATAAACCAATAGTCCAAAAATATTAACCGGACATATTTATAAAATAATTTATGAACACAAATATATTCTCAATTCAATATATAAATCAAGTATTTTAAAAAAAATTATGTTTATAAATATAAATTAAATAAACAAACGAACGAAAATAACAGTATTACTTGCAATTTGATCTCGAATTCTCGTTTCGATTTATTTTTCTTTCTCTTTTTCTTTTTCTTTTTTCTTTCTTTTTTTTTTTCTCCTTTTTTTTCTCTGGCTATGTTCTGGCCGAGAGACAGAGAGAGAGAGAGTGAGAAAGTGAGGATGGAGGGATGGAGAGAAAAGTAAGAGGAGGAAGAAATTTTTTTTTTTTTTTCCTTTGCCACATTCACTTATTAACCTCAATAATGCCCCCCATTCTCTAATATGACAGGTCATCAAGCCTTATGCCATCGAAAATCTGGTGGAGACACGCAGTGATGGACCACCGCGTCTTTTATTTTTTTATATTATTTCTGTTTATTTATTTATTTATTAATAATTTAATAATTTCGGTTATGTGTAACATTCTCCAAATACTATCAAATTAATGTAGTGTGTAGTGCTCAACAAAAGAAATGCTACAAAATCATCCATTTGTCATTTCAATGTTCGGAATAAATGAACCAAAATTCTGAAGTAATTAGAATGATAATTTTAATATTATTAAGTTAGCAATTTTGTGAGTATTTTTCGGACTTGTAAGGAAAATCTCCAAAAATCCTAAATATTAGAAAACTAATATCCACTAAGACAAAATATCATTTAGAGTTACGCATTGAAAATTATATTTATCGAAAGTTATTGTGGTGTCCAAAATTAATTTTGGTTGACTTATTCGGCATGACTAGACTCAAAAGAAGTATACCGATAGCTTGATTTTTGGAATATTACAAAATCTTGCCACTTGATGGCAGGAAAAATAATCCGCAAAACTCATAATAATTTATTGTAAAGAAATAAAGGAGGTGGAGGCCATAATCCAAAAAATTGAAGATATATGATATGATTGTCGAGTATAATATGATTATTGTTGTAGTTGGGATAAAAGACTTAGTTGTTAGTATTTGTTGTTGTATGATATGATTATTGTTTTTCTACTGATAATTTATAATAGTTTTGCACATTCACTGTTTGCCCACCCATATTTTATTCCCTTCTCACTATTCAACTTTGAAATTTTGGCCAACACAAATCTCAATGTTAATGGATAGTTAAAGATAGTGCTCAATCTAATATTTTAGATTTAATAGAAAGTTTGTTATCTAAACTTGGTTCGATCATGACCGATTATTTCCAAACTTGATCTTCATTTGTTTAGCTTTATGACTTTAAAAAATATATATAAAAAAAAACCCTTTTTTAATGTTTGTCTAAGCTGAAATTGTTAATTTGATAAGAGAATTGAAATAGTCTATTTCCAAATCAAAACTTAGAAAGGTTTTGTTTATGCAATTATGTCAAAATTGTTCCTAGTAATCTGATTGATGAGCTAATAGGCAAAATGCTGTCAACCAATTATGGGATTATGGTGGAAATGAGTGGAGAATTTGTACACATATTTGAGAGTCCCTCGGGTGATTACTGAATCACCATCTATTTTGAGAGCTTGTAAGCGTATACTCGTCTATCTTCCTTGATTGAGTATCTCTAGGTATAATCCTGGAACAACACTAGAGGTATCGGATAGAGGTTCTGAATATGTACATAATACTCTTAAAATATGCGCCTTTTTCTTCCGGATAGTTCCAATATACTCATGAGAAGTTCAATGTAGTTCTGATTTAATTGTAAAAACATAATAAAGATCAACTTTCTTACGCGCCCATTCTTTAAATTATATGTTACATACTTGTATGGTCCATTCCTATATTCATGACATATTTAAGATTCATTTCATTTATTCAATCGTGATATATTGTTATTTTTATATTTGATATTTATATTTCTCGTGTTACCCATTGTACTGGTATGATCCATCATGCTAGACGCCCAGTTCAGGGAGCAGGTATAGATGCAAAAGATGTTGATTCATAGGAAAATAGTTAAGAGAAAATTTAATTTCTTTTTGCTTTATCCTTTAACAGTAGAAGTTGTGTGTGTTCTATTCAGTTTTCACAGTTCATATCTACCAATATAGATGTCAATATTTATTTGAGTAAAAACTTCTCTATATTTCATATCAATAACTCTTTGAATCTCTCTCTCTCTCTCTCTCTCTCTCTATATATATATATAAGAAAGTGACATATATTTCAAACTTACACACACATATTTTTTGCAATATTATTCAAATTGAGTCCCCACCCAAATTCAGAACCTTTCACAAATTGAAAAGCGACGGTGCCACTTGAGCCAAGACTCATTGGCGATACCTTAGTTGTTAATTGTTTGGGATAATTTGAAGTGAAGAAATGCGTGTATCTTCCAAAAGCAAGGGATATTCTAAATGAGCGTTGCGCTTGACTTAGTAAGCACTTTTTGTTTAGTGAGCACCGCATCTCTTTTACAAAGAGAGGGTTGTGCTTAATGAGCACTTACCTTTTTCTAATTTTAACCCTCTCAAGCCCACATTCTCCATTTTCATTCACCCACATCCTTTCAAACTCATTGCTCTCCCAGCTCGCTCTCTGTTCGCTCTCCCCGCTTGTCCCCTCCCCTGCTGGGTCCAGCGGTTGTCTCTAGCCCACTCGACAATTCAGCCAATTCTCCCTACAGATCAGTCCCTTACTTAAATCAACTGTCCACACGTCGTCAGCTCTATGCCTCCCTCACCAAGCGTAACATCCATTCTTCCCCGCCACCGTCTCCAATACCCTCCTTACAATGTACGTCTAATGCAGGGACCTTGCCAACACACTCAATGTGTTCGACAAAATGTCTAAACAAGACCAATTTTCTAAACTCCATCCTCACTGCACTCCAAGTGTTTAATAAAATATCCGAACTAGACCATGATGAAGAGTAATTTTGTCAAAAAAAAGAAGCAGTGAACTTGTAACTCTTTGTGAGTGAACTTGTAACTCTTTGTGAGTACAGTGCTCACTAAGTCAAGTTGTGTGCTCATTTAGAATTACCCCAAAAGCAACCTTCTTCCCCAGCTTCCATCTTCACAAAAATGACCTTCTTCATATCACTAAAGTTATATGCTAGCCTTCTTGATCGATTTTTGTAATAGCACGGTGTATTTAGGTTTTCTTTCATGTTTTTTATGCTACAACTACTCTTCTCCGTTTGACTTATTTTTTGGAAGCCCTTTTTGTATTTCTCATCATTTTTCAAGGTATCTTACGTACCTCCGCCATTTTCAAGGTACATAACTTAGTTTCAAAATTTTAACGGGTATTGTTTTTGGACAAATTTTAGAGTTGAGATAACTATGAGCCATTTTAAGGTTATCTCAATTCTATAGCCTTGTTTAGTAAGTAGGCGTGGAGGTTGTTTGGATCATGGATCTAGAAAATAGATTTATTATATTGAATGGTGCTTACTAAATACTTAATTTTCTATGTTTTGTTTCATAGAAAAGAAATAAAAATGTGATGATATGAAAATCTTTCCATTCTTTCCATTATTTGTGTTATCAATTTGGAGTAATGGAAAAGGAGTGTGAATTTGGTGCAATGATTGTCAAATATTATTTAAAAAGAGCAAAGATTCTTTACTCCAAACCATAACTTTTAATCGAAACTGTAACACCCCAAATTCCATATAGAATTTTTTGTATTTATCAAAAACAATATTCTTGTATTTTTTGTTTTAGATACATAATCTAAACAAAGCAAAACAAATATTATTTTTAAATCAATCTTATCTTTATCTAACTTATTATTATAGTTTATCTCAAATATTATTTTGTTGAATAATAACAAATTTAATAGAATTTGGATTGGAATAGAAAGATTTAACTATATCAAATCTTATACCAATATTAATAAGATTATATATATATATATATATATATATATATATATATATATATATATATATATATATATATATATATATATATATATATATATATATATATATATATATATATATATATATATATATATACCAGTTAGAAACGTAGCAGTATATATAAATAATACACTAAAAGTAGTATATAATTAATAAAGCACAGTTATTATGAGAACTTAGCATTCTCTGCCTTTTATTAAACAACATTCTTGCAACTACTGTTATCCCATCACACTTGCTACTTTATTAACTACGTTTGACATATTATTCATTAGATTTTAATTAATAATGTCTATTCTTATAGTGCAAACTGGATAACCAATTAATTTTATTTGTTAGCACGCACTTTTTTTTCCATAGTTTTATTAACTGTACTACTGCTGTAACAGCACTGTTAAACTAGTTATGTACTTGTGCTTCAGTTTCTGACTTGTTATTTTTTTTAAAGTTTATTATAAATTTATAACAAATTGTCAACTATTGTCAATATTGTATCTTAAATAACAAATAGAACTAATTAGTAAGTCTTAATTCATATTAATGCTAAAAATATACTAATATAAGGGGAGTGTATTAGTAAAAAAGAATCTACTAGTCATAATATCCATGCTATGTCAAGAAAGAGCGCTAGAAACATTCAGCTACACAAAACACAGTTCTGTTCACTCAACAGAGCTGCTGTTCTGTGGAAAAAAAAAAAACAGAACTGTTGTTCTGTTGAACAACAAACACAAAAAAAAAACTAAGAAATCAACCTGTTATGTTCACTGAACAGAACCCATTTTGTTCAGTCGAACAGCAAATAAAAAAGATAAAAACAAAAATAAAATAAAAAAGGAGAGGAGAACTAAATCTATTCTGTTGGGCAGCAAACATGCATACAAAAAAAGGGAAATAATTCTAATAGAATATTGATTTGGGCCCGAAGATTTTACCCAACGGATCATGTTGGAACATGATGGCTGGAGTTTCATTGGGGCAGAAAATCTAATATCATTTAGGCTAAAGGCTTGTATTGTTTACTTTCTTTTTATTTATTTGTTTTGTATTGTGTTACTAGAGACTATTTTAAACCATTGTAATCTTAGTTAGAATCTTACTTTAAACTTAAATGTGTCAAAAAAAGTAATAAAATTTATGGGGTTATGGGGAACTCGAAGAAGAAACTGTACACATGTTTTAAGAGTTTTACATTTTTGAGGTGTATAACCGAATTTAGGGACCTAACCATAGGAGTTCTGGGTGATTACTGGATCACCATTGTTATACAGAGCTGCGCGCCTGGAGCTTAATCTCATCAGAGTTCATGTTCATTAGTACTTAGCGACGTCCTTGGATAATACCAAGAATCATGGTCGTGATCTCGGTATGCACTGGATACTCGTAAAATATGTGGCACACAACTTCTGACAGTTCCAAATAAATTAACCAAAAAAATAATATAATATGATGTCATAATTTGCATGTATGTTCATTTTGTTATATATATCTCTGCTACAATATTATCCATGACATATGTATACAGATGTACCCCTGACCATTATCATTCTCAAGACAACTGCAAATTAACTCATGTTCACTTCGTTTCTATATATTTATATTTTGTATGCATTCATAATTTTACAGTTTCATATAAATTTTATCATCACGTTAAATTCCCACACCACTTAAGATATGTTTTCACTATTACTGGTTGATTTATTATTTTTTTTAGACAAATATAATTTAAATCCATATTTCACATTCTTTTCAACAGTTAGTTTAAAATTCCGATACTATCATAATTTTATGATTTTATTCAGTTTTATATTTTATTTATATATACACATAGCGTGCCTGTATATTATTATTTCTCCTCTTGTAGTTCTTACTAAGTCGTTCTAATAACCCTAGTTTGGCATGCCCAGATACTGATTTACAGATAAACTTGGAGGGAGACCCACTATAGCTAGAATTATATTTCAAGGAGTTAACAGATTCTCAATAAGTGCTTTTGCTGCTTGAAGGACGCAAAAAGACTCTTCTAGTTTGTTTTCTATTTGTTTTAGAAACTCCATTATTCATCTTTTTTTTTGTTCACTTAAACTTTTTGATGATGTAAGAAAAATCGTTTGACTCTCCTATAAACTCATTAATCCTTATTTATGAAAGAAACTTATTGTTTTAAATCTATATTGTTATCTAATGGTATATGTGTATGTATTTGTGACAGTTGTACATATGTATTCATGTGTTTTAGGCTTAGCATATTAATTTATGATACATCGTCGAACGCTACTCGTATCTTAGGATGCGGGGCGTTACAGACACAAACAATGAACTCTATGGATTCGGTGATTTTGGTGTATGAACTGTTGAAATTTGACCAAATCTATGCCTTTTTTTGGGCAAAATAAATAAGTCCATGTGAATCTTGGAGAGAGGAATTGAGATGGCTAGACTAGTCATATTATAACTTTTAGGGGTTTTTGCATATCAATATCTTAAATCTCCAATATTTGCATATCGATTTCTGAAAACTTCGTATTTTGATATTAGTTACTCAAATATTTAAGTTACTCTAATTTAGTCCTCATGAATCAGTTCCGTTAAGAAAGTTAAGATTTTGCCCCCTCTCTACCCGTCATACTCCTGGGCTATAACTGAGAAGAGAGGAAAATGACAGTTTCTTTCCCTCCTTCTTTTTCTCTTTCTGTCCTTCCTCTTTCTTCCTCTCTTCCCTTTAATAGGCTCAACATTTTTCTTCCTCTCTTTCTCCCTCTATATTTTCTCCTTCAAACAATGGTGGACAAACCATAGAGTCTCCGTTCCTAATCTCTCCACCCCAGAACCCTAACTTCTCCCTCCTCCCTCCACCTTCACTTCTCCAGAAGAAGAAGGAATCTTCACCATTGTTCAATTCACAGACTGTAGTCTCATCTCTAAGTGCTCCTTCTTCGGCATCGAGGGGTTTCATGGTGATTTTTGAGCTGCTAAGTTTTCTAATGTTTTCGAAGAGGAGGAGTTTGAATCTGGAAGTTTCTTGAGAGTTTTTTTTTTAAGAAAGTGATAGGATTCACATGCGACCATTTGACTAAACCCCAGCCTACTTGAAAAAGTGGAGCAATCGGGGGATTTTTGTGATCCAGTGGCAGGATAAGGGAAAATTTCTTGAACATTGGCCATGTTGAGATCTCTAATGGTTCGATCAATGAGTATTGAAGAAGAATATTAGGCCAGGCCAGTCCTCAGACAAACAAAGCTGAGAGTTCTTAGACCGAATCGCACCCTAACCGCCCTCTGATGATGCCTCCTTCGTCAAGCTTTTGCCTGACTAGAATCGCTCCTAGCCTTCGCTAATGCCTTCTTCATTGCCGAGATTCTTCGCTATCACGACTACGCCTGCCAAGATCCTCCTGCCAAGAACACTTTGATCCTTCGGCCGCCGTAAATTTCCATACCACAAGAAGTATTATGTAATTAAACAAACCAACAAACCCTTTCTAACTTACATAAGGGCATTCATATCATTTCACATACCTATTTTATAATAAAATCAAAAACCACGATTTATTTAAACGGATCAGCTAACGGGGGGATTAAACTAGAGTAATATAATTGTTTTGGGAGACTAATATTAAAATACGAAATTTTCAGAGATCGATAACCAAATATTGCAGATTTAAGGGATTATTAAAAGTTAGGGAGTTTAGAGGGAAGAGTGGGGGTTTAAATGAATATTTTTTTCAAAGTTTATACTTTTACTCTAAAATCCAAAACATATCGTTACACCTAATTCCCAACTCTTTTCAAGTGTTTGGCAAGAATTATGAGGATTTATTTACCTCATAACTTACTTGCCAAAAACCATCAAAAGTAAGATAAACTCCAAAAATTGTAGGGACCATTCAGTACCTAGAAAATCATTTGAACAGCAAAGCTGGTCTATAAAAGCTTAACAAATTTAAATTGGTCCCACCAATTTTGTCGGAATTAGAAAATCTAATATCATGATAATCATTCAAATATAGCAACATAAACTACAACTTTATAATTTTGTCCAAAGATAAATGGTGAGTCCTTCAAGTATTTGGGCTCATATTCAAGATTTTAAAAAAAAAAAATCCCAACCCCACAATATTGGAGATTATCAAGAATTTACTCTCTATTAATTCTAAATTATAGATAAAAAGAAAAAAAATAGTATAAGAAGATTCTACAATGCAATATAAAACTATAATCCAACTATTATTTCTTCATCATGGATGCTTTGTTTCTCTAAAGCAGTCAATATTGATAAAACTATAAACTGAGTAAGAGATAAAGAATAGTTTTTATATTATGAGGTATAATTGAACGGTACAATGGCCATCTTTTTATAGGTGAAGCAGGTGAATATAAAAGATAAAGATAAGAGAATATATAATTTGATCATAATTATATATAATCTTCAATCAACCTAATTAGGGATATTTGATAAATATACTAATTTAGAAAGATATTCTAAGATATAGTATTAAATTAATATATTTGTCAAATATCCTAATTTAGGAAGATTATACTAATTGAGGATTATATATGATTATGATCAAATTATATATTCTCTTGTCTTTTATTTTATTCGCCTCCTTCACCTATAAAATGATGGCCATTGTACCGTTCAATTATACCTCATAATATAAAAACTATTCTTCTTCTCTTACTCAGTTTGTAGTTTTATCATAGTATAAGAGCCAGACTGAGATGTGATGGCGCTTGCACTGCTTACTAGCACTGGCGTTGTGCTTTGCCCCCTGTGAGACATCCGCCGCCTCATCATTGTCGGCTACAACTCCTAAGCCTATGGTAGCTCCTGCTCTGCCATCACTGTCATCTTCAAAGGGTTCCCTTTGCCGTCTCCGTTTCGTGCCCAGGCGACTCTACCTGCTGCTCTGTCACAAAATCAAGTGTGTCATTTTCGGCTCTTACTCTGTCACTGATTTAGGAAGATATCCTAAATTAATGAGATATTCTAATAAATGTAAAAAGATTTTTTTTTCATTTTTTTCTTTCTTTTTGTTAAAGAGAGAAGAATATCCACAAGTATTTGTATCTTGCCCTCCAAAGCCAAATTTTGGTGGACAAATTCCCAACTACTTGAGTGGAAGAAATTGTCCTCATTCTTCTCTAATAATAGTTTGGAAAAGTGATTCTCTCACTCTATGATAAAAAATAATAATAATAATTAAGTTACTTTGTAGTAAAAGTAAAACTGTAAAACTTTTGGGGTTTATCATTAGTCTATCCCCATCAAAGTAGTTTTCTTGGAGCTCACACTTCATTAGTTGTATTGAAATTAATATCCAATTGGAAGCTAAGCTAATTGAGGGATAATAATAAAAATTAGAGCAAATAATAAAGTTTATATAGTTTGAGGTCAAGGTATATAACTAAGACTCAACATCCTCCTCTATTGGTGCATTTGTTTAAATTGTTGATCACTTCACTTGAGGTACCAAATGATGACTTTGCTTCCAAAGCATCCTTTGATGCCCATGGCTCATCCAACTACAAATAAAGTTACCAATCTCAAACTTTATCCATCTTAGTTGTATGCACCTATTCTTCTTTATATACAAAGTTAAATATTTTAATAATAATAATATATATATATATATAATAAGGTACAATCTAAACATTTTGAACTTATAGATTTATTGAAATTACGGGGATAAAAATGGACAGATCAAAGAACCAATTCTTAATCCGTCCTATTCAAATTTTGAATCAACAAAATGAAAAAAATCATTTTTAATTCAAAAAATTGAATAAGACAGGCCAAAAATTGGTCATTAGACCTGCCCATTGTTACCCCTATATATGCCCTTTTCTTGTCTAATTACTAGCCAGAGAGAAGGTGAATTTTAAATGTGCACCATTTTCTCCTGTGGTGCTCATCACTTTACACTATAGGATGTGGTGCTCACTCAGTCAAGCGTGGTGCGTATTTAGAACTTCCCATAGGGAACTCAACGGTTGGCATAAACGAACGCAAATACACTGATTGTATTATTGACAAATGAGATTTGTGAGGCCTCTTGAAAAAAAAAAAAAAAAGTCCATTAGTTGCTAAATAAAAATCTAGTTTTTTTTAGGAGAAAATAATTTGCTAAATAGCCTTAGTGAAAGAGCTAAAGAAAGGTTTCGTTATTACATAAATTAAATAATATCGGATAAAATTCCTACTCAATTTATTAGATTTCCCTTAAAGCCCAGTTTAATTTACATTTTACATTTGAAGAATTAAATTCATTTTGGCTATAATTTACATAAAGCTTTGCTTAGAAAACAGTTTACCACCTCCAACCTAAATCATACGCAAAAATCTACTTTAATTATGAAAGATTTAGCTTTTGATTTCTTTTCAACCGGCAAAAATAATATTAAGGGTCATTTGTCTAAGCATTTGATAATCAAAAGTGAATCTTAAAGTCATTTATCTAAGCATTTGATAATTAAAAAGTGAATCTTAGGGTCCCATAAAATTTAAAGTTTACATCAAAATAGGGTTTCATCTTGAATAGTTAACCTAGTATCATTCTTAACGGTAAAAGTTAAAAATTGATTTTCATTTCGAAGATGATAGTTTCATTTATTTCTTGAAAACAATTTTTTCCTGATAAATGATAGAGTAAATAGTTAAATTAAAAAAAAAATCCAATTTTTTCTAATTTTCATTAGTCTTATAGAGATATA
This sequence comes from Dracaena cambodiana, assembly GCA_036321105.1. Lineage (NCBI taxonomy): Eukaryota > Viridiplantae > Streptophyta > Magnoliopsida > Asparagales > Asparagaceae > Dracaena > Dracaena cambodiana. The sequence continues at coordinate 27,058,291 of JAYEPQ010000008.1, read as the reverse complement.
TATCTACCGGTTTCAGTGGTCCAAGAAAATAACTTTTGCTCCAATAAGTAATAATGTCGAATATTTTTCTACAAATCTTTTTATGGGGGAAAAGATGGTTTTAGGTAGCTTGGACAATGTTGATAACCTCATGAAGGATTCATGCTCAAAGCTTAAACTTTGCATAATTAATTTTTTGTGTTATTTCTGTAATTTATTGTGATAAAAAGAGTTCACAACTTGCAAACAGTATTTGCAACTTTGACCATAAAAAGAATTTGCAACCTCGGTCCATAAATATATATTATATTTCCAAGTAGGGACCACAAATCTAGGTTGCAGTGTCAATGCCACTTGGATCGCTAGAAGCAGTAGAAGTGAAGAACAGATTAAGAAGTTTTTTTTGTGTTTGTTCGCTAATTTTTAAAAAAATAAAGTATATTAATAAATAAAGGGAGTATTATTTAATTAATTGAATAAAATAATATTTATATAATTTTATTTGTTTTATATGTAATGGTGATATGCAAATAAAAAATTAATTTTTTTATCTTATTTATCTACTTCTTAGAGTTCTTCCAAATCAAAATATAAGAAATAAAATTTTGAAAGTAATGTGTCACCTTACCATATAAGAAGTAACTTTTATCTTTTTTTCTTAACCAAATAAATACTTAAAATAGTAAAAATAACGTTATTTCTATTATCTCTATTATACATCCATACAAACCAATACACGGAGAGAGAGAGAGAGAGGGAGAGGGGTAGTAAAGTGGTGATGATGATTTCATGAGAATCCTGGTTAGCTTTTGCTTTTGTGATTAGAAAATGGTTGTAGTAATTAATAGTAATAGCATTGTGGAGAGTAATGAGTCAATGGACCGAGATGAAATCACATGGGGCTGGGGCATCTGCATGGCCCTTTCCATTGAGACCCCTCTCTCTCTCTCCGCCTCCTAATATTTTTGTTTTTGTTTTTGTTTTTGTTTTTGCACCTAACTTTTAGGTTAACAACTTTCTCTTTTCTCCCCCCTTCTCTTTGACATCCTTCCCCATGCTATTTTCACCCCTTAATTTCATTTATGTGAGGGGGACTTTGAAGATATCACCCCTTAAATCTTTCTTTAATATGTCTTATTTTTTTAGAGGTTTTTACATATCTGTCCTTAAATCTTTAAAAATTATAATTTAGTCCCCAAATATTCATACTTATAATTTAATCCTCAAATCCTTTAACTGACCACAATTTAGTCCCAAGCATATTTTGGACCCGAATTTCCCGTCATACTCCTGAGTTACTTCACTTTAATCCTCCATTTCTCTTCATCTTCTTACTGAATTCCCTCTCCATTCTTCTTCTCTCTCTCTTCCCTTCCACTTAATTTCTAAAGTGAAATAACTCAGAAGAACCAATAAGAAGAGAGAAGAAATAGAGAGATGAGAAGAATGGAGAGGAAAACCCAATAAGAAGATAAGAGAGGAGAAAGAGGGAATGGAGGATTAAAGTGAAGTAACTCAGGGGTATAACAGGAAATTCGGGCCAAAAATATTGCTGGGGGACTAAATTGTGGATTTGGGGACTAAATTATAAATATGAAGATTTTTGAGACTAAATTCTAATTTTTAAAGATGTAAGGGACAAATATGTAAAAATCCCTATTTTTTAATATATTTTGTAAATTGGAATTATACTACCGCATGATATAGTAAGTTTATTTTTTTTTAATTTTTGTCCAGGTAAAAGCCGGTAATATGATAAAACAGAAACAATAAAGAAAATGGACTAAACGAGGGGAAGAAGAAAATAATTTTACCTTGCAAAATTAATAGAAATTATAATTAAGAAGACAAAAACAATCCAGTCAACACTATAATTTATTAATAAATATCATTTACTATAATGCTAAGATCATGAGCAATCAATTATATGAATATTACGTCAGTGCAAGTGATTAAACAAGATATGCGAGAAAATCCTCTTTAAACCCTGTGTATTTAAATAAATGAGTAAAAAAAAAAAGGATGTGTGTTTGCCTAGAAGTGGAATGGAAGTACTGAAAGCAAGTTTATTTTCACTGTTTTATTTGTTTGTTTGACAAGAAAAGCATTAGAAATTATTTATATTAAAATGATGTGAATCCTATGTGCACCGTTATTTTATCTTTTCTCTTTGCCTTCATTTTTTGATTGGAACAGTTCTTGAAACTTAAGCAACTAGATAAAAATAGTATATTTTATTAAAGAATAAGGTAATATTTTTTTCTACTTTCTAAATTACTTTCGACTTTCAAGAGTTAACTCACAAACTCTAGAGTTCTGTTAAAAATGGTTCTTCTTCAGTTTCTATTTTGAAATCTACTTCTAGTTTCTTTCTGTACTTTCTCTACTTCAAACATCCAAACAGGTCATTACTGTTGTTCTCATCTTTTTGTATAGAGATCAGTAGTTATTATCCAAATTGAGTCCCAACCAGAGTCAATTTTTGCTAGTCAAACTCACGCATACACATATTTTTTGCAATATTACCCAAATTAAGTCTCTGTCGGGAGTTGAACTCAAAATCTCTCACAAATTGGAGATGGGTGATGTCATTTCAGCCAAGACTTATTGGCAAATGGGGCTCACCATTTATAGATGGGTGATGTCATTTCAGCCAAGACTTATGGCAAATGGGGCTCACCATTTATAGAGGCAGCACAATATGTTAAAGATCAAAAATTCCAAAAACTACTTCTTTTTTTTTTGGTTATTCCAGGATATTTTGGTGAGAATACTCCCCGAAAACACCCAACTAACAGTTGGGAGCGCTACAGTGAATCAGGCCTAGATCTAGGTTTTCGCAAACCTGGGTTTCACCATTGTCGTCCGGGCTTGGGCTCGAACTCGAATTGAGCTATGCTCTAATTAACAATCAAAATCGTGCTGAGATCGGATATGGAGCGTAGATATTTCGACATGTCTCAAACAATGAAGGTTACTAAGCAACATTCAGGATAGTGTGAAAATATTAAAGATACGAGAAGAATTATTCCATTGTAAACAAAAAAAGTATACCTATACCTCCCTTTGATAAAAAAAACTCCCTTTGATAAAAGAAGAAGAAGAAGAAGGGAAAAAAAAGAAAAAATAATAATAATAAGAGTGTGTTTTGATTTCCACCACCACTTTAAAAAAAATGCATAAATAAATAATAAAACAAATAATTCCTTTAAATACTCATGTCCATTATCTTTGTCTTTTTCCTCTCTCATTAAAAGATTCCTCTCTCAAAATTAGGCTTTTTTCAAGGAAGAAGAGTGTGGTCTAAGTTTGCAAAAGCTTTCATACTTATCCACACCCCTTGGTACAATTAGCACCTAATTAATTAATTATAATTTTGGTTTTTTATAAGTGATAGTAACATCACTCTAAAGAAGTCTTGAGATAAAGCATGGGCTAGAGAGACCAAATGGTTGAAGAGTATTTGAGAAAAAATTCCTTATTATTTTGTGCAGAGATTATTAGTTATTCTATTTTAACCACATATTAGTAGGCCACCAATGTTTATTTTATATATTATTATTTTCAGCACCCAACAATTAGTGGTTTGTAAAGAAACCCCAATAATAAATGGTTTATAAGTAATTTTACTATGCATCAAGGTCTATGAGTGCTCTGGGAAATTCTACATGAGGACACTTGACTTGGTGAGCACCGGACATGACTTGTAAAGAATTACAAGATTACGACTTTTTGTTTTTACAAAGTTATCTTTCATCCTATTCTCATTTAGGCATTTTATCGAACACTTAAGTACGCCAATAATAGAGTTCAGAAGATCTGGTCTCGTTCGGAAATTTTGTCGAATACGTTAGGTGTGCTGGCGAGGTCCTCGTATTTGACGTACTTTGTAATTAAGGTGTTGGAGAATGGAAGTTGCGCTTTGTGAGAAAGGCCTAGATCTGATGGCGTGTAGACAGTCGATTTATGTGAGGACTAACCTGTTAGGAGAGGAAAAGAACTGGCTGACCAGCATTAGACCAAGCAGGGAGGGGGTGAGTGGGGGGAGCAAGTAGAGAGAGAGAGCAACGGAAAGCGATGAGTTTGAGAGTATTCGGATAGGGAAATGGGGAAGGTAGGTTTGAGAGGGTTAAATTGGAAAAAAGGGGAGGTAGTGCTCACCAATTGCTTACTAAGTCAAGTGGCGTGCTCGTTTAGGGTTTATGATAATTGATGATTAACGGTTAATGGGTGCATGCATGCATGCATTTACTGTCACACTTGCATTAATCCTAACAAAAATAGTAATAAGGCCTCATAATAGAAACTACTATTTATTGAATGCTAAAATTCAAATTTCCCTCCCGAGATTTGCCTGATCAGTACATTATTTCTTCTTCTTTTTTGATGGTTATAAAAATTACTATCTTTTACTCCCTAAATTAGACTATATGTAGCATGAATCTCATATTGTAGAAAAATAAATAAATAAATAAATCTAAATTACGAAAAAAATTTCACATTTTCCAAACAATAAATATAGTCCAGCCTTGCACACTAGGTCTTCACAGTAAAAAATCTTATCATACTTATTAGCAAAAAATAATAATAATAATAATAATAATAATAATAATAATAATAAAAGGAAAATAAATCATATCTTGTTATAGATCAATTTAAACAATTTTATATAAAATAAATAAAGGTATCGTCAAGTTAAACTAGCCATTTAAGAGTTAATTTTTATTCATGAAAGTAAGAATATTGATTTTATTTGAGAATAATAGAAATGAGCTGATTGCTCACGTAAATTATATGAACTGTGATTAATTTATACTATCTTCAATAAAAATATTATGTTTATTTTTCTTTTGCATTATGATATCAATTATCTATAGTTCACTCATATTCAATTTCTTACGTTTTAGTTTTGATTTTTTCTTCCATAAACTACACACAAAATTAATAGTTTTTAATAAATAAAGTATTTTATATTCACTTAATGAAATGACAAATAATTCTAGAAGTTAATAAATTTCATCCTAAAAAAAAAATATATCACGATCCTAAAAAATTAATGAAAAAATAATGAGAGTAGTATTTTCTTACCTTAAGTTCATGAAACTTATATTTTATTTCTATGCCATATTTGCAAAGAATGAAAATTATTAAAGTGAAGTTATATTTACAAATATATGTAATAAAAAAAGGTTAGTTAAACATCTCACTAATAAGATAAATTGTCATCATAATAGATTTTATCCAAAGACAAAAGGCATAATACAAGGTCAAAAGAGTCATTCCAACCCATAAAAGCAAAGTACAAAATAAAAGTTAACAAGAGAGAAGATCCATTAATCATTATCTCTTAATTAGAGATTAGAGATTAGAATGAGCTTTAAAAAAGTATAATTAGAGAGAAAGTAAAGGGGCCTTCTAGAATAATGCAAATTAACCTTTATTTTAAAATAAATTTTTTGTACGAAAGCAATTTCGCCCAGCTTCACTTTACCTGCTTTTTTAATTAATTATTAATTTAAGTAAAGCCCCCTCTTCCCTCGAGGGTTCTTGGAAATAAAAAAGAGAACAAAAAAAAAAAAAAAAAATCAAGAGAGAGAGAGAGAGAGAGAGAGAAGAAAATAAAAAATATATATAATTACATATTACATCGATTTCCCCCAAATTCGCCTCATTGTCTGAAACTTTTCTCAAGCGCCTAAGACTAGGGCTAGGGTTTTTATTCTTTTTTCTCCTAAAATAAAATCACATATTTACTTGGTTTTCCCCTATTTTTCACTAATTTCTCCAAAATTACCGCCAATTTCTCGAATTTCGGCCGAAATTCAGAAAAAAGGAGGAATTTTGGTGGGGAATTTGCTGCTGGGTGCTGTAATTTCTCTGGGTTTTTTAATGGTTGCTGTGTCGATTTTGGGATTTTTTTGGGGTTATTTGGAGTTAGGGCTTTTGTTATTTCGCTTTTTGTTTTCTTTCTTTTACTAGTGCTGCTGTAAACTGTGTTTTTTCTTGTTGAAGGTGGTTTGGGGGTAAAAAGGATGGATTTTGGAGTCTAGGATTTAGGGTTTTGTTGATTTTAGTTTCATTTGTACTGTTGTGAGTAGATCTTAGTCTGTTAAAATTTCTTGCTTGGCCTCGCTCTCGTTTTATTTTCGCTACTGTTTGAAAAATAGCTGAAATTTGATTGTTTAGTGTGAAAAGGCTTCAAAATTACTTCTTTTTTTTTTTTTTTTTTTTCCCTCAGCGTAATTTCGTTCCTGGTTTGCTTCAAAATTTCGGATTTTAAGTAACCCAGTTCATTACTAGGTTTTCGAGTAGATCTTCTGTGTAAAAATCCTTTCTTTCTTCCTTTTTTTCTGCTGTTGCGGTCTCTATTCACGAAGAAAGAGCTGAAGTCCAACTGTGGTCGCTAAAATCTCCAGTAAAAGAGAAAATATCTGATTTTCGTTACTTGAAACTATTGCGGAACTGGGATTTCACTTCGATTGGCTCCAGTTCTTGGGTTTGAGCTGCTACTAGAGTTCGAATTTTGGTTTCTGGCATGTAAAGTTTGCTGCTTTGAGCCATGGAAGTGAGATCTGAAACTGGTGTTATGGCCAACAGAGAGCCCTTCTCCGTTGGAATGCAGAAACCAACTGTGCAATCGCCGCCAACCATGCAAAATATGCGGCTAACCTTCACCCCCGATGGCACCGCCGTCTATAAGCCCATAACAACTAGCTCTCCCCCTCCTCAGCCACCTTCTTATCAAGGAGGAGGAACTGGTGCTGCTGCTGGAGGAGATGGAGCTAGTGGTGGGGCCACCGGAGGCGGTAATGGGCCGTCTCCAGTGATCGCCCCTCCTCACGGGCTTAACATCAATATGGGTGAGCCTCTCAGGAAGAAGAGAGGGAGGCCAAGGAAGTACGGGCCTGATGGTGCCATGGCCCTTGCCTTGTCCCCAGTTTCGCCTCCCTCCACAGGCCCACCGAGTAGTGGCCCTGGAGGATTCTCTCCTTCTTCAGCTTCGGCTATGTCAGCAGATGCCTTAAAGAAGAGGGGCAGGCCTCCGGGCGCGGGAAGGAAGCTGCAGATGGGTGCTCTGGGTAATCTCCAAAACCTGCCTTTTTATTGCAGTGTTTGGCTTGTCATGTAATGAATTCTTATATGGATTATAGTTTTGGCAAGTTTTAATTAGTCATGTTATTACATCTTTTGTTCTGTTTATTCTAAGCTCTAACAGAAAGTGTGGGGACTTTAGTGATGAGGTCGAGAGATGGTTTACTATGACCGCAGCTTGAAACTAAGAAAAATATTTTGTTCTTTTGGTGACTTTGGTTATTTTGTAAAGCTGACATGCAGGAAATGAGGTGGCTGCAATTACTTTTATGCCCTTGATCGGGAAAATTTCTCTCGCCCAGATCTGAATATAGATCTTTTTTAACTATTGTTTAAGTGCCAAATGCATGAATTGCTCTGTAAACTGTTGTTTGAGTGACAAAATTCATGAATTTGCTCATTAGCATTCTAAACTCAAGGATCTACGGTGTAAAATTTGGTGGGTCAGATTCTTTCCTAAAAAGAAATAACTTGTTCTAGTAAACACATTAGATTAGAGATGAATAAAATTAGGATATATATATTAGTGATAATCTTTATATTAATGTTATTTGCTTTTAAAAGTGAATCTGTTCAATTTGAATGGTTGTTTCTGTAATATGCAACTTTAGTTTAGGATATTAGTTAAAGTCTTTACATTTTTGACATTTAGTTATGTTTTTTTTTGACATTTAGTTATGTTTCTTTCTTTATTACCTTTTCTTAAGTTCAAAAGTTCTGATTTTAAATGGGATGCTTAACATTTAATACTTTGAGTACTTACCTAGGAACCATTTGCAGGTTCAGCAGGGAGTGGATTTATCCCGCATGTTATCACTGTTAAGGCTGGAGAGGTATTGATTTTTTCTACTGCAAATTGAGAAAATATTTCCAGAATGTTTTTTATGATCATAATATGCTTATAACTCCATTTTTGTCAGAAGCTTTTTCTTTTTGGGAATTTATATCTTATTCAATATTTATAGATCAATATTTTATGTTAGAAATTGATATTTTTCTATAATTCTTGGTAATGAGGAAGATTAATGCCCTTGTGGCAAGTTGTGTTTAAACTGATGTAGTGTGAGATCATTTGTTGTTTCCATAGATTTTATGAACAATTCATCTTTATGTTGCTGATTATGATAAAATGCAAAATAATATAATTTATTTATTTTTTAGTTATTTCATGTGGGAAAACTAGTGCAAATTTTGGTACAATAATTTCTACAGGATGTTTACCTGTTCTTCCTACATTATATTATCTTGTTTTTTTTTTACCCTTGATATATCCAATATTGCTTGATGTCTTTGATTCTAAATTAGTTTTTGAATATAGTGGCTTTGATTCAGTTTGTGGCAGGTTCCTTTTATATTTATTGTTAATAATGGAACTACTATTATTTTACTTACTAATTGAATCTGTATGGTCTCTTAATTTGTTGTTGTCGAGTCTGTAGTTATGTCATGAATTTCGTTTATAGAGATGTACCACTTGAATTTCGAATAATAAATTTGGAAAAAAATATTTTAATGCATATAACTGCATGCTATAAAAATGTGGTAACCAGATAAAACATAATATTTCCTTTAGATGCTAAAATTACTTTCTATGAAAAAAAAAAAAAATTTCATGTCTTTGGAAAAAAGTTAATAGTGTTGGTATTGTTTCTTAGCACTGATGAAACATCCCATTACTTTTTTTATTTGGTTCTTAAGTAGTGAATGAAAAAAAAAAAATAATGATGATTTCACTTGCGTTATTCATTATGTAGCATTTGATTCACCATCTTCATCTTGTGTGGCATTATTCATCTCATTACCTTTTCTTATTGAATGCATGTTTCGTAGTAACCCTAGAGCAATGGAGTGTTACAAACATGATTCGAATGCTATGTAAAATGAATAATCTAAATGCGATCATCATTTTGTTTTTCCATCCATTATTTATCATGGTTGTCCTGCTAAACTAAATAGCTTTGATATATAAGTGAAGCTACACATAACTTGAACTTTTAAAGTTTATAACAAAAAAAGAGCATGTCAGAAATGTGCATATGCCCATTAAGTGTCCGAAAATTGTATTATCTTAAACTTCAGTTATAAAATTGAGCTCATGGCTGGGAAGTATTAGACACATGTATGAGGAGTGTCTAAGAAGTGTCAATGTCAGATGCTTGCTTGACACGAATACGGCTTATTTAGAAGTATATGTGCGACATAGAAGCTAACAGATCGAGTACGTAGTGACATACTTTTTTTTTTTTTGATATGATAACTTTTTTCGTTCTCCTCTTCTTTTTCTTTTTCCTTTTTCTTTTGGATTCGCCTTGCTAGTTGCAAATTACTGAGTAACTTAGAAAACTACTGATGAATTAGATTATTTTCTTGCTTGGGGCTTCTACGCATCTTTGATTTGGTTTGGGATATGACGATAGAAGTAGCTCTCAATTTTATTCTAGTATGGTCTATCCAGTTAAATTTTCTTTTTTGGGGCTTCTACTCATCTTTGATTATGATAGAATAGGTCTCAATCTTATTCAAGTATCTAGTATGGTCAATCCACATGATTCTCACCTTATGACAACCAAACGAAATGGTGATCATCATACGGTGAAGACATTAATAAATCTGTTACTATTGGTTGTTCAAGGAAAAATTGTGCTTGAAAGGAAATTGGATATTAGGATGTGATGTTTGAATGTTTTGTATTGAAGAAAGAAAAATAAAGTTTAGAATTTTATTCTCAAATTGAGTTATATATAAGTTGGCATGTAGAGGAGGTATTAAAAGGTATCTCCTTTTGACTATACTGCACCTTGAAATTCTATTAGTCTGATAAACTGCTTGTTTCACAGGATGTATCATCGAAGATAATGTCATTTTCTCAGAATGGACCTCGTGCAGTTTGCATCCTTTCGGCAAATGGTGCCATATCTAATGTGACTCTTCGTCAGGCAGCAACTTCTGGTGGGACTGTAACTTATGAGGTTTGTTCTGCCCTTAATATTTTTGGTTGAGATTATTTCTATGATTCTCCACCTACCATAAGCTGAGTAGGGCATAACTTGTAAATACTACCTGGTGGGGTTTGGTTCTCAAATTAGACTCATATGACCAGGTCTGATGCCGGCCTACATAGTAATAAATGTCATAGTTGTCAAATCAAGATACGTATTTCAAATGGTTTTCTCTATGTATTGTATCGCATATCGTATTGTAAGATATGTTGAGTTATGTGAAATAAACAAGTAAACAAGCATATGCCAATATATATCAAAATTATATATTGAAATAAAGCATAAAACAATGAATAATCATGGTTAAATATCAATAGTTAGTAAAAAGCAAAGTAAAAAGTCAATAACTATTATATGGATAGATAAGATTCACACCAAGGTACTCATAATTTCTCATTCTAAAGTAGAAGTACTCTTCCCTACAATTCTAAAACAAAATGCATCAAGCGTATGAAGTGTATAATAAATCAACAAAAAGCATCAAGCATATGAAGTGTATAATAAATCATATTGTGCTACACTGTTATTTGGATTGTGCTAGTGTGCTATTCAAATTTGAGGTGCTGAGAAATTGTCATAAGGAGAAATTAGAGATAATAAACTCACTTAGAAATTGCAAAGTCAAATTGAGGTGAGATATAGGGGTTGTATCAGGATCTCATTTGAGTGTTGATGAGATGTCGGGATGGCTTTGCAATCACAATTGAGGGTCGGCGAGACGTCGTGATGTCTTCGAAATTGTCGGGCTGGGCGCTTGATATCTGAATTGGGATTTTGATTGGTTCTGATGGATATTTGTGATAGGGAACTTCCTATCGAGGAGACGAAAGCAATTTATGAATTTCTAATCACAGGTCATGCATTTTATTTAGTTATATAAACAAGTTTAAACCCAACATCCAAGTTAAACTCAACCCAAAACCTAAGTTGCCTCAGTTCAACGAATTTTTGGCCTCACTTTAATGAATCGTAGCAATATGCATATCATACGATACAGTTCGCACAATATGCACAAGGTATCACACGATTCATATATAGACTGATTCAAAGTCATGATACGTTTCTTTTTTTGTCTAGAATTATTTTAACTTGTCTGAATTCTATTTCTACATATGTCATCTGTGCGAGTTTTATTCTGAAGACCATTTGCTGAAGTTGTGGAATTTGAAGGTTTGATTTCACTCAACCAGTTGGTCTATGTAATGAAACTGATGTGGATATGACATGAGCACATACATGACATCTCTCAAATACCAAGCCAAAGCCTGACTTCTATACAGTTAAAATCATGATCAGATGTATTCGCAAGGTAAAAGCTATGTTGGATCAGGATAGAAACAAAAAAGAATTTCTCCAGTCAAGGTTCTTCTAAAAATCGATAGCCTTAGACCTGACATTGTTAGTACGATTGCCACCTTGATTATTTGGCTACACGGGTCTTTTATATTGAAGGCAGTAATTCATTATGCGTAATTTTTTTTTTATTAACTTGTATAATTTGGAGAAGATAATCATGGAATCAGGTGATTTTTTTTATTTATTTTAAGCATACATACTCTATCAGTTTTGATGTCCTCATCCTAGCTGTCATAATGCTATATTCATTAGAAGAAAAACACAGTGTACCGTATTTTGTGAGGAAGGAGCTCCTCTTAACTAGTAGTGATCGCTACCTTAAGTCTGCATGTAAAGTCAGCTCATTAACTTAACCCTGAGGTTCTTTTCTTATTTTGTCTGGCTTGTCCAATATCCTTGTAAAAAATGTAAGAAGATTACCGTGTTACCTGGTTAAAAATCAGTACTATATGCAAGTCCAACCACTTCGTCCCTTTCTGCCAAAGTATGGCTTGTTGCAGGCCGAACTACTTTGCATTTCCTTTTCCCAGAACTGATCTGTTACATGGCTTTGGTCAAGTATATCAGGCTTAGCATATGCCCTCCCTGTTGGATTCAGACTAATTAAATAATCCAATCCTAGAATTTGCTTGGGCTAGCCAACTTCAAATGCCAAGCCATAGGTTAAAGCATGAACTCTCTGTTACTCCTGAGAGTTGTATTGACATGCACAGGCCTTTCATGTTATGTAACATAACTATGATATGCCGTCCTTGTGCATTAAAATCTGATTAAAAATGTGTAGATTTTCTGTTCCATGAACTGATTTTACCTTTTATGCCTATACAAGTTATACTTTCACTAAAGAGTTCTTATGTTCTGAATGTAGGGCCGATTCGAAATCTTGTCGCTCTCAGGCTCATTTCTGCTGACAGAGAGTGGCAGCCAGCGTAGTCGAACCGGTGGACTCAGTGTTTCATTGGCTGGTCCTGATGGCCGAGTTTTAGGTGGTGGAGTGGCAGGACTTCTAACAGCTGCATCGCCTGTACAGGTCAGTTTTTATGTAGAGTGCAGATGTTGTAGTTAACAGCAGGTTATTTTTTCCATAGTCAGTTCACAACTATTACACTTGTGAGAACTTTTCTTTAATGGCGATTTAATGCGTATATTTCGTATGTTTTTTATGGGTAAAGAACTATAAACTCAGTTGCAGCCTGTTATAGCAAACATTTAGTTTTGAACTTGTCTATGTCAAATGATAAAATCGTAAACCTTTAATTCTTATTTTTTTTGACTTTACTTCTTATTGCTAGTATCCATCTTGATTTTGGTTCTAAACCATGTTTTGATATAAGAAAATAACCGACCGTGTCATTGCGTCTAACCCCTCAAATGTTGTGGTTATATATAAAGTCACCTTGCCTTCCTGATCTCTCTCTTGTCCTCAACACTGAACACAGAAATTACTGATGGATCTACTGCAGGTGGTGGTGGGCAGTTTCATTGCCGAAGGAAAGAAAGAGCCCAAGCATGGCACTGCCGCTGCCTCAGCAGATCCTTCCTCCGCCCCAGGGAAGCTTGCTAGCGGCGGACCCATGCCCATGACAGGAGCCAACAGCCCTCCGTCACGGGGCACCTTGAGCGAGTCCTCTGGTGGGACTGGGAGCCCGATGAACCAAAGCACAGGCACAACATGTAATAACATCCATCCCCAGGGGTTGACCAACGTGCCATGGAAATGAAAATCGACGTGAGGGAACTCACCACGGGGGAACATGGGCATCCTCATTGTAGTGTTGTAGCTTCCTTTACTTATCACCTGTTGTAATCTCCCATCTGATGTTAGGTTTAGGTGCTGATGATGATTGATGTGTGAGTTTAGGTAGCGATCGAGGAAGAGGAAGTTATTGTAGCTTGTTGTTTAAATTAGTTTGTGGTCATGTCTTGGGTGTTAGCATCAGCCATCAGGATGCTTGTTTAATTGTACTACTAAGTGACATTGTACGCATGTATCTTTGTTATCTTTAATCATCAGTTGGTGTTGAAGTTCTAGAGCACAATGTCTACCTCTTTTTTTTTTTTTTTTGGGATTTAACCTTTTTTTGTTTTTGGCTTTAATTGGTTGTAGGATATTGCATATTACTTGAAAGAGAAAGATTAATGGCATATTTCTCGTGATGTTATTATTTGATATAATTTGATGTGATGTTATTATTTGATAATTTGATGTTTTCTCTGATTCTGCATGAGAAACAATTGCAGGATTAAAGTTGTATGGATGAGGTACAGGGCACATTTATTTTCCTTCTTTCTTTTTATTTATGTGATGAAATCTATATTATTTCATTAATAAATTAAAATCTAATTTTACACACATTTTTTAAATAAGCGTCATGTAGTTGTGTACTTTTGATTGGCTGAGCAAAATAAATAAATATACAACAGATAACATGGGTAAACTGTTCAATCATCCTTGTTATTAAATTAAAATCTGTATTAAATTATTGTTATATTTGCTTACAGGACATGGAATTCAGCGCAAAATGCATTTAAACATACTTGGAAGAGAAAGTGATGGAGATGGGGAATTTCTAGATGTGCACGGCTTTTTTTTCTAGTGAACCCACTTAAATCTTCTCTTTATTTACTATTTTGCCATTAAAATTCTTGGTCAAAACTGTCCTTCCACCCTTCTTTCATCAATTCAGGACTGTTAGCCTGGATGGATTGGCCTGATCCGGACTGGTTAGCCCGGATCAGGCCAATCCATCCGGACTAACAGTTCCGGATGGCTGGATTTGATTAGGGAGAGGGAGAGGGAGAGGGAGAGGAAGGAGAAGGGGGGAGGCGATGTCGTCGGGAAGGTTCTAGAAATTTCCGTTTTCTCTCAAAGATAGAGAGAGTGAAATTGAGAAAAAGAAGAAGATGAAGAAGATGAAGAAGAAGAAGACGAAGAAGACGATGAAGAAGAAGAAGAAGCAGCAGCAGAAATCGGAGAGAGAGAAGGGTATGTTAGGAATTTTGGTGTGCTCACTAGGAAAACCCTCTCTTTTTAAAAGAGAGGGTGTGCTCACTAGGAAAAGTGGGCTCACTAGGAAAAAAACTGTGCCCATCTAGAAATTCCCTGGAGATGGGAGAAGAGAGAATCGAAGAAGAAGAAGAATCATCTTCTTCACCATTGATGGAGATGATGGCGTTGGAGGAGTGGCGGGGGTATCGTCGTCGCCGACTCATGATCTGCTGGTATGGTAGCAGAAATGCCGCTGGATCTTTGTTTCTCCGCTGTTTCCATCTGCCTCCATCGTAACAGTTTGCTTGGGGAGCTTGTTGAGGTCATTCAGTAAGTTTGCTTCAATAATCAGCCTTTGATACAGTCGTGCTGCTTTAGGATTTTGTATTCATGTCCCAATGTGGTTTATTTATGATTGAGATTTGTATATATTTGGATGCATTATTTGCACGGTTTGAAACTTAGAGATTACCTACGATTTTGGAAACTCATGACAGAATCTTCAAAGTTGATAAATTGCCAAAATCATCTTTCTCAACACCTTCTCATGCTATTTGCATGGAGTTTCTGATGCTCACTGCCTTGCAAGATACAATCTCTTGTTTTACGCTGAATTTTCATCAAAATACTCCATATACAAACACTCATGCAGCCATTTTTGTCTGTCACACTGACTGAGTTCTCTAAGAAGCACCATTTGCAGCTTAACCATGCTAGAATTCCATCAAAATTAGTCTCTACTTTCATCAGAATCACTTAAATCATCTCAGTGTGTGTGTATATATATATATATATATATATAATTTTTTTTTTTTTTTAATTTGAGATATCTGAGTTATCTACTATTTTTTTTTTTTTTTTTAAATCATGAATCAATTACTTTGCTATGATCTTGCAGCTGGTGTTGCTAGTGGAGCAACTAGAGCAGCATTTTTCACTGGAGAATAATGCAGCAGATACATCTGCTAAGGAATGTATATTATCATCTGTTTTGTCTTAAAAATGCATGCAAGCTGTTTTTTATTCAGAAAAGCATGCAAACTCCTCTTAACTGAATAACTATTATACATTGATACATTTAGATATTTGACAGGAGGGTGGTGTTGAAACGCCGCACTATCCGGAAGACTGGACAGCTGAATTGTTTGGCAAAGTATTCATGAAAATTCCCTAAGTCTCAAGCCGATATCAATTATTTACTGTTAAATTATAATACTATTTTGTATTTGGGTTTAGTTTGAGTATAGCACATCGCCTATTGAGTAGTTTATGTGGAATTGAGAGGTCTATAAATATATGTAATTCTCTGACTTATAAATATAGAGATTGAGTTTTGGTTCTCTTTACTTTTTAATATAGTATCAGAGTAGGTTTGAGAAACAGATCTCAACCGTGCAATTCGATTACCTATCAATCTCAACCATCCACTCAAAAAAAAAAAATCTTATCTTACTTATAACGGCTTCCTTCAAAACCCTTAGTAGCAGAGGCACAGCAACGCAACCAGAAGCGCAACAACAGCAGACAAGCATCAGCGCAGTAACAGAGCAGCCAGCAGTGCAACAGCAGTAGCAGAGAGATTTGTTTTGGACAGTCAGTAAATCTATTTGCCCGAAGGTTCTTTACTTAAAAATCGCGACAGGTTTATTGTTGCTATTGCCCAAAACACTTCACTATAGTTTGTGTTCTCCATTTTCTTTTTATAGCATCATCAATTTCAGGTGATTCATCTACTACTAGTGCTACAATTACTACCATGACCAAGAATTTATATCCAAAAAATATTACTGTTACTACTGTTAAAGTTGAATGACAATAATTACTGTTATGAGTTCAATCGTTCAGAGTATATATTGGTGCCTCATAAAGGGGATGTACAGGTGACTCATAAGAAACTACTATTGGTTTTTTCTCGTCGTCAGAAAATGCCTCTCCCAGCTCACTACCTGTTACTCCGCCATCTCCAGCTGTAGGTCCCCAACAACCACAATATTCTTCTGCTTCTTTCTCTGATCTTCTTATTACTCTTCGGAAGGGTAAGCGCTCTACTACTGCTCATCATATTTTTCAATTTGTTTTTTATAATCATATTCACCCAATGTTCTGCTAGTTTGCATTTTCTCTTTCTTCAGTCTCTATACCCAGATCATTTTAGGAAGCAGTGTTAGTTTCTACCTGGCAGTTGGTTATGGATAAGGAGATGCAAGTCCTTGTATCTCGTGGAAATTTGGATTTGGTTCTGTATTCGCCTGATACCTGTATTGTTGGTTGTTGTTGGGTTTACTCTATCAAATATAAGTCGAATGGCTCTATTGATCGCTATAAATCCCGTCTTGTTGTGAGAGACTTTTTTCCAAACTTATGATATTGATTAGTTTGAGACTTTCTCTTATGTAGCACGTCTGAACTCTATTCGCATTCTCTTCTCTTGCTGTGAATCTTGATTGACCATTATTATAATTGGATGTTAAAAATAATTTCTTATATGGTGATCTGTAAGAAGAGGTGTATATGGAACAATTTTCAGAGTATGTTGTTCAGGTGGTGAATGTAGTCTGCAAACTCAAAAAAGTAATTTATGGTTTTAAACAGAGTTCTCGAGTCTGGTTTGAGAAGTTTTCCACTTTAATTGCTGGCATTGGATTTTAGCGTTGCCACTATGATCATTCTGTTTTTATCCGGCATATTCGTTCTGGTATTATTCTTCTTTCTGTGTATGTAGATGATATTCTACTAAATGGGAGTGATACAACATGTCTAACTGAGACAAAAGATTATCTCAGGTAACATTTTGTAACTAAAGAAATGGGAAAGCCGAGATATTTTTTGAAATTGAGGTAACTTATCATAAACATGGGTTACTTCTCTCTAAAAAAAAGTACGTGCTACATCTCTTGGAAGAGACCGGTCAGCTTGGGTGTAAATCTGCTAATACTCTAATAGAGTCAGATTTAGATGTGTAAAGTGAAGACAATATTTTGTATGAGAATATCAAGTAGTATAGAAGAATGTTTGGCAAACTTATCTATCTCATAATTATTAGACCTGACATTTCTTTATTGTTGGGCTACTGAGTTGTTCATGTATAAACCAAGAGACATACACTAGAAAGCTGCTATGAGAGTTTTGACATATATTAAGAGCTCTCCTTAAAAAGGATTATTTTATAAAAAAATATGGATATATTAAAATCTCTGTTTTTTCAGATGCTGGATATGCAGGAGATAGAAAATCGACCGCTGGATATCTTATATTTATTGGAGGTAATCTAGTCACATGGAGTAGTAAGAAATATGATGTAGTGTCTAGATTTTTAACTGAGATAGAATATCGAGCCATAGAACATACTACGTGCGAATTGTTATAATTAAAGAATTTGTTTACTGAATTTGGATTCAACTCAAAAGATGCTATGCCTATGTATCGTGATAATTAGTCAGCCATCTATATTGCTCAAAATCCAGTGTTTCATGATCGTACTAAGCATATAGAGGTAGATTGTCATCTGATTCGACATAATTTGGTGAAGAAAATTATATGTATTCCATTTACTCCTTCATCAAAGTAATTGGCTAATATTCTAACTAAAACTGTATCACCAACTGTATTTTCTAATCTATGTAATAAGTTAGGTATAATTGATATTTATATTCAAACTTAAGAGCAAGTGTTAGATCATAATACTATTTTGTATTTGAGTTTAATTTGAGTTTAGTACAACATCGCCTATTGAGTAGTTATGTGAAGTTGAGAGGTCTATAAATATATATAATTTTCTAACTTATAAATATAAAGATTGAGTTTTGGATTTCTTTACTTTTTAACATTTACCACAATTAAATATATCACAATAATATCTTAATAGAAAATAAAATTTCTACGCAACGAACAAAATGGGATTATAATAGATATTGACAGAGTTAAAAACAAAGAAATAACTTAGGATAACAGGTAATATTTCAAAAGCAGAAACAATATAAGATAATAAGTATAAGATTGAAAAGAAAACAACGGTCTTCTGTTGGCTTTAGTTACGCCTTATATAGTGCTTCATATACAAGTTAGGTCCGGTAATTTAGTCTCAATGTCTAGGCACACCCAGGATGACTAGGAATGCAACCAATAACAGTAAAATAATACGAATCTAGGAATAACATTTGAAAAATCATATAAAACAATGTAAATAATAAATAATAATATAGTAACAATCCATAAATATCATTTTAGAAAATACCATGGTACTTTTGTTTGAAGCTTATCCTAAATCCTTCATATAAGACATCAAAAATAATCAAGTACACTAATATAAAGTCTGTAATGATTTCTCTTATTTTCTCTAAAATCCAATATATTTGTTCTTTTTAGGTTTCTAGATCAGTTGATGTAATAGTTTTGGTAGTCAATTTTAGTATTAGTGATAAGTATAATAACAATGGTTAACTAAACACAAAATACTGTTCACTTTGCTTCATGTCATTCAATAGTTTTCAGGTTCAATCAGTGATTTTCAATGTCAATATAATTATTTTTGCATTAGAATAGACTTATTGATTAGCAAACCCATTTAATAAGGTGTTTCCAATTATTCACTTATAATAATGTATTATAGTAAATTAAAAGTTATTTAATAATAAATACATTCATAATACCGTGTTTAGTGCTTTGGGGCACTGGTTTACTGATAGTCATACTGGTAGGTCTATCACTGAAAACTATCGGGTGTGTCAAACACAGTACCTACCGAAAATCCTACAAGATAGGTCTATAAACCTGATGTACACCTCTCTACCACCATATTCAAAAATTATTTTTTTAAAATTATTATCTGAATTTTGATATATGATACCATTTTTGTTAGGTATAACAATAAAATATGTAATTTATTATTTAAATTGACTTAAGTAAAGTAATAATTAGATTGTGTTTGAATTTCAAATCCCCAATACTCAAGTTCTACCTAACAAATCTATAAATTTATTACATTCTTCAATTCTTTTTTAGCAATATTTTCTAATTAAGAATTCAAAATAAAGTTAAATAATTAAATAGAAATTAATTAGATTATACTTTCTTAGATTTCATAATTTGAAATTGAAATCGAAACCTACCTTATCAACTAATAACCCCTTAAAAAAGTACATACCTAATTACTTGATCCGTTTCCAAATCATCACATCTTAGACTTTGTAATTTGAAAATAGAATCAAAACCTATCATATTAACTAATGATCTACCTAACAAAACCCATACCTAATTACTTGCCCCTCCCAAATAAAACATAAAAGAAAAAAGAAAGTAGAGAGTTTAAGAGTAAAAGAGGAAAAGAGCTAAAAGAGAGAAGGAAGAAGAGGAAGAAGAGCAAAGAATAACTAGGAATCAACTATTCAACTCAAATTCAGGGGAGTTAAACAAAAGACAAGTACAAATCTAATTTATTTCTCTTAAATAATTTTTATGTGTATTAAACTTTAATTATGAATAAAAGCAAGTGTATATCTTTGTTTGGCCCATTTATCTCAACTCTCGTGATTGTTTTTTCTATACTTAATGTTAGTTCCTTATTTGTTTGATCTAAAATATCTATTGTTAATTGAAATAGTAGACTATTAATTTTCTTTCTTCTTTTTCTTCTCGAATTTAAATAGTAGACCATCAATTTTCTATCTCTTTTTTTTTCTTGATCTTTGTTGGACTGATTGCAAGATAGAAAACTCTAGTTTTCCTTATTGTCATACTTTTTTTTAGCTATTTACATAAATTTTTATTTGTTGAAATCACTTGATTATTGCATTTCAAATATAAATATATATTCCAAATAATTAATGTTCTTAAATAACCTATTATTTTTTGTTCCTATTTCAAATAATTTAAACCTTTTTATTATTTTTTCTAATTGTAAGAGAAAGTTCAGTTGATGTTTCCAAGATGATTTTTTTAAAGAAATTTTTATTTGACAAGTTATTAGTTTTGTTGTTACTAGAGTTATGTTTATGTTTTATGATGTTTAGAAAAAAAACAGAAAACTTCTTTTCTTATTTTGTTTTAATTCTTCTCTTATTTTTTAAATAATCTTTTGTCTACTTTTTGTATTGGAAATTATTACTCTAATATGTAGTCTCAATGAAATATACCTGATTATTTTTAAATTTTTATCCAACTCTATCTGTATTATAATGTTATAATCTCTATTTATATCTTATTTTAGAGTTGCTTACATATTTGTTGGTTTCTCATAACTATGTTTGAACGTTTGTCCCTATTGTATATTATAAGAATATTTATTAAAAGAGAATTTTCTTATTTATTTTTGAAAGAAATGCTACTTTAAAATATTTTTCAGACTAATTAATTTTTATAAATTATATATTTGAATATAGTCATAAATTCAAGTAAGCGCAACTTTAATTTTTTTTTTTCCTCATAAGCAGTGGTTAAGCGATCTCATAACAGAGTGTGCACATGTGTTTTGTTTTACCGCAATGAATTTCTCTTCTTTTTTTTTTCCCACTTACAAGCATGCTATGACATATGATATTTAGATACTAATACTAATGATTCTAATTTAATTAATATATTGACATGATAAATTATGAAAACAGATAGAGATCTAACGTAGGAGGTTTTGGATGATTAATGAGTCATCATCTATTAATAGGCCACATGCCTGAAACTTTATACTCATCTATATTTTTTCTAAGTTTCTCGCGATATGTCTTGAGATAGTGCCCGAAATCAAGATTGTGATTCTGACCATGCATGACATACTTGTAAAAACATGTGACGTATTTTCTTCTGTTAATTCTATTTAATATAAAAAGACAAAAATATAATACAATTTGATTTATGAGTACAAACTACACCGTAATATTAGATTTCAGTGCTATTCAAGATATTGTTATACTCCTAGCGGTTAAATTATTATTCTCTTCATGACAAGTGCAATTTAACCCATATTTCAAACTGTTTCAACACTTAAAATTTGTGATTCTAATAATGTTATGTTTAATTTAATTTCATTCTTTATCTATATATATCACGCATAGCATACATGTGTATTATTATTTTCATCCTTTGTACTACTTACTAAGTCATTCTAATGATCTCAGTTTGGCATGGTTTTTGAGTTGTAAGTAACTAAAAAGGAAAAACTTTTAAATGTGAAAGTGTACGCCAATAAAACTGGAGGAACTTTTTATATTTCTAGTTTTAGAACGTGACGAGAGTTTTTTTCTCATTTATTCACCTAATACTTCAATAAAGAAGGCACTCTTATTTCGATCAATATCTCACGCTCATATTTGGTTATAAATTTAAATAAGAGTTTGAGTTGTCTTATATATACGAGATTGCTTTTTAAACGAATCATCGCATCAAAACGGCTATGTTGAACAGTCCGACCTCCTCTCCCTTCTCTTATCTTTTCTGTTCTCTCTCTCTTTTTTCTGTGTTGAGAAATAAAGGGATTGTGACTAGGTGGTTTTCCCTTTTATAAATGATAATGGGGATTAGATTTGATATTTATAAGTTAAAATAAAGTCCTATTAGTTAAGGGAATCCATATTCAAATTGAATTAGATAATTAGATAAGATATTAGAATAACTTTAAATGACTAAATCTATTTTATGGACCTCCACAAATATCTTTAAAAATTGATTTTAAAATTTTCCGATACCTGATATGTACTAGATAAGCAGAAATGGCTATATATATATATATATATATATATATATATATATATATATATATATATATATATATATATATATATATATATATATGAGTAAACGGGAAATACACCGGCGGTGAAGGGAGTTCCTTCACCGCCGCTTAAGTGGCCCAATAAAATTATTACATGTGGCGCCACTCAAGGGGTATTTAAGAGAATTCTTTTATTTGTTATTTTAAGTGGCGCCACGTGTAATAATTTTATTGGGCCACCTAAGCGGCGGTGAAGGAACTCCCTTCACCGCCGGTGTATTTCCCGTTTCCTCTATATATATATATATATATATATATATATATATATATATATATATATATGAGTAAACGGGAAATTCAACGGCGGTGCAGAGAGTTCCTTCTACCGTCACTTGGTAGTCCAATAAAATTATTGCAGGTGGTGCCACTCAAAATAACAAATAAAAAAAATTCTCTTAACCACAATTTGAGTGAATTTTCTCTTAACCAAAAAATTCTCTAAGCGACGGTGAAGGAACTCCCTTCACTGGCGGTGAAGGAACTCCGTTTACTCTCTCTTTGTGTATATATATATATATATATATATATATATATATATATATATATAAAAGAGAACTTTGGAAAGCTTATTGAAATTTGTGGGAAACTCATTAGTATTTGAAATGATGAATCATGTTCATGTTTTGTTCTTTTTCTATTTTAATTCAGATATTATCAATATGTTTATGATTTCTTCTACTTTGTCTTGCTGTAGATGGTTGTTGAGTTTTACTTGCCATTACCAGTCATAATGAGTGTTCCTATGATTTATTGTGAGCATTCTATATATTTTACCAAAATATTGTATCTCAGCTAAATTCCACCTCCAAATAGCTTGAAACTTTTACTTTTTCTGATAGCTCTTTGAAGAGGTTGGGAAGGTACGAGCGTATAAATCTCAATTGTGGCTGAAGGAATAGTAATGAAGGTGTATATGAGTCAAACTTTGGCTTCAACTTCACTGCCATGGACTGCTTTAGGTTGATAAGGCTACGAGAAAGTGAGCCAGATGAGTCAGACATTTAGGACTTTGATACGTGTGCGGGCTGGAAACTAATGGAGAAATTGACCTTCTAATTGCTGTGAAATTAACATGAAGCTGATAAACATTTTGAAGGCCACTCCGAGTTTCTTAAAGAGAAGACAAGGTATTTGAGGCTTGGGAGTTTCTAAATGCGCCCCATCTTTTTATTAGTGAGCCTCGTGACTTAAAAACCAAATAATTACAAATTTATCATAAAAAAATTTTTGGACCAAAAAAACCCTCAGTCATTTTCTTAGTGAGCTCCGTTGCTATCGCCGCCGCCGCTGTAGTAGCAACGGTAGCAGCAGGCAACAGTTGCTACTACAGCCGCCACAGCAACAGTAGCAGGTAGCTGCAACAGATGCGACAGTAGTAGGCAGCTACCGCCGCCGCTGTTGCTGTTACTGTTGCTGCCACCATTACTGTTGTTGTCGCTGCTGGTTTGCTGGTGCTGCTGGAGGAGGAGAAAAGGGAGAGAGCAATTTCGAAAAAAGAGAAGAAAAAAATGGGACTTAGTAAGAAAAAATGTCCATTTTTAGAATTTTTATGGGTCTCACTAAGAAATTGGGGCTCACTAAGAAAAAAATGGGGCGCATAGAACTCCTTCTTCAGAAAGAAGGGTCATTAGAGGAGTCTTCCGGGAACCCACCTAATATACAGTAGAACAACCGTTCAACAAGTCATTTGATTTGTGCTCAAGGGCATCCATGTAGACGTCGCTATTTGAGAGCAGAAAGAGGGAAAGTGCGTGTCATAGAATAGAGTAGTGGGACAGTTTTGATCATGTCCCCAAACAGACGAAATCAGACGCCGACGTGGGAATTTGAAATAATGATCTATGTTACGAGATTCACTGGGGGGGTATGTGCTCGCCTCGCCTCTACCATCCCTGGTTGATGCCTCGTCATAACTGCATACCGATGAAGTGAATCGCTTAGCTATCCTCTCCGGTCCCTTGCCATTGGAATACTACTACCTTGGAGCTTGGGGCTTACTGTGAGTGGGAAGAGATAAGTTCTACAGCAACATGCCAACTTTTAATATTGTTTGATTAACAATTAATATTAACTAATCTATATCTCTCACTCGCACAAAATTTTCCCTGTATTGTTCCCTGAACATAAATCTAAACCTTCGTGAGGCTAAGAAAACATCCCCCATTTTAATTTCATTATAGCCCAGTCCAATTTCCTAATATTGGGATCTTCTTCCCTATGCTACGATTGGATCATGTAGGTATCCGAAAAACTTATATTGCGGTACTCATGTCTTTGCCTCATCGGAATTGCCGGTCATGACTGTCTCTCTCCCCCTCGTCTTTCTTGAGCTACTGTCTCTACTTTAGTCATTACTCGCTATCTGGATATGTTCCGTTTCCTTAGATTTCTTTTCTGCTGTGCACATTCTCTTTCTGTTTTG
Source organism: Dracaena cambodiana (assembly GCA_036321105.1). Taxonomy (NCBI): domain Eukaryota; kingdom Viridiplantae; phylum Streptophyta; class Magnoliopsida; order Asparagales; family Asparagaceae; genus Dracaena; species Dracaena cambodiana. The sequence goes on along the minus strand of JAYEPQ010000008.1, from coordinate 27,033,695 downwards.
GATGCCTATGATATGAGTGTCTTCCTCCATTTTGAGATATCTAGTGATGGTGAGAGCAAGCTGGTGGGCTAGACAGCAAGTTGATTAAGTATTCCGTTCAGTTGAATGGAAATCAAATCTCCATCGATATGGGTATGCCATGCCATACCCGACCCGGTTGCAAGGGAAGGCTGGGTTAGGGCAGTACGAGCTCAGTCAAATGGGTAAGAATGTACAGCTAACTATCCTTTCACATCTACTTGCGGTACGATCGTCCAGCTGACATCATCGGTTGCAAGGTCATTTGTTGCTTTGTTTTTGCCATGCTTATCTCTTTTATCAAATGGAGTAATCACAGATGGAAGTTTACTTTTATATGACACACAAAGCTACATCACAGAACACAAACTCTCGAGACAAAACATAGAAAACTTATTAGACACGCAAAATAATAAACAAAAAACATAGGAATAAACAAAAGATAATGGTAAACTAAGTACATAGGAGACAAAGTGGGCATATGATCTCTCTTAGAAGAAGCTGAAGTTGTTGATCCTCAGGCTTCCACTGGCATATGCACTCAGTATCTCATTCTGCGGCGACCAAAACTCCGCTCTCAGACCGACCCTCCTCAATGCCTTCACGATCTTGTTTCTGTGTGCATACCCAGTGATCACAACCTTTTGAATAGCAGATTCCACCTCAACTTTCTCTATCCCTGTGAAATCGCCCGCATACTGTCATTGTATATTAGAAAATTACATAGGACCGAAACCTTTATCACTGATCGATAGTATCGAGTTTAGCACAAGCATATAGATTGGAAGTTTCAATTACCTTTTACTCTGGACAGGCATCTCCTTACCCTCTTCTCGTGTATTGCTACCATATCCACTTTCAGCTCGATCGTCTGCAGGCAACTTTTTTATGTTACTAGTCGAAAACAAATAGAGACCAAGTGAATCAATGAAGATGACAATACATTAAAATTTATCGATATAATGTACTACTACCTAGTGATGATAAGATATAGAAACTAGTCTTTTACTCATCAAGGAAACTTTGCAGAAGAACAAAACCATACCTCCATGCAGAGCTCTGATGAGAGAGAGAGAGAGAGAGAGAGAGTCTGGCAAATTGAGAATGCAGAGGCACGAAAGCTGATGGAATAAAAACGAAGAAGAAGAAAAAGAATGTGTGTGTCTATAAATAGGAATAGCGTGTTCTTTTGCTTGCTTTATCCAGAGAAATGAGGAGATGGTTGGCATTTTGAGGTGTTTCAGCTCAATGTTCCTAGGCCCCACCCCTGATGAAAGCAGAGAGGGGGTGATGATGAGGTGAGAGACCGACGTTTGACGAGTCCAAGTTATCTTTGGAAGAGAGGCAGAGAGAACAGTTAGGGGGAATGTCTGGATCATTGCAGGGTATGGGGAGAGGATGGCATAAAATAAAGGGAAAGAGGGAAAAAGAGAAGGAGACGATAAAAGAAAAAGAGGAGGATCATCCATCCAGCAGGTAGATTATGATGCAAGTTTAGAATATAGATGAAGAAAGGCTTGAGGGGCTCATGCATGGAGGAGCGCCTCCCTCGAGGCATGGCCCCGGCAAAGCTCTGGCAGCACGAGCTACAGTCTGCAACTGTCTACGCTGAAACTGGGTTGTCCAGCCTGCATCCTATAAACTTGTTTTTGTTTCCATCTACAGGTGGCTGCAAGTGTTTATGAATCACAGTTCCGAAGGAGATGCTCTATAAGATTCATAAAAATCCTTCACTAATACTTGAATGGCTGAATTTATCAGAAAATTCAGGTTGCATCAAATGGTAGCTTCTATAATTCAAAAAATTAAAATTTTCTTCACGTATTTTAAGTGTAAAGTCATGATCATTCATCTTGAGAATCCAAATAACTGAGATTGGTGCTACAGAGCTAATCTCACCTTGGAAAGGCTTCGGCAAAGCTAATTTCATAAAATTTTGAGAACAACTCGAAGTATTAAATTATCAGAGAACACACCAGCAACACAGAGAAATCGTCGAATCGCAAGCCTCACTGGACCTTTGCCAAAAGAGCTTGTTACAGGTCAATATTCAATTTTTCGAATCCTGGATTCATCTTCTGAGATTCTTGCTTTGATAAGCCATGCATATAATAAATCTTCAGTTGCAAAAATTCCAATCTTCCATTGATCAGAACAAATTAAAGTTTCAGCATAAGAAGTACAGAAACTAAGAGCTAAGCACCTCATAGATCTCCCATTGCAAACAAATCTAGCACATACCACAACTCAAAATCCCAACTAGCTTACAGCTATGAGAATCAAAAAAGGATCCTCAGCATAAAACATAACATTTCTCTTCGGAAAATTATACTTAGTTGCTAGAAACAATGAATATGGACATTATTCTTATTAATATCCACACAACTTCTGAAACAAGTTCATGCAAAAAGGTCCCCAAGCCACACAAGCTCATGGAAGCAAGAAAATTCACAATGACACAAGAAATCCTATCATGAAAAGTCTAAAAAATATATTTTTTCTCAAGGTGGCTGTATCTTTTTTAAGATAAAGCCAAGTGACTGTGTCTAATTGGTTTGAAGTTCGACAGATTTCTATCTTTGGAAGCTGTTAACGGAGGATATCAACCTAAGCTCACGATGTCCATTCTTGGGAACAGATCATCCAAAGGAACCAAACACATCGAAGTGTTACTGCTCTTTCTGCTTTCTTTTCTGCTGCTACTGTTGATGCCGATATTGCTGCTATCATCGGTGTTATTGCTGTTACTGCCGCATATCATCCTAGTAATTTGATCCAGAGTGCCATCTCGATACACAAAGATACCCTCATCATCCATGTCGCAGTCTCTCATTGGACGGTAGGCTGTGTGAAACAACCTGTCCTGCGCCTGGATAGTCATGGACCTGGAAGAGCAAATGCTATTTTCAGTTGAAAAAATGTTTCTTTAATACTTGGCAGATAGAGAAAATTAAGAGGAAAATCACTTCTACTTGGCAATGAGTTAATGATGAAAGGAACTCGGTCATTCTATTGTGGAGAGGTATAATTGTGGACATTTGCCAACAATGATTTAATTTAAGCATTATCATAAGTTTGTTAAGAGGTCTTTCATCCACACAATTCACAAAAATATTTGGGAAGAGAACTAAATTAAATTTGAAATAAAGCCATACTACAGGTTTATTCATTTCAATAAATCAATGCAGCTCTCAAACAAGGCTTGGCCAAGTGAGCAGCTTCAAATATTTCTAGCGTGAATAGAAGTTTCATATGGGATGTATGATCCAGAAGACAGTGAGTTTATGAAATGAGATCCATGATAATATTGAGAGATATCAGCATATATTTGAATAATCCAGTCTCGAGGCTGTAAGGTTTTGGATCCTAATTTAGTTTATGTGTGGACAATCGTGCCAAAACTTATGAAGAAATTCCAAGAAGTTGAGTGAATCAAATAAGATGGCAATCAATAATGATAGATACGGCCGATTGGATAGACTACAACTTGAATTTCATAATGGAGTCAACTGCAAAGTTGTCGAGTTCCGAATGATTTTCGTAACAATACTTAAGTTCAGTTAAAATGGAGTTCGGATGAGAAAAAAAATCATCGTATCAGTGAAGAGGAGCTCTGTTGGATCTCTAGCTAAACCCAGGCTCACCAATGATCTCACTAGTGACCTAACTAGTGACTTAAAAACTGAGCCAACCTAGAAATAGCTAATGGTATATCCATCGGCAGCTCACATGACTGAGCCAACCTGTAACCAGCCAGCAGTAATGCTATCGGTGATCCCATTAGTGGCTTAGGATGGCAGCCGCGAGATTTGGGCATTTTTTTGGCAAGATTGAGATTTTTTTGGGCTTGGATTTGAGAGATGTTTATTTGGGAACCTAATTCTAGTGGTCCATTAGATCAAAGATGAGATAATATAATTAAAATGAGAATATAGGGTTAATTTGGAGTGTGGAGAAACTCTATAAATATGCAATCCAATTCAAGATTTTCAACAACTCTGAAGAAACGACTCAAGCAAAGGAACTGAAGGGAGATTTTATGAGATTCATATGACTAAAACTTAAGAAGTTCATGTAATTCAAGATCGAAGATTAAGTTCAATATCTTCATCTCTACTTCTAAATATTCGATTATATGGTATTGTGGTAAACTCTTGATATTTAGATTTTAGATTTTTCTCATTGTTTATTGATTTATGGCCATAATCTTGAATGAGAGTAAATCACTTGGGTAATTAAAAGTTGGTTTGTAATTCATAATTGACTAGTACGTTGGAGAGAGATACTTTTACATTATTGCAAGCAACTGTGATTGTCAATAGTTGTGGAACAAGTGAATATAAAAAACAAAATTCATAGTGCAGTTCTTCTGTAGTTTTCCACCCAAGTTGGATTTTCCATGTTAAAGTTATTTTAAATCTGTTTGATGATTGTGTGATTATTTATGTGCTTTTATAGCTTATTTCGTTGGTAATTAGTTTATTATTGATTGAATATTCCGCACTTTCGCAACTTTTTCTGAGGGGTTACCATATGTATCATGGATATGATTAGCTGAGCTTCCAACTCCATCTTGACAAAGAGATACTACGAACTATTTTATACTCAATTTTATATTGATGAATTTATTTTACAATGACTAACATTCTATAGCTATAGAAATCTACCTGTAACAAATTACAAAATATAAGATGGATTTTTTTTATATTGACACCTAAAATCTTCTCTAGTTCTTACTTATCTCTGGAGTCCATATATTTCCATGTTCACGCATAAGTTGGGATGAAAACCACCTCATCTCCCCCCCCCCCCCCCCCCAATACTACAGTGGGGCCCAGCCAAGAAGAGGGGCCAACAGGAGAAAATAATATGGTGGATTCCGCAAATACTGGAGATCTGATGGGCTTTTTTGCAAAAATCAGAGATATGAGCCTGGATAATGAAGATGAGGTCTCTAAATCAATCAAACAATTGGGTCTGCTTTCCATCATGTCTGGCCTAAATCATAATACCCTAAAGGAGGCAACAACAAGAATGATGGAGAGGATAGTTAGAGGTGAAAGTAGCTCGTGTGGAGTGAGGTCCCGCAGGCGCCAGCCTTCCAGGCTCCCTAAGAAGACAAGAGAGAGAAGACGAAGCTCTATGTTGGTAGAGGTCACTCAGGACCAAAATGAGTCTGCAGAAAGAGAACAGCAACTAGACCAGTCATAGGGAGAAAACAAAGTTGAGACAGAGGAGAAGAATGACTCACTACAGTCACAGTCCGGGCCGATACAATCCGATGATAGAGTGACACAACATATTTTGCCTTCTACCATACTGAGTAGGAGTAGAAGATTGGAGCAGAAACGGAGAGGAACTGTGTACCAGACGGAGATGTTGCATCTATGGCAGTAAAAAAAAAGGCTACCATATCAAAATTTGACCCAAGTACAGCCCACTTCGCCCTAGATATCTTTCATTTACTGCCAGATGATTTGTTACTTGAAATAACACACACCTACGACATAGACATAGGGGACACTCATAGTTCTAGGAGACAAATTGTCCATGATGAGAGGATCCGCAGGTTCAGAGGCCATAAACTGGGGAACATTAGAGGTAGAGGAGAGTTAGGATGACTCTCCAGTATTGGAGAAGCTTTATAGGTCTCTAGTTATGAATATTTTATTTTGGAATGTTAGGGGTTTGGAGGAACTATCCAAGCGAAGAATGGTATTAAAGACGTGTAGAAGAAGTGGAGGGAGATAATTTGCCTAAAAGAAACCAAATTGTCCGCATCAAGTGATACACAACTGTTGCAGCTGGTATCAAATCGACAATTTGAATTTGTAAACTGAGAGGCTAGGTGAGCATCAGGAGGTATCCTCATAGGGATCAATAAATATTCTTTCGACCTACTTGAGTCTCGTGCTGATAGGTTCGCCCTGTCGGTGGTCGTTAGAAGATCGGATCAGTGAACACAAATGGTTACGGCGGTCTACGGTCCAAATGTTGCCGAAGAGCGAATAGCCTTCTGGGAATAATTAAGAAGAATTAGGAACAGGAGGCAGATGCCGTGCGTCCTAGGTGGTGATTTCAACGTGGTCCGTTTTGCGAAAGAGATGAAGGGTGGGGACTACAACCATAGAAGTAGGCAGGAATTTAATAACCTGATTGGTGATTTGGGCCTTATGGAGATACCGTTAGAGGACAGAAGATTCATCTGGACAAACATGCAGTTGGATCCCAGCCTGGCAAAGCTTGACAAAGTGTTGGTTTCCGACAATTAGGACGACAAGTTTGCACTATTCTCTGTCAAGTCATTACATAGACCAACCTCGAAACACATGTCAATAGTCCTTAGTTCGCAAGAAAGAACCGTGAACAGGAAGAAACCCTTCAGATTTGAAAAATAGTGGTTAGAATATAAGGAGGTACATCAGTTAGTTAAGGAAAGTTGGAGGGAGTACACCCCATCCGTAGACGCGGCAAAATGGGTCAGTTCTAAACTGCGGAGATTGAAAAAATCACTAACTAGATGGAAAAGAAGATATTTTGCCCAACAAAGGCAAATCAAGGAGGAACTAATGGAGGAAATTGACACTCTAGAGAAAATCCAAGAAGAATCTACCCTAACGAACACCTAAAGGGAGGTCCTGAAACTTCGGAGAGATTAGATACGAGAACTTTACAGAAAACAAGAGATTAAGTGGCGACAACTCTCGAGGATAACATGGCTCAAAGAGGGGGACACTAACACTGCATTCTTCCACAAAGTCACCAACATGAGGAAGCGGATGAACTCAATTGATTCTTTGACAATAGGGGACAATCAGGTCTGCGACAAAGAAGAAATCAGGACATGCATTGATGGCCACTTTAAGAAGGTCTTTAGGAAAGATCGGTCAGAGAGACAACATTTAGTAATTGCCCGTGGGAGGACTCTCTCGAGCTAAGCTTTTTGGAGAGTGATTTTTCAGAGGAGGAAATCAAAAGAGCAGTATGAGACCTGGATTCTGAAAGAGCACCCGGCCCGGACGGATATCCAATACTATTCTTCAAGACCTTCTGGACAGTAGTGAAAGATGACATCTTCAGTCTCCTTCAGAAAATGCATGCAGGACAGGTTAGGATAGAGAGAATTAACTACTCCCAGATTGTACTCATTCCTAAAAGGGACGGTCCTAAGGAAGTCAAACATTACAGACTTATTGCACTTCTGAATAGCTCTTTGAAAATTATATCGAAAGTGCTTACAAATAGACTCTCACCCTACATTGACAGGTTGATTGGAAGATAACAAACATATTTCATTAAGGGAAGAAGTATCCTAGAAGGCATTACCATTACCAGAGAAGTGATCCATCAATGCAAACGCACAAAACATTACGGGTATCTCCTAAAATTGGATTTCGAAAAGGCATATGACACGGTGAACTGGAAATGCTTACTAAAGTGTTTAAAATTAAGAGGATTTGGGGAAAAGTGGATCAAGGGGATACATAGTTGGTTGACATCAGCTAAACTGCAAGTTCTCCTACATGGAGGGGGGTAAGAAATTATGTGTAGAAGAAGGCTAGGGCAGGGAGACCCACTCTCGCCATTCCTCTTTGTACTGCTAGCAGATAGTCTAAACAGGATGCTCTCAAATGCAAGAGTACAAGGAAAGATTGAGGGCCTCCTCAACAGCAGCACTGTGAAGTATGCCAACTTACAGTATGCGGACGATATGTTGATATTTGAAAATTGTGATATAAGCCACGCAATAATGCTGAAAGGGATTTTAAGATGCTTTGAACTTTGGACTGGGCTAAGAATCAATTATCACAAAAACTCCATGATCATGCTATCTGACAGTACCCTGACATCGGAGTTCATCCTAGCCATATTAGGGTGTAAGAAGGAATCTCTACCGGTAATCTATTTGGGCTTACCGATCGGGTATGGGAAGATAAGAAGGAGGGAGTGGTCCACATTGATTGATAAGAAGAGAAGAAACTCGATGGATGGAAGTCCAGAAGCCTATCCTTAGGGGGGAAGTTGGTCCTCCTTTATAGTGTTCTATCAGCACTATCTATATATGCTATATCAATGTTTATCCTGCCTTCTTGGGTTCGGGATAGAATAGATAAAATTCGAAAGAGATTTTTGTGGAAGGACTTATCCCATCCTTGTAAGGGATACCATCTCGTTTCTTGGGGTAAGGTATGTAAACCGAAAGAGCAGGGGGGGTCTAAGGGTAAAGAACCTAAGAACAATGAATATTGCTCTAATATCCAAGTGGTGGTGGAATCTACTGACACACTCCGAAGGAATGCTCACAAAACTAATATGGTCCAAATACGGACCGCGTCGGGGGTCATGGGCTACTAAACCAAGAAACAATTGCAACTTATCCGCGTTGTGGAGAGATGTCAGATCCATGTTTCCAATGTTTAGTCACAAGGTAAGATACAAAATTGGGAGAGGTCAACAGACCGTCTTCTAATTAGATAGATGGTGCACAGAAAGCCAGCTTCGCGCTCTGTACCCGAATATTTTCGAAACGTCGTTTAACAAAGAGGCCCTACTTAGAGATTATTGGAATAGAGAAAGATAGAGACCATTGTTTGAAAGATTCTTGGTACAAATAGTTGAGTTAAACAGTCTACACTCAACACTTATAATTGTCTCACCTAGACACTAAGAGCGGGACAAAGCATCATGGAGATTATCTGCTGATGCAGTTTCTTTGTTCGTTCAGGTTATAACTATCTGATTGACTGGGGGAGTCGCCTGGCCAACTGTAGAGATATATGGACATCGAAACTCCTGTTGAAATTAAGTATTTTCTTATGGTTGGTAGAGAAGAAGGCCATCTTAACCTGGGAAAATCTACAGAGATGAAGGTGGTAAGGACTGAGCATTTGTGCCCTATGTAGGAGTAACGGGGAGGACATAAACCATCTACTGGTTACATACCCCTTCTCTTCCCACGTCTGGACAAGATGTGCTACCTGGGTCGGACTACAAATGTACACAAATTCTAGAGAAGAGATTTGGCACAGGATTAGAAAAGACCCTCACAACAAACACCTAAGCAACATAGTAGTCGCAGCAGTGTGCTGGAACTTGTGGAGAGAAAGGAACAGTAAGATATTTAATAACTCTACCATCGCAGTTGATGACTGTATATGTAAAACTTACTATGATATATCACTTTGGACATGTCAGTTATCTGACAGAGAGAGTTTGCATTACAAATAAGGATAATGACTATATACAGGACGTCAGCTCAGCACAGGAGCGAATAAACACTGAAGAGAGAGGAATGGATTAGAAGAGACAAGAAGTCTATGTGAGATGTTGATCATATGACTAGTGATATACTTTTTCTTCTATTTTATATCTGACTGAGACTGCTATGTTGTACGGGCATAAGCCCAGGACTATATTGTTTCTTTTGCTTTCATTTCTCTACTAGTTATATAGCATATCGTTAATAGAACACGGAGAGGTAAATCTCGCCGCTTTCACTCAAAAAAAATATTATTGTTTGACTAGTGGTAGTGTTGGTGCTATTATTATCAGTATTCTATAACTACTATACTTATTGGTAAGGATGAGAATAAACAGGTTTATGGGTCAATATTTGATCAGTCCTATTCAAAATTTTAAATTAGATAAATAAAATTTTTATTTTTAATTTAAAATTTTGAAAAAAACTGACCAGAAACCATGGATGCGTCCATTATCATCTTATTAGGTAAATAATACGGTGCTTTTAACAAACGCAATAGATGTTTTGGGCCTCGCTTCTATGGGCCTCTACACAGCTCACAATCCTTTTCCTTAGGCAATGCTTGGGCAGTAGAGTGGCATAAATGTGATTTACAAACAAATCAAGGCGCATTTTCTGGCAAAAGACATAACCGAGACGGCAAAAGCGGAAACTGCCCCACCTCTATCGCACGGCTCGCCCGATGATATAATATATTTTCTACAAAATTCCCTTTGTCGAAGTGCTATTTTCTACAAAAGTTCCCAAATTATGTTTTTGCTCAAAAACTCTAAACAATTTGATTAATTAGATATTAAACCACCCCCCCCACCCCCCCCCCCCCAAAAAAACCCCCCTCTTGCTCCTAGATTTTCAGATTAATCCAAACTTTCATTAATAAATGTCAAACTCCGAATTTATTATTTAAATTTCACACTTCGAGTCCGTAGCAACATCAGTGAGAAGAAAACACACCGCACTCACTTGACGCGGATCAGTAAATTGTCACAAGCGTAATTAATTAACAAAATAAAAATAAGTCCCATTCGAAGAAATTATTCACATAACATAATCGAATCGAAAGCGGCGATTCCTTGGTAACAATGGCAAAGGCGTAAATAAGTAGGGGTTTGTTTTTTTATATCGTAGCAGTTACCTGACGTGGAAGAGGTCGGGGACCTGGTGGGCCCCGAGGTAGAAGTCGAGGGCGTCGAAGAAGGCCTGGTAGGCCAAGAGGTGGAGGCCGTCGATCCTCGGGTAGGGCAGCCGAGGCCTCGGCAAGGAGTCGCCGCCCCGGTGGCGGCTCTCCGACCTGAAAGCGTACTCCCTCCACGCCACGTGTCCGTGTCCATGGCCTCCGCCGCCGAGGGAGGTCAAGGACATGGGCAGGGGTACGAATCCGACGGAGGCCATGATGGGCTCGAGCTCGTCGTGGGTGAGGATGGGCCTGAACGTCCTCGTGTCCCACAGAGTCAGCTTCTTCGCCACGTCCTCCATCTGAAACCCTCCCCCCACGACTCTACTCCCCTCCACCATTTTTCTTGCTTTTTTTTTTTTTTTTTTTTTTCCCCTATTTGAATTTGGGGGGGGGTTTGGTTGGGTCGGACCGGTCGGTGATAGAGAATTCGAAGAGAAGAGGGGTGGACTGGTTTGATTTGATGATGAAGTGTACCGTTTTGGTTGGGGGAGGAAATCACGGAATGGCACGTGGCTGAAGGAGAGAAGAAGCGCCTTTTGATTTGATACGAGATTTTGATTTGATTTTGATTTTGATTTTGGGGAGTGAGAAACGATATAGTATCAGTTTTTGGCAACTGATTTTATGGGCTTGGGCTAGCCAGCTACATTTTTGGGCTTCTGTGCTGTTATTTTAGATTTTGATGCTACTAATTTGACTTTTGTCAACAAAATACTTCATGCCAGTGTACTCATTAACTAGGCTGAAAATAATAATAACAATAAATTGAAAAAAAAAAAAAAAACGTAAAAATGAGATATTCTGTAATCGTTTTTGTAATGTTGTCGCTAAAATCCGTGGGTCTCAGTACAAAGGAGGAGAAGTCCAAGCAGTGAATTATGAAGAAAATAAGAATCCAAACCAAGTTAAATACTTGCTAAAAATTTTATTTGTCAAAACTGTCATAATAAAATTATTGGACCTCGCTCTCATCCATGCATGCTAGAGCACTATCTCTATACAGAAAAGTGAGGGAAGGGGCTAAACTTCAACTAAGAGAAGTATCTGTATTCTCATTTTCTCTAACTCAGTGTTAAGTACACCTCAAAACAGTTATTACCATCAATGACGTAGATCGAGAACCCTATCGATCAAATATTATAATTGTTGTGTTCATACTTTTTTTTTTTTTTTTTTCCCTTTACACTCCCTATTATTCAGTTTGTGTTGGGCTCAATTAAACAAATTTCAATGAAAACAAATAAGAAAGTCAAATGTAAGGAGATTGCATTTAGCAAAAAAAATAATTTTGGAGATGATTGTTCCTCTAATAAGTTATTAGTGTAATAAGAAAACTATTTAACCTAAACTTTGTACCATGATAATAGAAAAAAGGAGTATATACAGGTTTGTCCCTTACACCTTTATAAATTATGATTTAGTCCCCAAATCTTCATATTTATAATTTAGTCTCCCAAATATTCTAACTTAATACAATTTAGTCGCTCTGTTAGTTTTTCCGTCCAAATAAACGACAGAATTTATTTTTTACTAAAATAATAAAATGACTAAAATACTCCTATGAAGAAAAAGGGGGGAAAATAGATAGATAGAAAAGAAAAATAAGGGGAGAAGCCAATGAACCCAATGAAGAAAAGGAGAAGAGAGGAGGAAGAGGGAAAGAGAAGAGATGAGGAAGAATGAAGAAAATGAGAAGAGAGGAGGAAGAGGGAATGAGAAGAGAGGAGGAAGAGAGAAAAAAGAATTGAGGATAAGTAAAATGGGAAATTCAGGTCAAAAATAAAATGGGCTAATGGAAGTTAGGGAGGAGGAATAAATTGTAGTAACTTAGAGGATTTGAGGGGCTAAATCCTAAATATAAACATTTGGGGGACTAAATTGTAATTTATAAAGATGTAAGGGACAAATCTATAAATATCCCTAGAAAAAAACGTAAAAGATTGTTTTATGTTTAAAGAGAAGACATGCCATGTGAATGCACTGATGGCATCGTACTTCAAATTCAAATGGACATACACAGGATTAAAAATTAATAATAATAATAAAAGAATCGAACTGGCTTTAAACACTATTATATATATAATTTTTCTGAGAAAGTGAGTTATAAAATGGAGTAGAAGAGAAAAATCTGCACTGTGATGATGAATGAAATTGCGGGGTATTTACAGATCTGTCACTTAAATCTTTATAAATTATAATTTAGTCTTTCAAATCTTCATATTTAGAATTTAATTCTCCAAATCTTTTAAGTTACTATAATTTAGTCCCCAGTTTATATTTTGGCCCAATTTTTCCGTTTTATCTCTGATTTTCTTAACTTAATTCCCCTTTCTTGTTCTCCCTCTCTTCTTAGTTTTTATTGGATTCCCTCCTCCTTTTTTTCTTCTTTCTCTATTCATTTATTAGGGTCTCTCTATATTGAGATCAAATGTATTATTCACTACTAAATGTATTAAACCGAGAAATGAATTTATCCAATATAGAGAGAGAACCCAATAAATGAATTTATATTGAGACTTAAATATTTAATATATTTAGTGGAGAATAATACATTTAGTTTCAATATAAAGAGGGAGAACCCAATAAATGAATAAAGAAAAGAAAAGAAGAAAGAGGAATCCAATAAGAACTAAAAAGAGAAAGGGAAGAGGGAAGGGGAATTAAGTGAAGGAAATTATGAGTAAAACGAGAAAATCAGACCAAAATATAAACTGGGAGACTAAATTATAGTAAGTTAAAGGATTTAAAATACTAAATTCTAAATATGAAGATTTAGAATACTAAATTATAATTTATAAAGATTTAAGGTGCAGATCTATAAATACAACTGAAATAAAACATGTCAGTAGAGATATTTTGATAGTATCATACAACTAAACTGACCTTCAAATTTGAGCTTTTGTCCCTCTAGTTTTCATGAGCCTACGACTAAGACAAAGTCCACGTGATTCGAATTAAAATACATCATCTTCTAGAAATTCCAACCCTTAGGGGAAATTCTAAATGCGCACCACACTTGACATTGTGAGCACCATCTGCCCCCTATGTTGTCAATCACTTTACTATAGGATGTGGGGCTCACTAAGTAAAATGTGGGGTCCATTTAGAATTTCCCTACTCTTAGAGTCCTAGTAGAGAAACAAACTACTGTTTTGATCAACTCTGGAGCTTGTTGGGCCATGCCAGAGGCGTGGATGGAACAGAGTCCTATTATGAGAATTAGGGCTGTAAGGCAAAATGTAAAATGGAAGAAGGGACAACTGTTCTAGCATAATAATGTTATTCTCCTTATTTCTCTTTAGTCGATGAGGCTTACACTCTATAAAGAATGCCTTTTCTATCAGTTTATCTAGTCACAAGCCATCGTTATTTTTTGTTGACACATTTGATTTGATTTGCTTTTTTGATTAATCTAACTTTTAACTCAATTTATCTTTCTCTAAAAAGGCTCATCTTCTTTTTTCTCAATATTAGTTTAGTATAGGATATAGAGGAGGAGAACAAAGAAAGAAGAATAACTAATACATAGTAAGGTAGTATAAACATAACTTGACTGGTATAGTACAAACTCCAGAGATAGACATAGAAGGTCATTTCATAATTTATTTTAAAATTACAAAGTTAGTAGGAAAAAAATATTATATGTAAGGATAAAATAATTTTAAGATAAATTTTCTTATTGTTATTTGGCACGGGAAGAGTAAATAAAGAAAGAGAAAGAGGAAAAAGGAAAAAGAAAAGATAATTTTTCAGTATAAACTAGATTGGTTATATATTGGGTTTAAACCTATATTGATCTTTGAAGTGAAATTGATAGTTTCTTTTTTGCTTGGATTCAATTAGTAAAGTCCATTTTCATCATCAAAACTTTAAGGAAGAATGAAGAGAAAAAAGGATGAAAATATTTACGAGCCTTCTTTGCAAATGAGGTCAAGGCGACTATCTCAATGGCCTAGTGGTTGGGTTGGCTCTGAGATGAAATTCCTGCTGCAAACAGTCACCAGATGAATAAAAGGGCCATCTTGTTATTATTCAAGATTTTTGCAATTTAGATTATATATTAGGGGTATTTAAAATGAACTCAAAAAAATATGTATTTGCAAATTGTTTAAATTACTCCATTTTTTTTATATTCTGCGGAACATTTTCCTATTGTTTTAAGTTTTCCTTGCTATTTAACAATAGTTAATTTAATCATAAAATATCTTATAGTATTAAATCTCTTCAACATAATAATATAAAAGAGGCTAATGAGCTTTATCTTTAGTGACTTATCCGTTTCCAATTTAGAAAAAATTCTGAGTTTGACTCACAATGACATTAGGAACGTTGCTAAAATTATGTGCGGATGAGTGTGACTAAAAAAAATAAGGGTTAATTACAGTTAGACCCCTCTGTAGTATTGGAGGTGTATAATTTAACACCCCTGAAGTTTGAAACTCTCAAAAAACTTCCTGGACTTAGTTATTTCCACTCTCTTTTTTTACTAAAGTGCACTCTTGTCCCTCAAAATTCTATTCTACCCCCATCCTTCCTTTTAACCAGCACACTCATTAAAGGGAGGGATGATGGTAGAATAGGAATTTGAAGGATAAAAGTGCAATTTAATAAAAAAGGAGAGCGAAAATAACTAAGTCCTGGGGATTTTTTGAGAGTTTCAAACTTCAGGGGTGTTAAGTTACACACCCCAATACTACAGGGGGTCTGACTGTAATTAACCAAAAAAATAATAATAATTTAAAAGAGTAAAGTTTTCTCAACTTAAAATATGAGCACTTAAATGAAAACAAAATATCCCCAACAGAAAAATGTATAAGAAAAAAATCTCATTAGGAAAAAAAATAATATTTTCAAGCATTTTATTTAGAAAATTATACAGGATGACATAACAAGCCTTGGTTATTTTGGGTGTCATAAACCTTTAATTAATAAATTAGTTTTTATTGTTTGGTTTGGAAGAAGATTTAGAGCAAAAAAAGTTGAAAGAAACTTATACAAAATGCTTTCTCTCTTATAATAGAGAAAAAAAAAAAAATGACTTTATATTTCTAGTTCATGGAATTATAGGTGAAGAGTGCATAGAGTTTGGAGAAAGTTTCTTTTTTTTTTCTTTTTGCTTTTTTTTTTAATTTTTTTTCTTTTTTTAGTTTGTTTCCATACCCAAGAAAAAAAAATTATTTCTTTTTCATTTTCTTTCCTATATATTTTTTTTTCCTTTCCCTTTTTCTCTCTATGTTTTTCTTTAATTTTCTTTCAAACCAAACATAAATTAAGGACAACTAGATGTTAGATAAAGTCAAATACTTATCAAATCAATCATAATAAGAAAGGTGATATTCTCTATCTGCATATGTGGAAATAATATTTTGAGATATACCATAGCTCTACCTTTTTAAGGATTTACTCCTATAAATATCCTCCACCCTCTATGATGAAGGAGGACGATTCTTCAGCCAATGGAGGGAAATCTGTAATTTGGACAGAGAGAGTGAACATTTTTGTGTGATTGTACTTTCTTATCATTTTATAAAAGATTTATATCTAAACTCCAATTCAGGACTCAATTTGGATAATGTTAAAAAAAAAAAAATCCAGTTGTTAGTTTTATAAATTCCTCGTAAATTAGAAATTCTAAATTATGATTTTTAAACGGAAACTAAACCAATTTAAGGGGGGAAAAAAAAATTCAGTTTTCAAAAACTAACATTCTATAAATTTTAAATAAAAAATCATAGATGTGGTTTCAAGAGTTGAGTTGGTCTTGCAATTTTAGCAGGTTGGGAACATGTATCATTTTTTACGCCGCAATTAAATATGCGGGTGGCGTAATTAAATACCCACCCGACAGGAATTGAACATGAATTGCTCTGATACCATTTCAATAGGAATTGAACCTGGATTGCTCTGATAACATGACCAAAACTCCGAAGTTATAATGAGAATTTAGAAAAATTATTTTGTATTTTAACAGAACTAGTCTGCTGATTGGGCAACAAATGAGGGTAGTAGAAGCTCCGTTGGCTATATACTAATTCAAGAATAACCTACTAATCTTTCCTTGTTAACTGAAGCAGATGCTTGAGGAATTTGTTCTGATACGTCGTTCGTGACTTTCCTCAACACAAAATGACGAGGATCTTTCTTGCTGCATTTCAACTATCCACAGAGTTAAATGTATTATAAACTAACCATATCATGTACTAATTCAAAAAATGCCTCTGAGAATAGTCTTCACCATCTTGTGCTAGAGCCCACCGACCACGAGCCAATCTATGATTATTATCATAAAGCAAAAGATAGGATTTTTTTTAATGGGCCGGAACGGATTCGGGCCCATCCACACGCAAATCCAAAAAAACAATGCAAGGAATAAAAAAAAAAAAAAAAAAAAAAAGAAAAAGAAAAAGAAAAATTTGAGCAATATGTGATTCCTTCCCTCGCACACACAGCATATCCGTCTCCTCACTGCTCTGCTCTTCTCACAACTTCCACCTCTCTCTCCCGCTTCAAAACCCTAACCATACAAAAAATAAATTTTGTTTAAAGTAAAAAATTGGCGCTTGCGTCAAAACTCCGGCGACCTCATCGGCGGCGGGCGTTGAGAATTGTTGTCGGCTCTCGGATCTCGGAGATCTGCACTGGTAGCCGCCGGCGATGTCGCTGCGGATAAAGGCGGTGGTGGACAAGTTCTTGCAGGAGCTGAAGGAGGCGCTGGATGCGGACATCCAAGATCGGATCATGAAGGAGAGGGAGATGCAGAGCTACATCGAGGAAAGGGAGCGCGAGGTGGCCGAGAGAGAGGCCGCTTGGAAAGCCGAGCTCTCAAGGCGTGAGGTAACTAAATTTTAATCTAATTTCAGAACCAGAAATTTTATGATTCGGTGGCTTTTTTTTTTTTTTTTTTTTTTTTTGAGATTTTTGAATCGATTTTTGTGCTCAGTTTTGTTGCTTAGATGATTTTATGTGGTTTTTTGATTTAATTGAACATAAAGACACAGGTTTCAAGTGAACCGGAAATGTGAATCTTCAAGAGATTTATTTATTTTGTTTACTGCTCAAGGTGGAGTGATTTTGTTTGATACCACAATAGTTTATGTGGCTATTGCAAATAATTTAGAATAATAATTTGACTTGCTATGAGGATTGGCTGAAATTGTTGTGATCAATAGGTGATTTCGTATGGCAAGGGTTAGATTGAAATGATATGATAATTTCGGAGCAGTCCTTTAGTAGTTCTTGTTGTTATTCTTGTTTAATAGGAACTTAATGAAAGCAATTAAAGAAAGAGATATGAGAGAAATGGTAACTTGTTATTCTTTTTTTCTATTATATAACCCTATCATTTTGATTAATATAGTTTGAGTTGGATAGACATTGTTATAATTTCCCATACTTTATCTTAGTTTAAAATAGAGATAATGATAACTTAATGTTTTGCCTTCGTTAGGTTACATTGCAAATAGTGTAATGCATAACTATTAAAGGACTTAATAAAAGCAATTAAAGAAAGAGTTGAAGTGGTAAATTGTGACTTTAATTTTTTTTTTGTTTTTTGTGTTTCTGTCGTTTTTTATTAATATAGTTAGAGTTGGAAAGAGATCATTCCTAATTTCCCATTTTTTACTTTGCCCCATTGTTTAAAATAGCGATAACACTAACATAACGTTTTGCCTCCATTAGGTTGTGTCGTAAATAGTGTAATGCATAACTATTAAAGAACTTAGTGAAAGCAATCAAAGGAAGAGTTATGAGAGAAGTGTTAAGTTGTTACTTCTATAATTTTTTCTATTATGTTCCTATCATTTTTATTAATATATTTGGGGTTAATTGCAGTGAGACCCTTTGGACTATAGGAGAATGTAACTTACTATCTCTTAAATTTAAAACTATCAGTTTAGTCTTGAACTCCTACCGCTATTAGTTAACAATTTGCTATTCTTATCTTTGTTTAAATCAAATTATATTTTTTAATAAAATTTCCAAATTATCCTCCTCTCCCTTACTAAGAACTCACCCAAAATATATCCAGAGGAGCGTAATATGGGGATATTATAAAAAAAATGAACTTTAAGTTAACCAGGGATGAGAATAATAAACTATTGGATAACGTTGTTAGGAGTCCATGGCCTAAACTGAGAGTTTAAACTTGAGGGATAGTAAATTATACTATTCCTATAGTATATAAGGTCTCACTGCAATTATCCCGTATATTTATAGTTGGAAAGACATCATTCTAATTTTCCATACTCTATTACCCCACTGGTTAAAATAGCGACAACGATAACGTAACGTTTTGCCAATCACTTTGCAAATAGTGTAACATATAACGAAAGTTATGCAACTTTCTATTTATTTAATAAAAATTAAGATAAAACTATATGTAATATTTTTTATAAATTGCAAAATAAATTTATAAGCCTAAAAGATTTATAAATCTAAAAAGATATAAAATATTTTATAATGCGTAAACTCCATTCTAAGTTTCTAATAAGTTTCAAGACAATTTTTGCTTTTATCCTTACAAATTATATTAAGTCCGATACCTAATTTTGGTCATCACCAACAAGAAAATATTTCAAATTTTTTTATTTTAATTTCATTCATCACCAATTAACAATGCTACAATTTATATTTTACAATGCTCAATTTTCTTATTTGTAATTGTTCATCTCAGCTCAACTAAGAGTTTACTAGAATTAATAAATAAGAAATTTCTACAACCAAAGAGAAATAACCACAAACAAGCAAGCAAGCAATTACAATTACTAAGCAATCCACAAACATTCAAACAAACAAAAAACATGCAATCAAATAAAAAAATTACAACAATCGTTTAACTATAAAATCACATAATCAGTAACAACCTGAAAGTTACCAAAAAAATAACAGCAAATAATGTGACATAATGTAACATAACATAATATAATGTAAAATAATGAAAAATAACATTGTTATGGTGCACTGAGTTATTTTCGATTGTGGATATGACTGACTTTGTGTTAGGTATCATAATGCAGTGTAACAGGTTTTATAATGCTTGATATTCAACATTGCTTTACTCTCCTTCTCCCTTCCTTCAAACATGCATATGAAGACACACAAGGAGGAGCTAATATGATTTTAATGAATATTTAATCAAGTATTTTATGTTTGTTCAAGTCTATTATCGTCAAATTGTCTGCCATATCAGTTACTTGGACTCATTGATATTCTTGACTTTCCTAGCATTGAACTTTTATCTTTGGGATATCCGTTACTTCAACTCATTGATACAGAAATGGGTACAATAAACATGAGTAGTCCCTTGGAATTGCGTTCTTCGGATCTCTTACATGGAATGAAACACATTTATTTTGTAAGTTGAAAGATTTTTTTTTGATCATGTAACTATAGAAAGATTATATTGATCTTATTGTATTCTTATATACATACATGTGTGCATATGTATTTATATACATTACTCTAACTATAAAATTTAACTGCAATGCACATCTCTCTTAGTTAACAAAACTCTTCAATTTTACTAATTTCATCTTCTTAAAAAACTACAGTTAAAAATGAATGTTCTACAGTTAAAAATAAATGTTTTTGAAATAGATTTCACACCGTCTTATTAAACTATTTTGCTTTTTGCCTATTTTTCTTTTTCTCAACTAAAAGAGTATTGCTTATATCTTCTCAATCTCCTTTCACTAGTTTTATTAATCGTGAGAAAATTAAACATGGGGCCGCTTTATTAATGCTAAAGGGTTGTTGAAAGGATAACTAAAAGTTTTATTTTCGTTCCAAATTACTAGTGTCCATCGTTTGGAAAGTGTGTTGGATCACATTACATTGGGGGTCTAATATTTTATGGTAGCAATAGTATTACTATTGAAACAGTCGAGCTGGTTATCAAATTTAGTGACTGAATTGCTTTTCCCTCCCAATCTACCCATTTTCACATTGAACTTGAGAAGTTGTCCTGAATCCACTTCCCTAATGCTTTGAATTCCAAATTGTCCATTCTAAAACTGGCAATACGGCTATCTTTATTGTGGTTATGCATCAATCTTTTGTGCCTCCATTGTTGAAAAATAATAAAGTACTTTTTCGCTTTCAAAATTGAAAATCACTGTACTCGAGAGATAGTTTAGATGTTTGTTACTGGAGTTGATTGCCTATTCAATGATTAAAAATAACGATAACTTTAACATAACTTTTTGTTTTTGTTAGGTTATGTAGTATATAACGTAATACAATGTAGGGTTTGTGATTTTCTATTTATTTAATTAAAATAAGTATAAAATTGTATTCAATAATTTTCTGAAATAAGAAATCAAATTTAAAAATCTTAGTAAGTACTATACAGTCATTTTAAAGGTGTAGAAAATAGTATAAGTTTCTAGCAAGTTTTACAACAATTTTTCATATAATTTATAATATGTTTGCAATTATAGTAAGAAAAATAAATGAATACTTAAAAGTTAAAAGTATTAACGTTAACATCTTCAATTCTTCATAGTTCATAACATACAAATTAAGTACTTGAATATTAGTCATACAAATGAAAATAGTGATTTTGTGAACAAGATCAAGTATAAACTATAATTAGATCATCCTCCTCCAAGATGTAATTGGCATTCTCCGGGTCGATATCATCCCCCTTCTGATCCACACCATGATCAATTAATTTTTCTTTGTCCATAGAAGATGCTACATAAGAGATACACAAATTAATAGGTTATAAGATACTTAAGTCTTTATAGTAGACTATTTATTTAAGAATGTAAGACTTGATAAATTTGATAATTACCCTTTGTTTTTTTGTTGTAGTATCATTTTCATATTGCTCGTATCCTTATCCGCAATGGTTAGAATATTTTGATTGCTATTAATTGCGGTGACATCTAGAAAATTTTTTGTTCCGATATTAGAATTATCCTCATCACGCTCATCTAGCCATCCAAGATTATCTGTAAGACAAGGTTCTTCACTCTCTATAAGCCATTCATTCTCGAGTGTCGCATCATCTATCAAAATTAGATCCGAATTTATTTGCTTTCTCCAAATATTGCTCTCTAAGATTAATATTATATATGACGTAAATAAGATATTGTAGATGTTCTTACTTCAAGTGACATCTTTCTTTGAATGTATATTCAACAAAGTTGTGAATTTTTATACGAGCGTGATGATAAATAAGTTATTTATCAAAATATAATATGTTAAGTTTTTAAATTTCATAATTTCTCAAAACTGTTCCAATTGCATTTACATTTGGAAGCACTAGTAGTAAGAGAGAGGATCCGAATTGCAAATTTTTGTAGTACTAGAACATCTTCTCCAAATTTTTTCCACCAAGCAGTTAAAATAGGTAATAGATTTTGAAGTTAAAAAATTAATGAATAACTTAATGATATTACTACACAGACATACAATGAAATCAATGAATTAGAATATAACATGAAATCAATGAATTAAAATATATCTGGACTTCGAGCATTCGTAGTCATTTGAGCTAGACTTCTGTTTATACTGATCCAACTTCATATCAGTTTGTGCATACTCATTGAGGTCGGGATCATGCATTGCATGTATCCGTGAAGGCCTCTTCTTACCTGTGGAATGTTGGAAAAAATATTACTACATACATTTTGGATTAAGAAAGTATGTCGCTGTATGGACCTATGCAATATATCTGTTCACCTCTTATCAATTATATTCCAGTAATGCATGTACATTGTCTTACTGCCACCACAGATCTCAACAATCTTTTTCTTGCAAACTGTCAAGCATCTCATACAGAAAAGGCATAGAAAACCTAACATCCAAATCCTATCTTTGGCAGTACATAGACCAGTGGAAGTATGGTGCTAAAGCAAAATAGAACATGGCCCCAGAAACTTCTACCAGACAATGTTGTTTTTTTCATTGCATTCGGTTTTTGGCCAAACACTCTTATTAAATTCATCAAATACAAACATTTTTCTCAAAAATTGTCTTAATTTATATAGTTTTTTTAGAGTAAAGAACGATGTAGCGAATCGAGTGATGGCCGTCTTAGAAGTTCTTTCCCTTTGTGTATGTCCACATAAAACTTTGAACCCAACAATGGTTATAAATGAATTGTATGATACCTTTTGCCTTTCAAATGTTTCCTTATGAATCTTTATCTTGTCTATATTTTCAAGCATCAAGTCAATACAAGGAGCTGCATAAGGAGTCTAGTAAAGACGTTTATTTGATTCTATAAGCTTTGTACCCGCATTGACATAAAAAGTGTATTTGTCCGTGATTACTTGTATAATATTTTCTCTCCAATCTTCTCAACAAGCTTATCAAGGCACTCCCATGAGTGAGTTCTAGTCTTGAACTGAGCCGATGTATTGATAGACATAAAAGAGTCCTCTTAGGTGAATTTATAAGAAAGTTTATTAAATTCCTGCACTTCCTATCAGACCATCCATCTGATATCAACATGCACTCATATTTCTCCCAAGTCACCATATGCTTCTCCTTAATCTTATCAATGGCCTTTATCTTGGCCAAAAGAACTCATGTTCTTATCTCGTAAGGGGATGATTGCTTCGAGCCAAACCTAAAGTTGCCAATTGTTTCGATCATTTCCTTTCAATATGGACTATTCAAGATGTTAAATGATAACCTATTTATGTAGATCCATCTTCCTAATTTTTTAGACAATCCTCTCTTGCCTCCTTTAAGGAAGTCTTAAGGATCGATTGACGGGCTTTAAGATTGACATATTTATTCATAGCACCTAAAGTTCGAGGCTAAGAGTTGCTTTCGGCAGCGCTTTCAAGTTCTTGGCTTATTATTTCAGCTTCTGGTTCTCTCATTCTCCTAATTTTATGGCTCAGTGATGTCTTTTTCTTTTCCAATTCCGTGGAGAGTAAAGCATCTTTACATGCTTTCTTTTCATTTTGCGGGACTCGCTCACACATTTTAACGCTATTCTTGTACCAGCCAAATGATGTTTCAATCTAGTAATCCAGCAGTTATAAGATGATTGCAATATACCGGTATTTGCAATAGAAATAATTATTTGGTTCATTTTCTTTGTGAATTCTCTATTCTCTTACTGGATCCATATTTTTAGACATGATTCTTCCGATTATCAAACAAAACACAATTCTAACAAATAATTCAACAATTTACTTCTAGTTTCAATGATCTACGCAAATCATTTACTTTTTTTAGTAAGAAAACAAGAATTAAAAATTATTTTTTTAAACTTGTATGAATAAACATACATGTCTAGCAATCAAGCCTCATTTCAACACACGCATTTCAACACACGCATGTACACGTCCTAGACTCTAGTATTCTTTTGTATGCAAATTATAGCATTGAAAAGCTTGAGGATAAGAGATGCAGGCCCTTAGGGCTTGTACTCATCTACTGTAGCGCAATACTGTAGAGGAGGATATATGTCATTCAGAATTTTCAATGAGAAAAATAAAGGAATTCAGAATTTAGAATTCATGCTTCCAAAGAGAAGATACCAGTAATGGGAAAAACAACAATTTTGAATATTTTGTTTTTGACCAAAAAAACAATTCAACGTGGTAGCTGGTTGAATTTTTGAAGGCATATAGAACCAGCCCACACAACTGTAAATATTTAGTTTATAAGTTTATTATGAATTTTCAATGGTTCAATAAACAAATCATTTAATAAATTTGTTCAATATGATAACAGTAGGAAAAACTAAATTATTCAATAGTTTTAATATGCTAATAATAGGAAAAAATTTTGGTTTGGGAAACTTGTTGAAGTAGGAATGAGAGTGTAGAAGGCGCTGAGGAGGGTGACGGAGGCAGACAATATGTCAGAGGAGGAATCGAATCTCGATTGGAGTCGTAGAAGGTGCCGAAGATGGAGTTGGAGTATGGTCAGAGTTTTAGAGGGTGCAGGAGGTGGAATCAGAGGTTGATTATATTTGGGTGTTGGAAAAGGGAGTGGTAGAGGGCTTTGAAGAAGGAATTTGAGTCGAGGAGGTGGGGTTGTTGATCCAAGCAAGTGTCGAGAGGCTTTGATCGGAGACGAGGCGCAGTGGGTGTTACATCATGAAGTGGGTGATGGCTTCAGAGAAGAAATCAGAGTCGGGGGGCATCATTTTGGAGTCGGAGAGGGAGAAGGGAGTACAGGGGGATGGGATCGGGGAGGGGAGCCAGAGATGGATGGCATTAGGTGTGAAAGAGGAATTTGGGCTCGAGGATGAGTTTTTTTTGTGAACTTATATATGAAAAGCACTTTGGGATATAACGAACACAATATCACATTACGCCATTACGTAAAGTAACATATGTTTTTCGGAGAAAACGACCTGCTTTGTTGCATTGCATTATTTTCTGCTATTAAGAATAGGGCAGCCTTACTCCATTACGTAACACATTTTTTTTTACACTGTCTTACCATTTGGAAACTTATATATTTGTGGCTTTCACAAGGTAATTAGGAAAAGTCCATGTATAAATATTTGAAGTTGTTAGGAATAGCTGAAATATTTTTGTCAAACAGTTTGTATGGCAGGTAGTTTGTATGGTGTGAATGGTACTAGAGTGATAATTTCTAAGAAATGTTGAAGTAGCTCTTGTTGTTATTCTTTTTTAATAGGAATTTACTGAAATAGCTGAAAGGAGAGAGAAAAAGTGAAAAATAGTTACTTTAGTCGTTTTTGTTTATTGGAATCTATTGTGATTAGTAAATTTGAAACTAGAAAGAAATAATTATGTTGGCTGGTCTTAATTGTCACTTTATATTGTATTATTTTTTCTTTCATTGAGTTTTCATCTTTTATAAACTTAGGATTGAGGAAGAGATTGCCAAGTTGAAAAGCACTCGATAGTTTGGGACAGAGGAGAGAAAAAATTTGGTTCATTTTATGATAAGAGATAATAAATAGGGTGGAGAGATGGAGAGTGTGTTGAATTGAATTATTAGAGAGGGAGGGAAGGAGGGGATTAGGGCAGAGCTTGAAGGTAAGGGCCTAACATAAAAAATTAACAAAAAATTAAATTAGGTGGAATATTCTGTGAACTATGGCCGGTACTTATCTTGAGTGAGTTAAGTAATGTAACTTACTGGTTTTGGAGGATTAATATAAAAATATGAAGAATTAGAAGACTAATATCTAAATATGGAAGAATTAAGATGCCGATATAAAAAAAAACTCGTTAAATAATAAAGATTGCTTAATTACTCTTTAAGTTTCTTCAGTTTTTAAGCTTTTTATAATTATACATAAAGAGCTTAATGCAAGGGACAAGAGAAATGGTAAATACTAGAACTACACCTGTAAATGACTATCTAATTATCATATGCCATGACTAAATTCAGATCACAAATAAATCTTTCACTAACAACCAAAACCAACAAAACTTAGGCTCATTCACATTCATGATCAAGATTCTATTTTGCTTGGACAAGTATCTGAAAACAAGTTATAAAACTACCTAACTATATTAAATGTCAACCAAGGTAAACTATAACTAAAAGTTTGTATTAAATAATATAAAATAAGAAATAAATTGATTGGGTCATCATGCCTTTCTTGTTGATCCTGAGTCGGTCGCGACGTTTTGTATTAACTGCGTATCAAGCATGGACATTTCGTATTGACCGTGATTTGGACATATATATTTCGCATTGACCGCGAGTTGGACATGCCAAATCCGTGTCCGACACGTATTGGATATCTGTCGTGCACGAATCATAGCCAATATGGATATGAGATATGATTTGGCATGTTCATACTTCATAATTGAGGACTAATTTGGGCACTTTAATGTTCGTTCCTTGATATTTCTTAGATGACATCTTTATGCCCATCTAATAGGAAGAAATGTTCTATATAGGCTATAGCCAACAAGAATTTGATTCTTAAAAAAAACTATTCAAATAGGAAAGTGGTAAAATGAGAGAAAAAGTTGCAATGCTGACAACACATATGGTTGATGAAGAATGTGGAACACTAAAGAAATAAGATGCTATATGTAGTGACTTTGTTTACAGAAGTATTAAGAGTCAAGCCTGAAGCCTGGCTTAAGATCTCTGATTTGCCATGTACCCTTACCCGGTGGGAATAGAGGCAATTCAGGCTTGAGAACATAACTGATTAATGCTGATGCCTAGTGAATTAGGGTGGTAGGCCACATCCTATAATTTTTTTTTTCTTTGCAGTGTAGCTTAAGTATATGACAAAGATTTGTGTTTGTTTATGTAGTGGATTGCCCTGTCAAACAATTTGTAGGTAAAGTCTGCTCCCAGATAAATTGCTAGTACAATCTATAGCTGTGCATGTCTCATGCTCCCTTGGTAAGTCTCTAGATCACACTGTAAACAAGTTTAGATTTCCAATTCTGGCACAGTTGAAGTTGGAAAGTCTCTAGATCAGCCTGTAAACAAGTTTAAATTCCAATTCTGGCACAGTTGAAGTAGAAGAAACCAACTCTCAAAGGTGTTCTTTAGAAAACTTGTAGTTGTGGCAGACAGGTCCGGCCTAACCTTAAGGCCACAAAGAAAGTTGCCTTGGTTCTCACTCTTTAGGAAGGCCTTTATGTTTGACCTCACTAAAAAGCCCAGCACCTATGATAGAGATTTGATTAGGATTTGATTAGAATTTGGTTAGATTTGGTATTATCTTGTTGCATTAGGATTTGATTAGATTTGATTAGAGATTTGGATATATTTGGTATTTTGTTACTTTATAATTCTCTATATATATGGCTTGTAAAACCCTAATTTTGAATAGAGAGTGAAATAAGATTTCTTTTGAGAGCATGTGATTTGCTTTATCCAATCTTTCCTCGAGTGATTTGTGAGAGAGTGGGCATGTTATTCGCCTGAATGTGAGGTCCAAACCCTAATTTATCCTCCAAAACCCTAAGTTCTTCCCCAATTCATCCACTACAAATCCTAAATCGCTACCGTCCTGCATCAAATTGGTATCAAAGTTCAAGATCCACATCTTCAGGCAGCAGCAGCGCAACACCAAGCAGCAGCAAGCAGCAGTTGTTCCAGACCCGTTAAGGAGAATCCAGATCTGTTAAGGGTTTTTTAGGTGATTGTAAAGCCATTTGAAGCCCGGTTCGCATCAGATTCGAGATATAATCGACACATTCCAATTTTGGTATTTTCTGAACTTAATTTAAATATGAGATTCATATTTTGTGGAAAATACATCAATACTGATGTTGATTTCAAACAAGTAGAGTGTGATATATATGATGCAGTTCCATATTTTTATGGTTATAATGACCCTAATGGTTATGAAAATTGGAAAAACAATTTGGAATAATTTTTCTGTTATTTTTCTGACTTCAGAAATACAACTATGCTAAATTGAAGTTGGTTGGAAAAGGTTCTTATTGGTACCTCAGCAATTATAAATCTTGTCCAACTTGGAAACGGTTGCACGCATCTTGTTTTTAAACAATGCTCTAAATGTGAAGGATATGGACACTCTGCTCACCAGTGTCTATCTATTAAGTGTTCAGCCTGTAGAGAATTTTGGCATTATGAATATCAGTGCCCTTCGAAAAATACAGTTATCGACACATCAGCTTCCGAGAATTTAAGTGATTATATTATAGTTGAAATCGAAGCCATTATAGAGCCCGTCACAAATCAAAAAGTTGATTTGGTTTTTCTGCCAGAACTAACTACAGAAACATTTATTTGCTATGTTCATGAGTATCGTGTTTTCAGTGACTTTTCAGCTCACTTTCCAAGTTCTTCATTTTCTATAGAAGCGCAAGATTTTGATTTCTCTTCAGACCTTCTACAATTGTTACTGTTGCCATCATGGAAATGTCAGATAGCATACATTTGGCTTCCAAATTGTTCGATTTTCTTATATTTAATTCGGTAGAAATGTTTGCCAGATCTCGAGAAAATTGACCAATTTCAGTTGACCGTACTTGACTTTCTTCTTATCGCTATTCACCAGGTGGTGAATATTTCCAAGCGCGGGAGAATTGATAGAGATTTGATTAGGATTTGATTAGAATTTGGTTAGATTTGGTATTATCTTGTTGCATTAGGATTTGATTAGATTTGATTAGAGATTTGGATAGATTTGGTATTTTGTTACTTTATAATTCTCTATATATATGGCTTGTAAAACCCTAATTTTGAATAGAGAGTGAAATAAGATTTCTTTTGAGAGCATGTGATTTGTTTTATCAAATCTTTTCTCGAGTGATTCGTAAGAGTGGGCGTGTGATTCGCCTGGACGTGAGGTCCAAACCCTAATTTATCCTCCAAAACTCTAAATTCTTCCCCAATTCATCCACTACAAACCCTAAAACGCTACTGTCCTGCGTCAACCTATCTATAATCTGAGTCAGCACTCAACAGCAAAGCCCTTTGCAGTTTGGTGAAAAAGAAAACCCAACCTAATAATACATTGAGGTTTATCTAAAAATTAATAATAAAAAAAACAACAGGAAAGGGTGTCTAGATTTTGGTTTTGCATTGATTGATTTGTAGTTGATGGACTGCTACTGTAGTGCCCAATTCAATTTCAAAGCGAACCCACTTCGCCTAAGAATACATTGAGGTTTATCTAAAAATTAATAATAAAAAAAACAACAGGAAAGAGTGTCTAGATTTTGGTTTTGCATTGATTGATTTGTAGTTGATGGACTGCTACTGTAGTGCCCAATTCAATTTCAAAGCGAACCCACTTCGTCATTTGTCACTGGTGGCGCCTGCATTGTGGCTCGGGCACCAAGGTCATAGTTATGGTGAAGGAGGGTCCAATTCCATCGTGGTTAGGAGAGGGAGAGAGAGAGAGAGAGAGGACGACTTGCAAAGGGTTTCAATCTTTTAGTATTTCAGGTTATTTCACTTTTTGCCCTTTCCATCAAACTTTCTCATTTTTTTATTCGAATATTTACTTGCTATTTTCGAATTATAATATAGGGGTATATTGATACTACCATTTCATCATCATCACTATTATTTTGATAAGTTTGGAACTTCTAGCTGCTATTTTTTTTGTTAAAATTGGTTTTTTTTTTGTTGGAAGTGAATAATGTCAATCTAGATAGGTATGTTTGTGTCACATCTTGTATGCATAAAGTTAAATTAGATTTTGCAGCTTGTTTGTTTAATCTACTAGTAATTAGGTTATAGGCTTCAACTCTGCAAACCATTGTGTATGAACAACTTATTTTGTTAAGTCCCAACACTTGGAACGTGGTTTTCTAACATGATGCCAGATATGAAGGGAATTTGGTCTTCTTGGTAAATGAAGGAGATATAGGATGGTAAAAATGACAAGAAGAATGAATATCAATAAACTTATATAGGTTGTAGCTGAATAGCCCCAATTTCTCATGGTACGGTCCTGGTGCTAGATCCCAATGTTCAAGAATGCGTTTTCAGTATGCGTGCGGTCCAGGACCGCATAACGCATAATCGGATTATGCGCCGATTATGCGAATTACGCGGAATTATGCGGAATATTAATATTCTAATATATATTAATATAATAATAACAAAAAAATGGATATATTAATGCTATAAAACTCTAAAAAATTATAAATAATAACCGTAAGCATATAAAATGAATATAAACTGACTCTACATAAGGAATTAAAAAGATAGAAAGACTTATCTCTAAAGTAACTAATGGCTGCAATATCCATAACCATTGATGACTGATGGCTGCAGTATCCATATCCATAACCATTTTAAAAGCATACAAATTATTGAATTAATACAGAAGATGGTCACGCTTGCTGCCAAATCCAGCAAATTAACCCCAGCCCTAAAAGCATACAAAATATTAATTTCTAATCAGAATATTAATTTCTCCACCTGCTGCAATTCTGCAGCTGCAAGTTTGGACCAAATTTCACACCAAAATTATCGCACCAAAACCCTAACCCTCAAACTATCGCACCAACAGGAAATAATACCCAAAAAACATAAACTTCAAAAACCCTAAAAAAATTCCAAAATCCTAATTGTAAAAATTATTTTACCTGCTCAGCGTCGCCGGAGAGCTCGCCTTCAGGACTAAAGCTCCCGGAGGAGATGTCGCCGGTGAGATCGGAGAGGGGAAAGGGCGAACGGAGAGCTAGGGTTTCTTCGTTCGCTGAATTGGAGACTCGACAGCTCGGGAATCGGGAGAACAGATACTCGACAGTTGGTTTGGAGTGACGATCGCCGGAGGAGATGTCGCCGGTGAGATCGGAGAGGGGAAAGGGCGAACGGAGAGCTTAGGTTTCTTCGTTCGCTGGTTTGGAGACTCGACAGCTCAGGAGTCGGGAGAACAGAGACTCGACAGCTAGTTTTGAGTGACGATCGCCGGAGGAGAGGTCGCCGGTGATCGGAGAGGGGAAAGGGCGAACGGAGATAGGGTTTTTCGCTGGTTTGGGGACTCGAGGTCGGGATCAGGGGGGTTTTTGGTTCGAGGGCTGAAAAAGAGAGTTTTTATTATGTTGGTTGCGGGTACGGGTCGGTTTCAGGCGATTTTTATGTATTCGAAACCCATTAGCCCTTTTTTACCGCATAATCGTATGCGGATTATGCGGGCGCATAATCCGCATAACCGATTATGCGTCCGCATAATGCGCTGTCCGCATAATTGACCGTTTTCTGATATTTTTGTGCGTTCTGGGTCCGAAAACGCATATGCGCCCGCATAGGGCGTTTTTTAGAACACTGCTAGATCCAGATAAACTGGTTGCATTGGGTCCAAGACTGTGCTCAGCTAAGTTGTATTGGGTTTTACGTCATTAATTCAACTGTGCTCGTCTGCTCTTGGCCAGGTGGAAATTGGATCAAGTTTCAGCAAGAGCTGTTCAGAGATAACCCCAAAAGTCGATCTAGTAATTGCCTCAATCCCATATTCATATATAATATCTTAATTTTGTTCAAGTGTCACGAGCCATTAATGAGTCAAGAAACCTATGGGATCAATTGGAGCATAATTAGGTATTCAACTTAGAAAATTTGATTGCTATGTAATGAGTATCTTGCTTATCTTTTCTGTTATTGGTCTTATCCCCCACCAAATACGATTTGTTAATCTTCACGGGATTTTCCATAAGAACATGTGACATTCAAATATTTATGACACATGTTTGTCCCCATCTTTTGATGGGGACCTGGTGAATTATTATGTGGTCAGTCAAGAAAGACGTTTATAAGTAGCTAGCACCAGAAAGAGTTCATTATGTTGATATCTTGTCTTCAATTTCCTACTTTGCCTGGTATTCTTTGCTGAGCTGTTTTGGCCTGCATGTTCACTCCCTGCCACATTAACACCTCTACCTATTCTATCTTTCACAAGCCCATCTATCATAATAAATTAGTGCCCCAATTCCTGAAAATTACTTGAGATAAGGTAACTTCTAGAGAAACATCTATGGGACCATTTCTCAGCCTCAAGAACTAATGCTGGAATATGTTCTTTATTTCCAGCCTAATCCGATTTACCCAACACATGAAGATTGATGGCCCATATTTGTTTGGACCAACAGGCAATATGTTTGCAACTTCTATTTATCCTCTGTGTGAAAGGTTCTGTCAAATTCAGCGATGATGACATGCGAAAATTCTCATTCTTCTACCACATCTTTTGCTTCAGTTGATGAACCTATTCGTAAGCCGGATGCTAACTTATTTGTCATGGAACTCTCTGGCCATGTATGTGTGCCATAAACATACATACATACATATACATACATACTTATATATGTGTGTGTTTGTGTATAGAAGAGCTACCAGCTTAGATAAGTTACATGAGTTCGCGGCGTAAAAATAATGATTCCATTATGTTTTTTAAGATTTTCTTGGATCATGATCTCCACCTCTTTAACTTCTTTAGGACCAAATTGCACGAGTTTTTAAGTTTATTTGCCCTTCAGTCAAGTAGATACTAGATGTTATATATATTAATAACTGTTAATTTTATATCTACTCAATAGAAGGTCAAATCAATACTAAAGCTTAAGAAATTGCGTACGAGTAAACACTATGGGTTTAGATTATAATAAAAAAATATTTTTTAAAAAATATCAGAAATAGTGGAAATGGACTATAGTGCAGGTAACTTATATGAGTTATCAATTCAGTTCCATTGTTCTCATATATATGTGTGTGTTTATATATATATATATATATATATATATATAGAGAGAGAGAGAGAGAGAGAGAGAGAGAGAGAGAGAGAGAGAGAGATTACAAACTTACCATTATTCTTATATATATTTATGTTATATCATTGGAACTTGTTGAAGGTGTTTACCAATTGCTACTCTACTTAATTTAGCTTGCGCTCAATTCTAATTATGCATTCTTTTCTAATCCTTCTAATGGCCACCAATAGGGTAATAGCTAGGGCGAGATTTTGGTTGGATCTATCTTGCCCTGTAAATCTGCTCTATAAACGAGAATGAAGATAAGATAGCAATGTATTTAGCTCTTGGTATTCAAAATTGTTATAAACTTGTACCAGCTGGATGGTCAATGTCTTCGGCCCATTAAAATGATGGGATAGAGACGTGTAAAAAATATTTGAAGATCTCATTAGACAGTTGGTAGAGTAATGAATGATATATTGTAGAAACAACACCTATCAAGAGAATATATTTTATGGTGTCAAAGTGAGGGACAAGTTTATAAAAATATTAAAATCTGTTCATTACATAATTATCGCCTTTTGTTGTATTTGCCTTCTTTCACTCTTCCTCGAGTGATAAGGACCCTTAGTGAAACTTGAGCCCACCATTTGAAGACAATTGTCAATAAATTGATGAAGAGTTGTTGGAGTTCGTGGATTATTTACTGTATTTAAGTTTCCAACTATGTTCCTCTAGTCAGTTACTGCAGCCGTATCTTTGAAAGTATTGTTGGAATACCTACGTTGTAATTAAACATGTCTCAGGGTAACCCTAAGTAACCCTATACTTTTAGCCTATCTAATTATATATTTGGAATTATTCTTTTCTATCCTAGTGCCCCAAAGCCAAGTTTAGGCTTGACAAAAATAAAACCACTTAAAAAGAAATAGGTTTTCACTGGAAATTGAGCCCTTGACCTCATGATTCTCAATTGCAAACCTAAACCACTAGGCTAGCTTTGTTGGTTGAATATGAAGAAGGGAACAAACTTGTTAAATTAGAATTCTTCTTTTTTTCTCCTCCACTCAACCCATTTCCCCTCTTTTCTCTCCATTCACCCAAACCCACGGTTCTCTCCATTCACTTCACACTTGTTCCCATGATCCCACCTCCACTCTCATGAGCGCCCCCTTCATCTATAAATAGGTCCTTATCCCCCAATCCAAGTTTACATCATGAAAATCCCACTTTTAAACTTAAAACTAATTCAACTCATCTCTCTCTCTCTCTCTCTCTCTCTCTCTCTCTCCCCCTCTCCCCCCCTCCCTCTACTGCTTCGTCGGAGCTGCCGCGGTGCTCCAACCCCTTGTTGGAGCACCGCCGCTGCCGACCATCTCCTCCTCTTTGGTTCCCTCTTCTATTTTGACATAAGAGATGAACTCCTTCATATTTTATTTTCCTTTATTCCTTATTGGATCCTAAGTTTCTTTTAGAGAAAACCCCAATCAACTTAAATATTGAAACCATTAACTTAGGTATGCATACCTTATAACCCATATAACTTACATGCTCAACCCTTTAGTTTATATACTCGACCCATAACCCAATTAACTTAAGAATTCCAAACCCGTTAAAGTTTATTAACTTAAATTTGATTAAGTTTTAAATGTCGAAAAAAATCCTTTAAAATCATTAGAAATCATGTTATTCATATATTAACATAATATACTGATTTCATTTGTAGATTTTACCATTTTGTTATAATTCAAGAGTGTAAGTGAATTTTCTCAGACTCACTAAGTCATACTATTTTTAATATAGAACACTTTTGATCATGTCTTAAATCATATAAGGAAATTGTATCTTTTATGAAGGAAATTGTATCTTTTATAATATGAAGGAAATTGTATCTTTTATAATTATATGAAGGAAATTATATCTTAAATCATATGAAGGAAATTGTATCCTTTATAATTAATCCATAAATAAATGTAAATGACATTGTGCTTTACTTTGCAAATTGTTATTACCTTGATCACGTTTAAATGGAATATCAAACTTTATGTTGTGTTTTACATGTTTAAAGTGGAGGAATTGCAATATTGCTAGAATTAAATGAATATGGTTTAAACCTAAAGAATACTGAATTATTTATCTGACTGGTGTCTAAAGAATGTAATCTTGATTTGTAGTGGTTATTTAATTAAGAAATGCATAGCATAGAAAATTTCCAACGGACTTAAACTTTTCTGACTATTCGTTAATTGATCATGATTCTCGGTAATTAAATAACTAAATTATAATCTGATTAGAATAACGTTAATTGATACTGAAATGATACTGAAAGATTAATGAATAGGACATTGAAATTGTACTAAATGAATGATAGTTCAAGAATATTAAATTGATACTATTTTTAAAATGATTGAATGATATTGAATGGGGTTTGGAAATAAATTGAAAGATGGAAAATTTACCAAGTTGTTCACTAGATGGAACATGCTACACGACCAAAGTGTCATATGGTCAAAATGTCACAGGTGGTGCTCACCTCTTGAATATATGGGAGGCATCTCTAGAATTTTTAGGTGCCACATATAGAATTTATGAGAGCCACCTCAGTGGCTCTAGAACCTACGAGAGCCACATTGATAATTTGTGAGCATCAATTAATTGAAGCCTCTATTCTATCTATTATTTTCTAATATCACATGATATTATAGCCTCAATGTTAACTTAAATTGTTGTATGACAACCTACCTAATGATAAATGGATATATTACAATTAATTAGATTATCATCATTAAGACAGTTGAATAATTGATACTTGTATTAGAATTAATGTTGCATTAAAATATTTTATAGTTCAATCATGTATCTATTCTATATATATTATGGTCACAATCTAACGACTTAGGTGTGCATACCCATACCCATACTTGAGGTTGATCCATCAGAACTAACTTGAATATGAAGTACTACAAGTAAGTTGAAGCCCAGTAGAACACTACTGATATTTTCAGACTTATATATATCTATTTTAGATTTGCTTCCATTTTGAAATCGTTATCCCTTATTTTTAGTTGTTTTCCTGTCATTTCGTCGTATTCCCTTTGTTTTTCTGTTGTAATCAAACTTGTTTCTTAAAAAAAGGTTGGATTTCTAATAAAAGATTGCTTGCTATCACTGAGTATTATTGTGGCAAATTTAGTGATATTGTTACGAGGCTTAGTGAGTATATTATCGATGAAGCTACTCTGTATTATGGGTAGGGGGGATTATCTACACTATATACAATGTAATATTGGTTTGATATTGCCAACAATACTCCCGATATTATCAATTTTGATACCATTTATGACTGGCATTGCCGACACTGATTTTAATTCCCATATTTTAAACCTTGTTTGAACCCTTAAGTCTCATTATCATATGTTAAAACCTCATCCAATGTTTCCTAATAGTTTAAGCCCGTTTCAGTTCCTCAAGTTTTTTTTCTTTTTATTTTCTTCCTCAAATCCAAGAGAAAATGAAAGAAAAGGAAAGTTGAGAGAAAAAAGAAAAAGGGAGAGAAATTTTTGCATAAATTTTCTTATAATTTTAGTCCCAAGATATTTTTAATTTTTATGAAGTTTGAACCATTTGGTTATTATATGCTTAATTATTTAAAAATTAAAAATTATATCAATAATATGTAAATTAATATTAAAATTCTCTATAGTTTAATTAGAATTATATTTTCCTTTTAATTTTCTATTGAGCAACCAAACATAATAA
This sequence comes from Dracaena cambodiana, assembly GCA_036321105.1. Classification (NCBI taxonomy): domain Eukaryota; kingdom Viridiplantae; phylum Streptophyta; class Magnoliopsida; order Asparagales; family Asparagaceae; genus Dracaena; species Dracaena cambodiana. The sequence continues at coordinate 26,997,379 of JAYEPQ010000008.1, read as the reverse complement.
ACTACTTTTTTCTAAAATTTTCTTGAGATTTTCTTTTTTATTTTCTTTCTAACCAAACATAAAAAAGAAAACCAATTTCCATATCCTTTTCTTTCCCTTTCTCTTTCCCTTTCCTTTTCTTTTCTTTTCCTTCATTTTCCCTCAATCCAAACACAGCCTTAGGCTTTGTTTGGTTTGAGGGAAAATGAAGGAAAAGAAAAGAAAATAAGAAAAAAAAAATGTTTTCTATTGTTTGGTTTGAGAGAAAATTTAAAAGAAAAGAAATATTTTCTTACTAATCAAACATCAAAGAAAAACCAATTTCATATCTTTTTATTTTTCCTTTCTCTTTCCCTTTCTCTTTCTTTTTCATTCTTCCATTTTCTTTCAAACCAAACACAGGCTTAGTTTATGCGTTGCAAAGAGATTGTAAATTATAGTTGTCCTTTAGGTAGTTGAAACTATCATATTTCACTGAACAGCCTTTTTATAATTATACGTTCATATGAAAAGGCATCTCAAACTATGTAAAATGGTTTTGGTTGGTTCCTTTATCTCATTTTTTTCACTATTTATGATGATCGTCTGAATAAAGAAACCATAAGCTGTGATATCTCATGATGTTTCATGTCATAACCTGTATCTGTTAATAGTAAACATTTTTGAAGGATATTAAAATTCATGTCCTCCATTGTTCTGAAGGCAGAAATTGCCCGCCAAGAGGCAAGGTTGAAGATGGAGAAGGAAAACCTGGAGAAAGAAAAGAGCGTGCTTATGGGCACTGCATCGAACCAAGATAACCCGGATGGTGCTCTTGAAATCACTGTCAGTGGTGAAAAGTACCGTTGCCTCAGATTCTCCAAAGCAAAGAAATGAAATTCTGAGCAAAGAGGCTGCAGAGCAAGGGGATGGGTCTAATATAAAAGGTTGAAAGTGTACTAAAATTTGAATCTTTTAGGGTTTGATATTTACAATGTAATAGCATTGATTTGTACAGAAATGAGCAGCTTTTTGATCAAGAGTGTTTGAATCTTGTATCGAGAATTTAGCTTCAGATGAGATCAATTGTTCTGCTGTTGATTTATAGGAATTAGATTGTGCGTGAGGCTTGAAAAATGCTTGTCAGAATGGTATTAATTTTTACTCTAATCTCTGTGGAGTTGCTGGTAAAATGGAACTTGTTTTTGGAAGGTAAATAAATTTTAGGTGTATTTACTGGTTTGTCCCTCAAATCTTTATATATTATGATTTAGTCCCCTAAATCTTTATATTTAGGATTTAGTCCCTCAAATCTCCTAAATTATTACAATTTAGTACCCCTTCTAAAATTCTCCAAAATTTTGATCTGATATTATCATTTTACCCTTCTTTATTCATTCCTCCTCTTTCTCCTCTTCTCTTCCTCTTTTCCTTCTCCTTCTCTCTTCCTCCTCTCTTATTCTCTCTTCCTTCTCTCTTCCTCCTCTTTTCTTCATTGAGAGAAGAGAGGAGGAAGAGAGAAGAAGAAGAGAGGAGGAAGAGAGAAGAAGAAGAGAGGAGGAATAATGAAGAAAAGGAGAAGAGAGGAGGAGAAGAGAGGAGGAAGAGAAAGAATGAATAAAGATTGGTAAAATAGTAATATCAGGTCAAAACTTAGGAGATTTGGGGACTAAATCCTAAATATGAAGATTTGGGAGACTAAATCATAATATATAAAGATTTGAAGGACAAATCAGTAAATACCCCTAAATTTTATTGTCCTATGGGACTTTGTTTGTTGATCATATTATTAAACTAGAAGGTGATGTAGTGGGGGTTGATAAGCCTATTGTCTATTCTATAGACTTGGTAGGGATCTTTTGACCTGGTTCGTACATTTGGAAGCGCTGTAGGGGAGTTATGCTTCTTGTGAAGGCAATGCCTCTGCTGATTTCTTTAGCCAAGGCGAATCTTTGGACAAACAATGAGCACAAATGCATGGCGAAATGAATATTCTTGTAATGAAGAATATGCATGGTTATAGTTGTGAACTCATTGGAGTCCTTCAGTTTCCAATGCCCCAAAAAAAAAAAAAAAAAAAAAAAAAAATTGATTGGCTTGTACCAAATGTTGATCATTTTTTTCTAATTTGCAAGAGATTTCTAGTTTGTTTTTTTTTTTTTTTAGTGAAAGTTACTTTGAATAATATTGATTAAAAAATATATGTGTACATATTACTTACAACAACAATAACAATAAATAAAATAAAACTCCGAAGGAGCATACCATTTTTCATAGTGAGCCCACTTTTCAATTGAAAGTCCCAACAAAAAAAACTATCTAGTGGGCTCACTAGGAAAAGTGGTGTGCTCCTTTAGAAACTCCCCCCACAGCCTGCTTCTCTATAAACCCCCACGCCGCCAAAAACTCCCTTCCCCCAGATCCTCTCTCGTGAGTCGACTCCGCGCCTCCTCGCGACTCCCCCCAAATCCTCTCTCTCTCTCTCACAGCGCCTCCTCGCGGCTCCCCTCGTCTCAGTGATCTCGACCTGCCCCACTCTCCTCCTCCCCAAAATCCACCACGCGCAGGCCCACTTTCTTTGTGAGGGGAACAATGGACGTCGATCGATTGGACGGCAGGACTCAGAATCAGCTGAGGCCTCTCGCTTGTTCCCGCAATCTTCTCCATCGAGCTCACGGTTCAGCTCGCTGGTCCCAAGGTTTTACTCTAACCCAAGGGTCAAGTTTGTTGGAATTTCCTATTTTTTTAAATATTTTCTTTCAAATATTTTGTAAGTGATATTATTATTATTATTATTATTATTATTATTATTATTATTATTTTTAATTTCAGGAGATACGATTGTACTGGCCGCTGTTTATGGACCAAAAGCGGGGACAAAAAAGGGGGAAAATCCTGAGAAATCATCTATTGAAGTTATTTGGAAGCCTAAAACTGGGCAGATTGGTACATTACGCACTCAATTTATTTGCACTATTTGATCTTTAAGTGGCAATTTTAGATGTATTTGAAAGCAATTGCAGAATTGGTATATGCTAGATATAATTTTTACTTTCTGTTTTCTATTCGTGCGGTCTGTGAATCTTGGTTTTTGTTTGGAGACTGCAACCAATATGAGGAACTAAGAGTATAAGAACACCAAAATTTATTCCTTTTTAGGTCCTGTAGCTGGCTTATTTATTGTTTGGATTAGACTAGTGACAGTTTTTTTTCGATAGTAGCTGCATCAATTATATGGTAGAAAATTTTGGGAGCCAGGATAAACAATATCTATTGAAAAATTCTGTTAAACATGGGTTGGTGGAGACAACTATATTACAACAAATGCCACTAGGAGAAATTTTTGTTTTTGGGTCTGCGCATTGGCTACATGAATCCTCTGTAACTTTTTCTTTGTTTAGCTCTTTTATGGAATCAGTCTGTTAAATTTGCTGAAGACAATCACTGAGATGTTAGAATAAAGAACTCTGTCGTAACTCCTAGTTAGTTGATTAAATCTTGGTGACTTTGTGATCTCCACAGTAGCTGCTAATCAGCTGACCATAAATTGATTCGTTTATAGTCATAGTTTCTTACATTGCAGGTCATAACCTTTTCATGTCTCCAGAATTCCTAAACTCGTTGTTAAAATCTTATAGGGAAACAAGAAAAAGAGTATGAGATGATCCTAAAGAGAACGCTGCAAAGCATCTGCCTTTTGAACATCCATCCTAATACGACGACTTCTATCATAGTTCAGGTTAGTGGCTTTGTTGATGTGAAGTTTTTTGATTTAAGTTTCCTTTCTATTCCCCAATAATTAGCTATTTCATATGTATACACTTCTTAAATATGTGACTTGTATTAACTGCTCCTTGTTGTATTATCACATCTCTTGTGTATTGCAAAATTTATGTCCAGAGCCATTATTTTATTACCTGAACAACTGTATGCAATAATGTGTCAATTGACGTAGATCAACCTTTTCCTATGGCTAAAACGACATGATCATGGCAGCTAATATTAGGAAATCATTCACCATTGATGAATATTTTCTTACTGTTTGCATCTCTCAGAAAGCATCATCAATCATGTTTCTGAATTGTGAAACCTGACATTTTCTGTGAGCATGAACCTGCAGGGGATGTGAATATTCAACATCTCTTTGATTTTGACCCCTTCACTTTCCAAGTAAAATGGGCTTGAAATTTAGTTTTTAGTACATCATGTACATATTTCTCAATTTGAGTTCCTCATAATGTGATGTTTGGTGTTTTATTTGGATACTATAATTGTTTTGAGCTAATTTAGGGCTAAATACTGCTTGTGGTTAGCAATATGTGAGATTTTTTGACCTGCCAATAGACTTTCAGGATCCTATGAAATCTGAATAAGAGCATGAAATGGATTTTCTGTGATTTGGAAGAGAATCCCATGGCTTGGAGAGAGATCCCATGGTCAAATTCAAAATGCAAGCATGTTCAATCTATCTATACTAGGAGGTTCAAGGTGTGAAGAACCATTATGTGTTCAATAACTTGAAATGGGACTTGCTTTCATATCAAGTTCGGTAACTGGAAGCTGGTAGTAAGAAATTAAATGATTAAAATCAAACAAGACCATAGTACACTGTCTTAACTAGTCATATCGCAGGTTGCTCTGCCAACGCATATAGAGGACTTCCTCTATTTTTCTCTTGATTGTGAACACCTTTGGAGCTAGAAGGATTATTTTCTCCCAGCCTATGCATCAAGTTAGCAATGAGTAACTTGTGTTGGCAAAGTGTTTTTATGAGCCAGTAATAAGTTGTCAAACTATCATATGATAGGAAAAGGATGGTGTTCTTGTTCCGAGAAATAACTTTTAAAAAATAGTATTAGTTCAAACACATAAAAAAACAAGCATAATATTTATCGTTGCTTTTCCAAAATTTGCAAAGATAAGGATGTGTTGAAAAAAATGATAAGAATCATGACAATGAAGAAGCAACATTTTCTTATAGATAATTATAAATTATGTCATTATCCCTCGCACCTATAGTGTATATGGTATGGTCAATTTTATTATTGACAAACTCTTTTTTATTTTTTTATTCATGTAATGTCAAAAGTGAATAAATTATGTGATGTGCTAAAGCTCGTGTCATCAATTGGCTTTTCCCTGCTTAGTTTTCTCAATGAATGACGTTCAAGTGGTGATGCGGAACTAATGGTAGAGTTGAGCAAATTTCACAGGGTGAAATGAAATCTCTATCTATGAATAGGGTGATCGTAGTGATCGATAGAAAATAAATTAAAAATAGGGGTATTTACAGGTTTGTCCCTTAAATCTTTATAAATTATGATTTAGTTCCCAAATCTTTATATTTAGGATTTAGTCCCCCAAATCCTCTAAGTTACTACAATTTAGTCTCTCCGTTAGTTTTTCCATCCAAATAAATGGCATTACTTTTTTAAAATAATGAAATGACTTAAATACCCCTATGAAGAAAAATGAAGAAAAATGAGGGAAGAACAGAGAGATAGAAGAGAAGAAGGGGGGAAGCCAATGAACCCAATGAAGAAAAGAAGAAGAGAGGAGGAAGAGAGAAGGAGAAGAGAGGAGGAAGAGGGAAGGAGAAGAGAGGAGAAAGAATGAAGAAAAGGAGAAGAGAGGAGGAAGAGGGAAGGAGGAAATAGGAGGAAGAGGGAATAATGAATTAAGGAGAGGTAAAATGGAAAAATCAGGTCAAAAAATAAACCGGCTAATGGAAGTTAGGAAGGGGGACTAAATTGTAATAATTTAGAGGATTTGGGGGACTAAATCCTAAATATGAAGATTTGGGGGACTAAATTATAATTTATAAGGATTTAAGGGACAAATCTGTAAATACCCCTTAGAAATATCATGTTGAAAATAAGACTTTGATGGGTCGGGCCAGCAGTTAGGAATATTAGTAGCCACCAGTCTATCTTGTAAAAATCCATTTTGCATTGCTTTATCCAGTTATTCCTTGTTCTGTTGTTACATAAAGAAGATGATGGATTATGTTACATTGATAATATTGAATTGTGAAACATATACTTTGGTCAGGATCTTTACTGCTTTTTATTAATACATTACTTCTGCTGCCACTTTTTTGTGAAACATATACATAAAACTATCGCTTTGATATATGTCAATAATAATTTAATTTTATGATCTTGTATTTTGCAGGTTGTTGGTGATGATGGTGCTGTATCCTTCATGTTTTTACCTTGATATCATTTACAACTTTCATTTGAAAATTGATGATTATAAATTATTTGAGTAACAGAGAAATTTTGAAGTATTTGAATGGTTGATCCATCTAATAATTTGTAACACCTGGCTCGAGGCTAGGGTTCATTCATTGTGCTATCAGGAATTCTTCTATGTCATAAAGCCTGTGGCCTTTTACCCCCTTAGTTCACGTAAGATTCTCCATGTCTTTCCACTGCCTTCTAAGTTGGTGCTGCTGGACTTGAAGAACTTAAGCAGTAGTAGCAGTAGGTTGAGAAAGTATCTACTGGACCACATGCACCGACACGTGGTGTGCCTAGGCAGTGAGGAAGTGACTTGTGGAAATAAATAAGGGGCCATCTTCCTGTTTTCTTTATAAATAGTACTGTAAATTGATCAAATGAAAACTTTTGCCTTCAGTTTGATTGATTTAACTAGGTTTCTCTTCTTAAAGGTTGAACTGCAATGCTTAAGCATCAACGTCTCCCCCCAGTAATTAGCACTCGTCTGAGTCTTGTTCCTCATGCCCGTTTTTGTCTGGAACCATGTGCATGTGCTATTTGGCAATAGATCCTTATAAATATGGGATTGCTGGAACAGTGCTGTCAGCGCAAGAATGCAGCACAAAGACCCACCCCTATGTTTTTCCAAAATTTTCAAGGATTACAATGTACACCTCCTTAGCTTCTTTAGTACCAAACTTCAGGGTTCTTGGAGTCCATTTGCCCCTCCATGAAATGGAAACAAGGTGTAGTCATTGGAAACCATTGAGATTTCGTGTTCACTTGATGGAAGGCCAAATCAACACTTAAATAGAAAAAAATTGGGTAGGAGTAAACTCCAGCGGTGAAGATCATAATCCTGAAAAGATTTTAAGAAATATGGGAGGGTGATTTTCTGTGTTGCCCGCAGGCTGAATGCCCATAGCCTTTTTTCTGTATAAATATTCATGTTGAACTCATATTACTTGGTATAGAATTGTCATCATTATTTTTTGTCACGAAGGCATGGATATGAGATTGTCTTTGGCTCTAAATTAAGAAGAAGAAAAACTACATCAGACTGCGAGTTGATATTGAACCTCTGATTATGATTGTGTTCCTTTCTAGGGAAACTGGGGCATCAAAGGGGTTGCTTATGAATCTTGAAGGTCAATTGTGTTAGGAAAGACCGCTTGATCACACTGTTTATGCTTATGAGCCCGTATCAACCTTCTAAATTCGCTTGGATAAGATAAAGTTTACATGAATAGAAGCGAAATTTGTCATATGCATCTGTTCATATCTGAGGTACAATATAAGCCAACTGTGAACTGAAGCAAATTTTTTACTTGATAGTTAGCAAATTTTTTACTTGATAGTTAACAATTTTACCTAAATAAATCGAGCTTTCTTTACACGAAAACACTGAAATGATAGTGAGGAGTTCCTTAATGAAGGGTCTAGCTTCTTCCATGTGCCATAAATGCATCCTGTGCTGCACTTGTAGATGCTGGAATTCCTCTGAAGCATCTTGCTGGTAAGCTAATTTTAGTGTTTAATTTGAACCTCTGCATGCTTCTATAATTATTAACTTTCTTATCAATCTGTGCAGTTGCAATCTGTTGTGGTTTGAATGAAAGTGGATCTGTAATTTTTGATCCAACCCTAGTAGAAGAGCAGGTAGCTTTTGAATTTCTCAAATGCCAGCATTACATTGTAGTCTACTTTGGCAAGCTAGAAAAGTTAAATGAGTCTGTTCTTGTTTTATTTTATGTGATATAAATATTTGATACAGGGGATCAACAATATGATGATATATAGCTTTCTTACCCTATTTTCGTCACTTGTTTGAACCTACTATCTCATATTAGGGACTTTGTTTACATTTCAAGATTGCAACCATATCTAGAATTTTTATGTTGCTTATCCAAGAAAATCTTGCATGCTCTTTATTTGATCTTGGGATGAGTTACCAAAATAAGCTGCTGTCTTAGATAGTTCTTTCATTTTGCCTTAAATGTTGCGTGTTCCTAAATAATAAATTTCCAGTTATTTCTTTTCCCATATATTGACACTATGATTCATATTAACATTATCGTTCTGATTATTTGGCAGAAAATGCAGGCCTTTGCATATTTAGCATTTCCTAACTCGCCTATGTCTGTCCTTCCTAAAAGTGCATCTTCTGATGAAGCTGAGCCTATCGAGCATGGAATAATAACGTCTGTTACCTATGGGGTTATGTCCGGTAAAATCTTCATGTTCCCTTACCTTTCATATATATGTAATTATTTTCTGCAGTCTACCCAGAGTAACCATGAAAGGGAAAGATATCATTATAGATTTCATAAATGCTAATCATATACGCAGGATGAAAAAATTGTGAACATGATGAGAGTGGACTGAATTGTACATGTTTGGACCCCTTTCTACACTGATTCATCCTTGTGTTCCATAGAACCTTGGGTCAGATTTTGGTTTGGGCTTGTACCAGGACTGATGCCATAATGTGCTGACGGGGAAGTGGAAAATTAAGGGTTTTTCAAGTACCTGATTCGTGCCAATAGGGAAATGGAAACTTAAGGGTTTTCCATATTTGCAGTGCTGATGATCCTTGTTTATAACTTCTCCAATTAAGTCTGAAGTTAGATTAAGAAGCTTTGCACATACAACAACAACAACAACAACAACTAAGCCTTTTATCCCAAGTATTTGGGGTAGGCTACATGAACCAAAAAAAGAATCACGCCGGATCGATCATTTTGATAGTCCTCCATTCATTTTTATCAAGTAATATTTCCTCATTTAAACCTTTAGAATTCATATCTTTTCGTATCACCTTCATCCATATTTTTTTCAGTTTTCCCTTCGTTCTTTTAACTTGTCCTATATTGATAAACTCCCCTTGTCGAACTGGTGCATTTGTACGCCTACGTTGCAAATGACCAAACCATCGTAAGCGATTTTCTCGCATCTTCTCATCGATTGGAGTTACACCTACTTTAGCACGAATATCTTCATTTCTCACTCTCTCTCTCCTAGTATTGCCGCATATCCAGCGGAGCATGCGCATCTCTGCTACACTTATCTTCTTTGAATGACGTTTTTTATAGTCTAATATTCCGTGCATTGTTTTAAATATCGGCCGGTATATCGGTATACCGGCAGATATATCGGATTTTCCCCACAAACAAGATGATATGGCCAATTTTATATCGCGTATCGTTTTCGACCGCCACGGGATATATCGGCCATGTGGCGATATATCGGCCGGTATCCGATATGATAAATATCGGCCGATATGAGCCAATATCGGTTTTTTTGTTAACGGGTTTGGATTGCCATTGAAACCCGTTTATCCTTTCGACCCGACAGTAAAAAAATAAAATCCGCTTCTCTCGCGTTCTCTCCCAAATCAATCGCTCGCGAACCCTAATCTTCCATTCTTTCCCAACTTCCCTCTCCTTTTCCTCGACCGATCGAACGGTCGCAACTCAAAATCCACCCAAAAAAGACAAAAACTGCTCAACAAGATTTTGAGAGTTCTCTCCTTCGATTGATTTTCGCTAAAGAAAGTTCGGCAACCCGGTTTGCCCTAAAACAACTTCGCCGGCCTCCTGACTTCTCTCTACTTCTATTGCTTAGCTTTCAGCGGCGCCGATGAGGAGTTTGGTAGTCAATGCCTCACTGGTAAAGTGGTAAGTCCAGCTAACCCCAAATTTCTTTTCTTTATAAATATTTTGTTTTGATTGTCATATATGTTTGAGGATTTGGGTGCTTAAGATTTGAGATAATTTGGTTGTTTGCATACATTGATTGGGTAGAGTTTCACTGTTTCAGTCAGTGAATCAAATTCACTGATTCATTCCGAATCAGTGAATCGATTCACTGATTCGGTATGAATCAATGAACCGAATCACTGATTCACATGAATCAGTGATTCGGTTCATTGATTCATACCGAATCAGTGAATCGATTCACTGATTCGAAGTGAATCAGTGAATTTGATTCACTGATTGAAAGGGGAGTGGCCGAAACAGTAAAATTAGAATTTAGAAGTTAATTTGTTTGAACAGTGACAGTCTAATTAGAATTTAGAAATTAATTTGTTTGATAATTTGTTGAGTGATAAGTAATTACTAATTAGAAGTGAATTTGAATGAGAATTTTCATACTGAAAATATGTAGCAATATAATATATTTTAATTAGGATATTTTAATTGTGTGCATATAGAAAGCTTATTTTTATCTTGAAAACTTATTTTTCTTAATTTTATGATTATATATCGCTTTGTGCATTTGCGAACGTTCTAAACGGTATCTGCAAATTCGTAAGTTGAATGCAAATAAGCCAATGTAAGTACTGTAAACTTGTTTTATGTGTTTTATTATGTTTTATATAGCCAATTATATGATTATTTTTTAACCGGTATGATATCGATATGACACTCCGGTATTTAGGGTCATATCGCGATATCTCGCCCGGTATCCGATAACCGGTATGTAATTTGGTTGACCGGTATGGGACCGGTATCTGATATTTAGAATACTGATTCCGTGCCATATAATAAAGCTAGTCTAATAGCAATCCTATAAAATTTTCCTAAAATTTTAACAGAATGTTACAGTTGCATAAAACTCCCGTTGTCCTCTTCCATTTCAACCAGCCAGCTTGTATTCTATGGTTAACATCGTTATCGATCTCTCAATCATTCTGAATAATAAAACCCAAATACCTAAACTGACTGCTCATTTGTATTTCTTGCCCATCCAGTTTTACAATATTATAGTGTATGGTCCGTCGTTTACTAAATTTACACTCCATATACTCTGTTTTAAATCTACTCAATCTAAAACCTCTAGATTCTAATGTGTGTCTTCATAACTCTAACTTGGTATTACCTCTACTCTTGTCTTATCAACTAAGACAATATTATCAGCAAATAACATACACCAAGATTTCTTATCCTGAATAGCTCTAGTAAGCTCATCCATTACTATAGCAAATAAGAATGGGCTCAATGTTGATCCTTGATGTAATTCAATTGTGATAAAAAAATCACTTGTTAAACCATCACATGTTCTGACATTGGCCACTACTCCATCATACATATCCTTAATTATATCGATATGCTTGATGAGAACTCTTTTCTTCATCAATATCCACCAAAGTATCTCTCGTGGTACTTTATCATAGGCTTTCTCTAAGTCAATGAATACCATATGCAAATCTCTATTTCTCTCTTGGAATCGCTCTATGAGTTGAAGTAAATGAATAGATTTTGTCGTCGATCGTCCCGGCATAAATCCAAACTAGTTCTTCGATATTTTAACAGTTTGTCTCAATTTATGTTCAATTATCCTTTCCCAAAGCTTCATAGTATGACACATGAGTTTTATTCCCCGATAATTAGAACAACTCTGAATATCACCATGGTTTTTATACAGAGGTATTATGGTACTCTTGCTCTATTCATTTGGTATTTTCTTTCTTTGCCAAATCTTCTATTGGTACTCTTCCTCCATTCATTAAGAAGCTTTGCACATATACACGACAATGTGCAATCTTCTGGGAAGTTAATCATGCATATAAAGTTATGAACCCATCTTAATGGCCCTTATTGCTATCAATTATTCCCACATTATGATCATACCTAAACTTGAAGTTGGACAGTGAGTTTTAATCCCTTGCTGCTAGCAAACGTTGAATTTTTAATTTGGAATCATGCCCAGAAATGTATTAAAAAGCTGGGGTTCTTGTTATTTGGATCCTGACATTATGATGACATATTATTATGATACCCATCTATCCTATTCATTGCCTTGTGGCTATCAATATTCACTGGTAGATAGTAGATGCCATTGGCCCCTGATAATACTGTTACCATTGTTTTGGTTGACAACTCGACTTACAACTCACATTTATTTATGTGTTGCTTTTTTTTTTTTTTTTTTTTTTTGTTTATTAAGATCATCTTACGTTTAAACTTTCACTAAAGGACAATTGAAAATGCATCTCTGTGGCTAGTTTATCTTCTACATCCTTTGTAATTGACATAATGATTCAAGGAGTTAATTGTTTTGTGTTTGATGCAAAAGAACCAGAATGAAATATAATCCAGATACTTCCGTAATTCTTAATCATCTTCTTCCAAACCTACCTTTTGCTATCAATTCTTTTTATATTTTATTATCTCCAACTATGTGCATATCTAATGATTCTACCTACTACATAAAAGAGATGCTGTGCAGCTGCTTCTGGACTCTTTATTTTTCCTGCCACTTTTTAACAAAATAACAATAGTAAGAGTAATTACTGACTTTTTATTATCCTCTGTTATATTAATTCTCAAACGAAATCTAACCGATTTAATCTCATTAGAATAAACCCTAGCCTTATTGCTTATTTTCCAACCAACTCCCTCTTTACCTCTTGTACGGAGACATTTCTTTCACTGTATAGCTATCTTGCCCTAATTCCTTCCTCCCTATACATTCTACTAACTTCAAATTCGCCACCAATTTTCTATCAGTCACTCAACGGTCTAAAAGCGTTTTCTTTTCCAATACTTTAGTAAATTAGTAGTATCTTACTTACTTTTTTTTTTTTTTTTTGTGGATACATTAGTTTTATGTTTTTTTTGTTTTATGATGGATATATAATGTGTGCCCATGACATGCTTGTTCCCATAGCGAAGAGAACAACTTGCTCTCTACATAGGATGTCACCTTCAAAGGGTATTTTTCATTTTGTATTAAATTATTTCTTCTTTGTCTATTGGTTTGTGTTGTTAATGATTTTCTTTTTCTGAACTTTTATTAAAATTTTAATTAGCAATGCAGGAGGTTGGAAACAAGCATATATGATGCTGGCCCTGGGTTAAGAGAGCCATGATTATCAACTCAAACCTGTTCCAGGCAAAGCAAGGACTTTCCTGTGATTATTAATATGATAAAAATAAATGTAGTTTTTTTTTTTTTTTTTTTTTTATAGAAGTGATATATTAGTGTTTAATTAAAGGACTTTGTTGTGTCAATCAAGTTTTGAAAGGTTAAGATTAACGATTATCTTTTATTAAAAAAATCATCTTCTAACAAAAAAGAGGCTTAATGCATTACAACTTTTATATGTCTAAATAAGTACAACTTTTGTAGAATCTGGTGTTTTTTCACATTTTCTCTCTAAGGAAAGCTTAATTTTGTGTGAAATCACAGATTTGCTTATCTACATTTCTGACAACCCTCCTTATTTCTTCACTCTTTAAAATTATTGTGTGTTCATGCTCATGCTTATACATTACAATTGTCAAAAGACGTAAAGAAACGGATCTTCTACTTCTTTTCTTTTAATTTCACAGAAATTCAAGTAGCTTACTTCATAAATCCTATTTGCACATATTCCTGAACTTGCGTAATGTTCAAAAGCAACAACATTTGCAATATTGGTTCGAAAAAATGGAGTTAGCAATGTAGAGGTAATCGGTGAACCAGTTTGGAGAGGAAGTCGCTTGTTCCAAAATCATTTCTTTTGAGATCTCTTTTCTTTTTTCTTGTTTTTTTTGGGGTTATTGTGGACTATTTTCCATTGTGCCTCCTTATTCATATTCCTTTCCAACATTTTATATTCCCATGATCACAATAATTTATAATCTGCACATGTATTTGCATGGGCTTCCAACCAATGTTTAAAATAGCGATAACGGTAACGTAAGGTTTTGCCTCTATTAGGTTATGTTGCATATAGCGTAACGCATAACGTAGATTATGAAATTTCCTATTTATTTAATAAAAATAAATATAAAACTGTATAAAATAATTTTTATAAATTGAAAAACAAATATAAAATATCTAAAAAAAGAATATAAAACTATTTTGTAATACATAATCTATTATAATTTTATATTAAGTTTTACAATAATTTTCACAATTATCTTCATAAATTATATTAAGTCTGCAACCGTAATTCCAGTCATCATCTAAACAAGAAAACAAGATTCTAGTTTTTTATTTCAATTTCAGTTATTATCATTATTGTAATTTATATTTTATAATGTACAATTTTTCTTATTCTTATTTATAATTATTTATTTCAGTTCAGTTTAAAATTCAATATAATCAACAAATAAAATATTTCAGCAATCGAAGAGAAATTACAAGAAGCGATTAAGGAAATAATCACAAATTAATAAGTTAGCAATTGCACAAGCAATCAAACAAGCCAACAATCAATCAAATAAGAAAATTACAACAATTTGCTAATAATCAAAATAATAATCAACAATAATATAGAAATTACTAAAAAAATAATTGTAAATAACGTAACATAATGTAATTTAACGTAACGTTACGTAATATAACATAAAATAACATAAAAAACGTATTGTTACGGTGCACTGAGTTATTTTCAGTTTTTACGTAGTGCTGAGGTTCCATTAGGTTTCATAAAGCAATATAACGGGTTTCATACCGCGTTATTTTCAACATTGCTTCCAACTAGTCCTTTAAATTAATGCGAACTGGCTTTTATACTTTTGTGACCTGTGCTGATTCAATCTAGTCTTTCTGATATTGTTGGAATTACCTTGTATCTTGCTTGCTTAGGTACCTTCCTGTGTTCTTGGGCTTTTGATGGTCTTTTTCCTTTGATGATTCCTTTACTGTTGCCTAGTTTCTGATTATCTACTGCATTCATTGCCTCGTCACAAATTTCTTAGATCTGAAGGGACATACCATTGGAAGATAAGACATGTACGTTAGAATCTATCACTAGAGATATACAATTTGACTACTTCCTCTTGCTTTGATTTCCAGTTCGAGACTATTTCAATTGCTTAGAACGCGGGCGTGCTGCCTGTGCAAAGATCTCAGAATTTCTTAGGAGAAGCTTCCAATCACAGAGTTCTGAGGATTCTTCAAAAGCTGCATAGCATTTGATTCAGAGGCGTCTAATGTGAGCGAAAACATCTCTAGGCTAAGATTCTGTTCAATGGACAGCTAAAGAATTTAAGTGCAAAATGGTTAAGCTTGCAGCTTTTACCCGATGGTGCATGTTAATGTGATCTGGAACTTGTCCAAGATTAATGGGGTTTTCGAAAGCTGTTGCTGTGGGTTCTACTTGAAAGTCCAGAGGTGAGCTTTTCCTCCTACCTGACCCCTTCTGCAACTCTTATGTTTAAGCTCGGCTATCAATTTTCCTGCTGTAAGTCTGGTCTCAGGTCATTCTCTCTGTAGAATCATGATAGTATAGATGCCTCTGCTACTGTAGAGAGAGTGAATTGCATTCTCTGTAATTTTGTCGAGCAGTTGTTAAGCTAGCTTCCATTATTCTTCTTATTTGTTTAACTGAGTCTAAGGCTTGGCTGTTAAACTCATGTTATATTCAGAATTTCATATTTAGCGACGTGAATTTAGAGATGTATGTTGTGGTGAAGCATTCATGCACCTCTTACTTGGAAGAGGAAAACATCTTATATTTTATGCTTGTAGTAAGTTTTAGGGCTGAGCAGAAAATTGAGAAAACCGAACTGAACCGAACTGCAAAACCGAACCGAGCCGAACCGATCGGTTTGGTTTTCGGTTCTGTTTGGTTTAAAATCGAAATTAATTTTGGATTTCGGGTCGGGTTTCGGTGGTTTTAGCTCTAATTGAAATTGATCGTTTTCGATGAAAAACATGTTATTGTTATTTTAATAGGTAGAAAAAAAAATAGAAAGAAAAATTATTATCTTTCCTATAAAATACAAATACAAGTGTTTATCACATATTTAGTTTCAAATTCTATTTAGTTTCAAATTCAAATAACTGAAAACCGATCAAATCGAACCGAAAATTTGGTTTCGGTTTTGGTTTTTTTTGAAAGTTTGGTCGGTTTTGGTTCTACTAGTTCGGTTCGGTTTTTTGTAGGAGTTTTTTTTTTCCAAAATCGAACCGATCGATACTCAACCTTAGCAAGTTTATCGGCTAGTAGGAGGAGAATAGGGCGTGTCCAAAGTTATTTTTCTTTGTATATTTTATTCAAAATTTTAAATTAAAAAAGAAAAAAAAAATTATTTTTAATTTAAGATTTGAATAATGACAGCAAAAAATGATTTTGGATCTATTTATTTTTATTCTTGTTACCCAACTGTTTTGTTGTGGAAAAGTCTGTTTGTGATGGTAATGGACGCGTTCACGGATCAAATTTTAGTCTGTTATGTACAAAATTTTAAATTAAAAATAAAAATTTTATTTTTCTAATTTAAATTAGTAGACGTATTTATTATCATCCTACTTGTCGTGTATATTGTTGAACTATTGTTGTACTACTGGTGGCTGTATGCGTAAGCTATATGTTCTTTTTGCTAAAATTCGCTAAAATTCGCCATTCAAAGTTCCGTACCATATTTGTTTCTTATGTAAGAAATGCAGTTAATTCATTTTTTTTTTTTTTGGTCCCATGGTTAAACATCTTGGTACTTTATTTTGATGTGATATACAACATTGTTAACTGAAAAAAGGTTTCAGATAAAAGATGTGAAATCTAACAGAAGTTCTAGCAACGAACTTCAGCGAAATGCAGCCTAATTACATCTTCAATTTCTTTGTAGCCCATGTAAATCATCTCATAACTACGCTTAAATAATGAATGAGCTTGGTGCTAATTTTAGTTTTTTTTCCAGACGAATAAATAGAATGTATAGTGGGGAAATTCTATTCACGCACACCATTTTGCTCCAAACACCTTTGAAAGTTTGCTATTATTTTTTTGGACTAAATTGTTCTTTCACTATTCAATTGGATGAAATGGGATGGAGAATCAGAGAGAGAGCGTGGAGGGTTAGAATTAGGAAAAAAAAAGAAGATGGGTTTGTATATACGGAATGATTCAAAAGTAAAAGTGAGCATAGAGAGAAAGGTGAGTGTTTTGAGCAAAGTGATGTGCGTGAATAGAATTTCCTTATATAGTGAAATTGAATTCACTATTTTTAATTTCTAAACTATCCTTTTTTTTTTTGACAAAAAATATAACCATTCCCCTCCCTATTCTTCGTATAATTGATAAAAATAGTATTCAACTTCTTGCAAACTTATTAAGAGGTTTAATCATTTTACTGCAGTGACACTTGTATTTCTAAACTAACTTCTGTATCCATTTTTACTATGATATTGTGGTAAAATAAATATTGACGGGGTTAAATCATTCTTTGGGAACACAAGGATCATGTGCTAAAGTGTAGGAAGAGTCTTGCCAATGAACCTTGTCTCCGATGATATCATCCATTTTTAATTTGCGAGAGTTTCTAAGTTCTACTTTTAGTGAGACTCAATTTGGAAAGTATCACAAAACAATATGTGTGCGAGTTTGACTAGCAATAAAAAGGAAGAGTCTTGTTAAGGAGAGTGAAGATAACTAAAAAAAGGTTTAGGTGAGAAAAATAAAAGATGCTACTAGAGAGAACTTTTTCTTCGTTGCAATTTTAAATTTAAGATCTTTTTAAAAACACTTTTCGTATGTAATGTGTATCTTTTTGATTGCTCATGACACTCTTAGGTTTGGGAAAAAAAGTAATAAATTGAATAAGATAACAGATTGTTTGTACGAAACTAATAAAAGTTTCTAATAGTTTTCATTGCAATAAACTATCAGAAAGTGTTTCAGATGTTCTCGTTACTTCTATAATTACGCCCAAAATATTCCTTATCCTGGTCCAGAGCCCCGCCGACAAAAGCTCCCTTAAGCGGCTATCACATTATTCCTGAGAGGCATTATATCACATCCAGCGTTAGTTCCGACCAGGTGTCCTGTAAATACTCCCAAACTAAAAAAATAAAAATAAAAATAGAATTTATCCACAATTCTAAATAGCTTAAGAAAAGTTCAACTTTATAATACTTTTGCCATCATAATTTATTGACGAATTTGTCCTCATTTTCCGTTGGTTATTTTTAGATTAATATAGCCAAAATTATTACTGTAAAAGATCAGAAAGATATATTTTCTAATTTAACTAGAAAGATGATATTGCAGAATAAATTCGAACTGATTTATTTGTATAAAAGATTCAGAACTGTATTGTAATAATACTAATAAAATTATATCTTATTACATACTGTTATTAATTAGATCTAGAGGCAAAGTTAAAATTATTCATAATCTGAATTAATTTTATTATCTAGTAGAAAGTAACAAAATATCTATATATTTATATATATATATAGGTTAATTATCTAATAAAAATGGAAAAACATAAATTAGAATACTTTACTTGATTGGAAGCGTGTATGCAGAAAATGAATGGAAGATGATCGAGACTACTGTTTCACACTATCTCTTTAAAACCGATTCGCTCTCCAACGTTTTGCTTCTGGATTACAGTGGGCGTCGGTTTTCCAGGATACAACGAACGGTCTGCAACAGGAAGGAAGCCGCAATTCTGTTTCTCTGGTGAATCTGATAAAGAATGCTCTCTGTTTTGAGGATGGTATAGTGTAGGACGAAAATATACAAAACTGTTCTTTTGAAAAAAAGAAAACTTCTGTCTGAAAGACAAAATTTTCTGTTTGTAGAAGAAGAAAATGAAAAGAGTAAAAAAAAAACTTATATCTAATGAGTCTGGATAGAGGCCTATTTATAGACTTTTAGACTAACAGTCGCAATGGTTGACTGTTAATAGTTGTGACCGTTTAACGGTAACTGTTAACAGACGACTATTGGATCTCAACGGTCAAATCGTAACAACTCTTAACGGGCGAGTTGAATCCAAGTCTGAACTCAATAGAGGTAATTCGAATCCAATAGCAGCAAAAAATCAAAGGCTCCTCAGCTCCTTGCGATGATACGTACGTGCGAAGTGCCAAGTGCGTCACTAAAGCGCCCAAAGCGCCCATTCGCCCTCGTGCACGCACGTGCGGGCGGTGCGTAGCACCACGTATGGTGCTTAAGATTTCTCCTCTTCTTATATAAATAATGATATGGAACAAACAATCCTATATAAACCCACGTCCTAACAACACTCTATCCGATGTAGGACTATTCTTTTCTCTTTCCTTTTTGTTCCCTTTTCTATATACTTCTCTTTGAAACCATTTTCCATTCACCTAATTTACTTATTTTTGAACTAGTGAATTAGTTCAAAAATTTAATGTTCAAACATACATGAATTCAACAATCCTCACATGAACGAAAATGACTTAAACTCTAATGCAAATAAACAGAGAGTATAGTAAAAAGTTACCGCATCGGGAGATGTGACTTTTGGCTTTGAACCTTCCATAGTGAAATATTATCGAGTTTACTCGCTAACCAGTGAACACGATGTTTTTGAACTGTTCAGGTTTTGATGTAAACTAAGACAATAATATTCACACGATTTCTTTCAACTTTAACAGATTCTTTATATTGTGTCCGTTTTGGCCGCGGACAACCTTGTAATTTTATGAGTGTTTTAGAGAATTTAGCTTTTGTCATTCTCATAGAAGCGGTCTTTTTACACTCATATAGGTAATCTCTTATTAAGAGTATCCTGCCATATTCTATTTGGATTTCCAAGATATAAAGATTATTAAAAACTTAGTTTATCCTTACACATTGCAGGTTAATCATTATTTTACCATAGAAATGAGGTAGGAAATATTTCCTCAGTGATTCTTACGAGTTCCCCCATAATTCGGTTGTCCCTTTGAATCTAGATTTTGGGATGTCCAGTCAGCTAGGTTAGGTTGCCATTATGGAGTTACTCTATTTAGTAGGCTGTAATCCCATTACCCTCGATAACTTAAATATTTGATATCTGGTCGAGCCTTTTGATAATTAATCCGCAATATTATCTTTTGATTTTATATAATCAAGAGATATTATTCCGTTTGTATGCAGCTGTCTTAAAGTATCATGTCTACGACATATATGTCGTGACTTTTCATTATACAATACATTCTGTGTCCTTCCAATTGCTGATTGACTATCGCAATGGATGCAAATTGATGATACAGATTTATGCCATATTGGAATATGTTCTAAAAAGTTTCGAAGCCATTCTACTTCTTCTCCAGCTTTATCTAAAGTGATAAACTCAGATTTCATAGTAGATCTAGCTATACATGTTTGTTTTGAAGATTTCCAAGAGATAACTGCACCTCCAATAATAAATACATATCCACTTGTGGATTTTATATCCTTAGACTCCATAATCCAATTAGAATTAGTGTATCTTTCTATAGCTTCTAGATATCTTGTATAGTGCAATTCATAGTTAGCAGTGTACTTCAAATATTTGAGTACTCTAACTATTGCTTTCCAGTGGTTCTTTCCTGGATTACTTGTAAATCTACTCAGTTTACTTACTGAGTATGCAATGTCAGGTCTTGTGCAGTTACTTAAATATATAAGACTGTCAATGATCTGAGAATATTCTAATTGAGATATACTAGTACCTATATTCTTTGTAAGATGTAAACTCATATCTACAGGTATCCTAACTATATCATTATTTTCCATATCAAATTTTTTGAGTATCTTCTCGATATAATGTGACTGAGATAAGATATATCCATCAAATGTCTTGGAAATTTTAACATCAAGAATAACATCTGCAATACCTAAGTCTTTCATATCAAATTTTCGTGTTAACATAATTTTTAGCTCTTTAATTAGAGCAACCGTGCTACCGGTAATAATTATGTCATCCACGTATAAATATACAATGACATAGTTGTGCATATTCCCTTTTACATATACACATTTATCGCATTTATTATAACGAAATCCATTTGACAATATAACTTGGTCAAATTTTTCATGCCATTGTTTAGGTGCTTGTTTAAATCCATATAGTGACTTAACAAGTCTACACACCTTATTTTCTTTACTTGGAACTACAAACCCTTCAGGTTGTTCCATATAAATTTCTTCATGTAATTCACCATTTAAAAATACTGTTTTTACATCTATTTGATAAAGCTCAAGATTATATAATGCTGCAAAAATAATTATTAATCTTATGTATATTATTCTTGTTACTGGTGAATATATATCAAAATAATCTATATCTTCTTTTTGTCTATATTTTTTTACTACAAGTCTAACTTTGTATTTATCTATAGACTCACCAGGTTTTATCTTTCTTTTAAAGATCCATTTATAATGTAATGGTTTACTTCCTGGAGGAAGATCCACAAGTTCCCAGGTGTGATTTTAAATAATTGATTCAATTTTACTATTTACGGTTTCTTTCCAAAAAGGAATTTTAGATATAGACATAGCCTCTTTATAATTTTGAGGTTGCTTTTCTAATAAATATGTTAGAAAATCCGGACCAAATGATTTATTAACCCTGGCCCTTTTGCTCCGTCTACGTTCATCCTCATTACTTTTATTTTCAGAATTAGATTCTGTTTCTCTTATAACTTCATTACAAGTTCTTTTAGGAGAACTTGGTTCA
Organism: Dracaena cambodiana; assembly: GCA_036321105.1. Lineage (NCBI taxonomy): Eukaryota > Viridiplantae > Streptophyta > Magnoliopsida > Asparagales > Asparagaceae > Dracaena > Dracaena cambodiana. Next base: position 26,975,805 of record JAYEPQ010000008.1, on the reverse strand, counting down.
TATTCTTTACTAGGAAAAATATTCTCAAAGAATACTGTATTCCTAGATTCAATAATAGAGTACTTATGTATATCTGGATTATCTGATTTGAAAACAAAGAAACGATATACACTGCTATTATGTGCATATCCAATGAATATACAATCAATAGTTTTAGGTCCAATTTTAGTCTTTTTAGGAGTACGAATTGCAACCTTTGCAAGACACCCCCACACTCTTAAGAATTTATAAATAGGTGCTTGACCTATCTATAATTCATAAGGTATTTTATCTAGTTTCTTTTGGGGGTATTTTGTTGAAAACATAATTGGCAGAAAACAAAGCTTCCCCCCACATGTTCTGAGGTAAATCAGAACTTATTAACATGATATTCATCATTTTCTTTAAAGTTCTGTTCTTACGTACAACAATTCCATTTTGCCGAGGAGTGTAAGGAGCAGTTGTTTGATATATAATACCATATTCTGTATAAGTTTGTACAAATGGTGACTCATATTCACCACCTCTATCACTCCTTAGCATTTTTATTTTTTTTCTAAGTTGATTCTCAACTTCACTTTTAAATTATATAAATATTTCAATTGCCTCTTCTTTTGATCTTATTAGATATATCTAACAATATCTAGTACAATCATCTATAAAAGTAATAAAATATTTCTTTCCACCTCTAGTTTGAACATATTTTAAATCACAAATATTTGTATGAATTAATTCTAAAGATTCAGTACTACGTTCTATAAAATGAAATGGAAGCTTAGCCATTTTTGATTCAACACATATTTCACATTTATCATCAAAGTTTATATTAAAATTAGGCAACATATTTAAATTTATTAATATTTACAAAGTATAATGATTAATATGTCCTAATCTACCATACCAAATATGAGGTGATTCAGTCATATAAGCAGAAAAATCAATTTTATTATTAACTTTAGGAGCAATGGTCATTACATTTATTTTAAACAGACTATTAGTCATGTACCCCTTACCTACGTATACACCATTTTTTGTAAGTACAAACTTATCAAACTCAAATATAAGTCTAAATCCTTTCTTACTCAAAACTGATCCAGAACCAAATTCTTGTGGACATCTGGTACATGAAGTATATAAGTAAGAATAAGTTCTTTTTCCGAAGTCATTTTTAGTACAATGTTTTCTCGTTCTTCAACCTTAGAGGTTGCAGAGTTACCCATGTAGAGTAGTTCTCCTTCCACATGTTCATATGTAGAGAACATCCACTTGTTGGCACAAACGTGGCGAGTGGCTCTAGTGTCCACCCACCATTCTTTAGAATTGCCACCAACTAGGTTAACTTTTGAGACAACAGATGTACAGTTTACATCTACATTTGCACAAAGATTTTTCTCTTCGGTCAAATTTGCATTAGGATGCTTCTTCTTCTTCTTCTACGAAGAATCTGGTGTCTTGCGCACATGGTAGTCCTTTGCACGATGTCCATACTTGTCGCAGTTGCAGCACTTGCCATTGAATCTCTTCGAGTCACCACTCTTAGAGCCTTTACCATTGTGCTTTTGCTCCCTATCATTATACTTATTGGAATTTTCCATAACGTTAGTTTAAGAAATATTGTATGGATTTTCAATTTTCTTTTCAGAAAAACGATTATCTTCTTCAATCCTCAAACGTACAATTAGATCTTCAAGTACTATTTTTTTCGTTTATGCTTTAGGTAATATCTGAATTCTTTCCATAATGGTGGCAATTTTTTAATAATTACAGCCACTTGGAATGATTCACTAATAGTCTACCTTCAGCATGAATTTCTTGAATTATCACTTGAAGATCTTGTACCTGGTGGATTACATTTTTAGAATCAACCATTTTATAATTCAGAAACTTACCGACTACATATTTCTTAGAGCGGACATCTTCTATATTATATTTCTTATCTAAGAACTCCCAAAGTTCGTTAGCAGTAGAAATTGAATATATACATTATATAGTATATTGTCCAATCCATTGATGATATAATTCTTACTAAAGAAGTCAGCATATTTCTATGTATTAACCGCTTTCGCACACTGTTGATCATCTTCTACAAGAGTCGGCACAGTCTCCTTCAAGTACTTGGCCAGATTTAGTGTAGTGAGATAAAATAATATTTTCTATTACCATCTCTTAAAATCTGTGTCACTAAACTTCTCTGGTTTCTCATATTGGTTTGAGAGCACAGTTAAAATAACCATAACAGGAGTTATCATAATGGACATATCAGATGTAGATGCAGTGGCTATCTACAGATACAAAATTTTTATCTATCTTAATATTTGTAACAAATTTTAATTTTCTAATTGTTGGCAGTGAAAATTTCTAAGTAAATAGAGTTTTCCACAACAGAACGCGGAGCTAATCCATAGCCCCGCGTTTGCTACTTTTAGCCTCGCGTTTGAGTAAACGCGGAGATGTTTGATAGCTCCGCGTTAGCTCCGCGCACTGGTTATTTAGCGCCGCGTTTTGATGCGATTAAAGCTCTGCGTGAGCAGATAACCAGAATCTCAAACTGATTGAGATTATAATTTGGGCTTATCTAAATACCAAATCAAATCCAATCAGAATTCTAAATCAAGAGATTTAGATCAATATTAAATATTTGATTGGAATCCTTGATGAGAGCAAATTCTATTCAGATAGAAATTCTCTCAAATCTTCCAGGGGCTATAAATACCTGCTTGGTAAAACCCTAGGGGATCTTTTGGGATCTTTTGGAGGCTTTTGATAAAGTTCGAGTTACGAACGAATCAAAACCAGAGATCAGAGGTCTTCTTTTTCTTCTTTCGATCCTTTGGCAATTCAAGTATGCGAGAGAGCCTTGAAGCCTTTTTGTGATCGTCTTCCTCTTAGAGAATTCAAGTTACGCATAGAGCCTTAGATTCGTGAAGAGAAAAGACCAAGAAGATCGTCTACAGTCGGCCGATATCTTCAAAAGAGAAGATTTCAACGTACCGATCATCCAAAGGAGCTGCTCGACAGATCCCATCGCCACTGATCCCACACACATTGTAAAAGAGAGAGATTGAACTATAAAATCCTCTCGTTTGTTCTCTTTTTATATATACATCTTGTTCACTTCCGTTGTAATTTAAGTTAATTCGATGGAAGGAAGCAAAGCAACTTTTGCGGCGAACAAACTTGCGACCACAGTGGGAGCCATCTCTTTCACTGATGAAGAGATTGTGGCGCAATCGGACGTTGACTTGATCAGATCCGAAGTAGACACGCTGGTCGTTGAAATCAACCAGCAGAAGTACGAGGAGTTCCTCTCCTCTGAATCAGGTGACTTGGATGAGACACGGCACTATCGTCGCATGTACTCCAATGCCCGAGCGACGGGTAGAAAGGTATCCACCGAGAGACGGGGATCCTTGGAGACTGCGGCTATAGGGCCGGAGTTCACACAAGAAATCCTAGCCGAGGATGAGCTTCCGACTGCCGAAGAAGACCTGGGGACTGGATTGACCAGAACCCAACTCCGAAACAGGAACCAGAGAGCGAGGCGTAGAGCCCTCAAGCCCGCTTTAGACGCGGAGCTAATACCAGAGGATGCGAGGCTATGGTCCCTCGCAAACTGGCTCGCGCTACCCGTGAGACCAGTCTCTACCGCGCTAAACTCGAAATTACAACTTGCCTTAAAAGCAAGGAAAAGTCAGCGTGTGATATTCCGCGCGAGGCTACCGCTGAGCTTAGCGAGAGACGCGAAGCCAGCGAAGTTTGCGCTAGTCGCAAAATATCTGACACTCGCGAGAGACGCGAGTATAAAAATTCTGTAAAGCCAGCGTGTGATTCTCCACACGAGGCTGATACTAAGCTAAGCGAGAAACGCGAAGCTACTTGCGAGAATCGCAAGATTTATGACACTCGCGAGAGACGCGAGTATAAAAATTCTGTAAAGCCAGTGTGTGATTCTCCACGCGAGGCTGATACTAAGCTAAGCGAGAGACGCGAAGCTACTTGCGAGAAACGCAAGATATCTAATACTCGCAAGGAATGCGAAGATGATTGACAAATTGTTGTCAGTCGTAGAAATCGCGCGAGACGCGAAGTTATGACTTGTGATAACTACAAGGGTAAGCCAGCGTATAGGAATTTTATTCCACGCGAGGCCAAGACTACAGAAGAGAAACTTCTGAAAACACGCCAAGCTAGCGTAAAACACGAGGCTAGCATGGATAAACGGAGAGCTACTCTTCAGGCTCGCAGTATAAGACGCGAAGCTACTTCTAAGCCCCGCGAGGAGCAATCTGACTGCAGAACCAGGGCTGATCATTGAAAGAAGTTTCAGTGGGTTTCTAGACCCTCTCAAAAGTCAGACGGACCTCATGATTCCATGGTTAAAGACGCTGATCTTAGGGATTATCTGTCCAAGAAGAGAGCAATAGATCAACTTCAAAATGAACCTGTTTGTCACTGTCAGCAGCTCATGACGGCAGTGTCCGCTGTAATGGACAACTGTGGCTGCATCAAAAGCAGGGTATCTGTGTTTGATCAATTGACCGAGTCAGACAAGAACCCTACTAAGAAACCAAAGACTGCTTTCCTAAAACACTGGAGAGCTGTAACCTTCAACATGGTGGGGAAAGGAAAGAAAATTATAGAGACGGATGATGATTCAGAATCGAGCGATGAAGAACCTCATCGTGTTACTCGACTAAAATCAGGAGCCGTCCCGCTTCGAAATTATAAGAGGCTCGTAGAGGGTTTTTACGATGAGGACAGTGATAATTCAGCTATAGCCTCACCTCGTTCCTCTGCATCGTCTCGACTACAGAAGTCAGCATCTCACATGGCAGATAAATCTGATGATATCAATCAGAGATTTGAAACTCAAGAAAGAATGATTCGAGAGCAACAAAAGACGATTGAAGGCCTTAAAGTCATGCTATTGAGATTTGTTGAAGATAATGCCGAAAAGGGCAAGGAAAATCCAAATGGAGAAGAACAGGAGGAGAAAGCCCACTCGATGCATGAGGAAGAAGATAGATTTTCTTTCCATGATCCGCACGAAGAAAAGCTTGAAAAATTATAAAATCAACTCGAAACTTTGATGCGTAAGAAGGAGTTGAAAGAGACAGGGGTTTTAAGGCCATATCCTCCTGAATGGGATACGATACCATACCCACAGAAGTATAAGCCGCTCAAATTAGAGCCATATGACGGGAAAGGATCGCCCAGTCAGCACATCTATTACTTCTTGTCCCAAGCAGGATATTTGATGGGTAATGACCCCATCATGACTAAAGTATTCGCAAGTACTTTGCGAGGGTTTGCCTTTACTTGGTTCATGCAGCTGCCCCCAGGTACTATTAATACCTGGTTTGATGTAGAGAAATTATTTCTCTCACGTTTCTTCGAGGATGATACCGAGATTACGGTTCATTCCCTCCTTGCAACTAGACAAGGGGAACAGGAAACGGTAAAAGAATTCATAGAAAGGTTCCGGGAGAAGTCCGTGCATTGCAAACACGGAATGGTCCAGGAAACTCTTGTCGAAACTTGTCGACACAATCTTAAGACCAATGTGCTCCTAAAAATGGGGGCCGTAGAGTCTAAGACATGGAGGGATTTGCTCAAATAAGGAGAGTAAGCTGAAAACTTGATTCGTCGAGTTGAAGAATCCCGTGGATCAAGGAGTGCTGGGGGTAGTAAGTCATATACCCAAAATAGTAGCAATAAGAATAAAGGAAAAGCAGTGATGGTATCAGAAGCTGCTCCTCAGAAATCCAGCCCTCCACCAAAGCCGAAACCCCAAAACCAGCAGGGTCCAAGGCAAAATAGACTGCAGCAGGAGAGAAATTATACTTTCAAGGCGGAACAGACGCCTATCCTCTTTCACTTGCTCCAGAAGAAGGGAATGCTAAGACTTCCGGAAAATAAGAAGGCAGAAGACGCTGGTAAGACTAAAGATCCCAACTACTGTCTCTATCACCGGAATGTTGGGCACCCTACTAGGGATTGTTTTCCCCTTAAGAACAGAATCCAAGCACTAATAGAAGCTGGAGTTCTGACGGTTAAGGAAGAACAGAAGAAGGTCACTGCCAATATGACAACCATAGTGGTTGGAACCCACGAGTTCCCCGCAGGAGTGACCCCAATCCCAAAGGGTAAGATGGTCACGAAGAACCTTGATCCTCATAACAAAGCCCAAGAAGGACTTGTCCCTGTGACGACCCAAAAGGGGGAAGTCATGTGGGTTCATCCCGATTTGCTAGAGGATGAGCAATGGACTACTACAAGGGGTCAAGGGAAGAAGCGGACTGTTAATGCCATTTCTGCAGATATAAAGGAAGAATATATAGCTTCGAGAGCCTTCACAGATTCTGAAGAAGAACCCGAAATTATGGCCACTCATCAAGATGGGGCAGGCCCTTCCGGTACTCGATCCAGGAAGACATATCTTAAAGACTACACGAGAGTAGATCCAAAAGATATCTATGCAGAACTCGCAAAGCCCGCGAAGCAGAAAGGACTTCGTTTCCAGAAAAATCCTATTAGAGAGGAAGGGGCCAGCGAGACTACATTCAAGTTTGACATAATTGCTCAGTTGGCGAATATCCCAGCACGAGTAACGCTTTACGAACTGTTGAGATTGTCAAAATCAACACGTGAAGCTCTAAGAGAGGCCTTGGCAGACTCTGAGTCATTCCTAGCTCAGATTATCGAGTCGGCCAATGAAGAAGAACAGGACTTTTGCCCCCGCTGTCACCAAGTGAGGAGGCATGTCCCACAAATCATCTTCTCTCCAGAAGACATGCAGGTGAGGAATATAAAGCATAACAGGCCTTTATATTTTACCGGATATGTCGGATCCACGAAAGTGGACCGAATTCAGATTGATCCGGGTTCTGCACTAAGTGTCGTACCCAGAAGGTTGATGCAGCTGTTAGGGATTCCCCTCCATCGTCTGACACCAACCAATACAATGATATACGGATTTATTGCCAATAATAACCGTCCCCTCGGAAAAATCTGACTCCGATGTCGGATCGGGGATTTAAGGACGGAGGCTACATGCTACGTTATTGATGCATATACCTCCGACAATATTCTATTGGGGCGGCCTTGGATCCACGCTCACATGATAGTTCCGTCAACTCTCCACCAATGCATGAAATATTGCGATGAGGAAGGAGAGGTCCGGACACTAATTGTTGACAAGCAACCATTCAAAGGGTTGGAGAATCACTTCACGGATGCTGCATTGTATAAACCAGCCCATGAAGTTTCCAATGACAATCCTAGCGAACCTCCAAAGCCCGATGACAGTGGCAATGAAGCCGACAGTGCGTACGAGCTTCCTGGAGAAGATGATGGGGGTGATTATGAAATCAACACTCACCTAGATTTTAATTCAAGTCTTGATAAAATAGTGGATGTAATAGAGAGTGAATGGGTTATTAATGAAGACATAAAGTTAGTCTACGAGCATGCTGTAGCTGCTGAGTCTGAACTCTCTTGTACTTCCACTGAAATGGATGGCCTATCCGAACTTGAAGTTCTGGCGGCATATCATTGGCCACTTAGGTCATCCCTCCTCTCTCGGTGTAAAATAGCTGAGGAAAAAGGTCACTGCTTCGAAGTGCCTCCTCGAAGAGGATCCCAAAAGCCGATTATGTTCGACGAGGTAATTACGTCACCCCGGCGAAGACAAAGCAGTGAAAGTGATGAACAAATATCACCCCAATTTTACCTGTATGAACAAAAATCCCGGCAGATAATGGAGAAGATGTGTTATAATTTTATCCAGAAACCGGGATTGAACTTTGGAAAAGGGCGACGGAACCTTATACCCTCGTTCAGACCGAGAGGAAAGAGCCCTGATTATTATCAGAAGACTTGCAGGGGGTTGGGCTATGTATCTACTCCTCCCTCATCACCCTCCGGACAAGAAGATAGCTATTCGGCCAAGGAAGATGCATCTTCACCCAATCATGACTCAGATATAAGTACCGGCGCCTGGTTTCAGTCCTTGATGGCCAATATGATTTCAGCCACACCAGAAAGCGACGAGGAACCAATTTATGTCCAAGATGATTCCTGGGCTAAGCATATGGACACTCTCTGAGACGTCCGCTTTGAGCAGCGTGATCCGCCCACTGAAGACAAATTGGTACAAGTCAACATGGGAACGGAAGAAAATCCGAAACCCATCTTCATAAGCGACACTCTAACCCCATTTGAAAAGGAGGAACTTATATCTCTTATTAAAGAATATATAGACGTGTTCGCATGGAATTATGAAGACATGCCTGGGCTTGACCCTCAAATTGCCACACACCGGTTAAATATAAAAAAAAGATGCCAAACCTGTTAAACAACAACAGAGGCATTTTCGACCAGAATTGATGGAGGCAATAGTTGCTGAGGTCAATAAGCTTATAAAATCTGGATTCATCCGTGAAGAACAGCATCCCGATTGGGTTGCCAACATAGTGCCGGTTCGTAAAAAGAACGGCAAAATCCGAATATGCATCGACTTTCGGGTTCTCAACGCTGCATGTCCTAAGAATGAGTTTCCACTTCCCATCACCGACGTGATGATAGACAATACTTGTGGTTACGAGAGGATGTCCTTCATGGATGGTTTCTCAGGTTATAACCAGATCAAGATGTACTCTGATGATGAAAAGCATACAACTTTCAGAACACCGCAGGGGGTGTACTGCTATACGGTGATGCCATTCGGGCTAAAAAATGCTGGTGCCACCTACCAGCGTGCGATAAGCATTATATTCAAAGAACATCTGCGCACGACAGTAGAGTGCTACGTAAATGCCTTGGTGGTCAAAAGTAAAAATAAAGGAGACCACCTTCAGGACTTAAGGACGGTCTTCGATCTCATGAGGAAATATCATTTGAAGATGAATCCCACTAAGTCATTCCTGGGGGTGTCGAGTGGGAAATTCCTTGGGTTCATAATAACTTCAAAAGAAATTTTCCTCGACCCTGAAAAGATAAAAGCAATTAGCGAGATGCCGCCTCCCCGCAATCTTAAAGAATTGAGGGGGTTACAAGGGAAGCTTGCCTATATTCGGCGCTTCATTTCCAACCTATCAGGGCGATGTCAGCCGTTCTCTCGACTTATGAAGAAAGGGGTTTCTTTTGTATGGGATGAGGCATGTCAACGGGCCTTTGATGACCTTAAAAAATACCTCACCAAACCTCCCGTTCTTATGGCGCCAGTTCCTGGGCAGCCCTTCCTTATATATGTAAGGGCCATGGATAATACCTTAGGAGTATTACTTGCTCAATATAATGAGCAAGGCCATGAACATGCCCTCTATTATCTAAGCAGGATAATGATTGGGGCCGAACAACGGTACACCCCGATTGAAAAGAATGTTTAGTCCTAGTATTCGCTATTCAGAAAATGCGACACTATCTTTCTGGGCAAACAATTCATGTCATATCACGGGTTAATCCCTTAAAAATTCTGATGACAAAATCGAGATCCTTAAATGGCCGGTTGGCGAAATGGGCATTATTGCTGTCGCCATATGATATGCATTTCGTCCCTCAAAAAGCCACAAAGGGACAGACGATCGCCGATTTTCTTGCAGACCATCCAATCGGGTCTAATTCCAAACAGATGTCAGAGGTTAACACAGTTACCAAGGAACAAACATGTCAAATGTTCTTTGATGGTGCTGCCAGACGATCTGCTACTGTAGTGGGGGTTGTGCTAATTTCCCTACATAAACATATAATGCCTAACGGTTACTCATTGACAGAGCCGTGCACGAATAATGTGGCGGAATATAACGCACTCATTATCGGCCTGAAGATGGCTCTACAACTGGGGGTGAACTATCTAGAGGCATATGGAGACTCTAAACTCATCGTCAATCAGATGACGGGCGAGTACGAAGTCAGACATGAAACCCTCATCCCCTATTATCAGCTAGCCATTGAACTGGCAGGCTACTTTGAACAATTTTACATTTCTCACATACCTCGGAATGAGAATGTATATGCGGATGCCCTTGCCGCATTAGCTGCAGCATTGGCGATCCCGCTAGGTGAAGCTAAAAGCATCACTATTGGAAGCAGAGAGCTCCTCCATCCAGATACTGCTCTTAAAAATAAAGAAGTATACTAAGCAGGCCTAACTTTGGAACCCCGTGATTGACGATTTCTGTTTGTGGATTATGCTTTACATGGGATATTACCAGAAGATCCTAAGGAAGCCACCTCAATAAAGAGGAAGGCCCAAAGATTTTATTATGACCAAAAGCTTCAGACTTTATATAAAAAGTCAAGAGATGGTCTGCTGCTACGCTGCATATCAAAAGCAGAAGCAGATGAAGTGCTGAGAGAAACACACGATGGAGTATGTGGAGCTCATCAGCCCGGTCCCAAACTTGGATACCGCATAAGAAGGCTGGGATACTACTGGCCGAGCATGGTTACGGAAGCAATGGCGTACGCTAAACGGTGCCATGCATGCCAAATACATGCCAATTTTATTCATCAACCCCAAGAATACTTGCACAATACCGTTGCAAGTTGGCCATTTGAAGCATGGGGGATGGATATTGTGGGGCCTATAACTCCTCTGTCATCCAGAGGACATCGGTTTGTTCTTGCAATAACCGATTATTTTTCAAAATAGGCCGAAGCCGTGCCCATGAAAGAGGTGAAAACGACAGATGTGATCAAGTTCGTTAAACATCATGTCATTTACCGCTTTGGCGTCCCCCGACGGATCATCCATGATAATGGTCCGCAATTCATCAGTCAGGGATTCTCCAGATTCTGCAATAAGTTCAGAATCAAAGATGTCGCTTCAACGCCATATAACCCCGCAGCTAATGGGTTGGCCGAAGCCTTCAACAAGACGATCATTAAACTCCTTCGGAAGTTTGTCTCCTCTATTAAACGAGATTGAGATGAAAAGCTAGGAGAGTGCCTGTGGGCTTATCGCACCACTGTTCGCACCCCTACGAAAACTACTCCATTCTCTTTGGTCTATGAAAGTGAGGCCGTCTTACCTCTCGAAGTCCAGATTCCTTCATTAAGAGTGGCTTTAGCCACAAAGATGACGACAGAAGAACGCCATCATCAAAGATTGAAAGAATTAGAGGCGCTGAATGAAAAGCGTCTCAGGGCTCAACAACAAATTGAGTTGTATCAAGCCCGAATCTCACAAACGTTCAATAAAAACGTTAAGCCAAGGACCTTTAGGCAAGGAGACTTGGTTCTGGCTGTTAAAAGGACAATGGTGCTAACCCACAAAACTAAGGGTAAATTTGAACCCAAGTGGGAAGGAACGTTTGTTGTGGAGACAGTATACTCTAGTGGAGCCTATCGCTTGATGAATCAAAATGGCGACAGGATGATGATGCCGATCAATGGCAAATTTCTCAAGAAGTGCTATTCTTAATATCCCTGGAGGTACGAGTCTCCTTTTTCTTAGGCATGCGCAGTTTGGCGCCTCTGACCTAAACCTGGTGTGTTTGGTTCTCAAGTTTGAACCACCTCCAGTCTTTTTCTTAGGCATGGGCAGTTTGGCGCCTCTGATCTAAACCTGGTGTGTTTGGTTCTCAAGTTTGAACCACCTCCAGTCTTTTCTTAGGCATACGCAGTTTGGCACATCTGACCTAAACCTGGTGTGTTTGGTTCTCAAGTTTGAACCACCTCCAGTCTTTTCTTAGGCATGCGCAGTTTGGCGCCTCTGACCTAAACCTGGTGTGTTTGGTTCTCAAGTTTGAACCACCTCCAGTTTTTTTCTTAGGCATGTGCAATTTGACGCTTCTGACCTAAACCTGGTGTGTTTGGTTCTCAAGTTTGAACCACCTCCAGTCTTTTCTTAGGCATGCGCAGTTTGGCGCCTCTGAGCTAAACCTGGTGTGTTTGGTTCTCAAGTTTGAACCACCTCCAGTCTTTTCTTAGGCATGCGCAGTTTGGTGCCTCTGACCTAAACCTGGTGTGTTTGGTGTGCCCAGTTTAAGTTACGCGAGAGAGCCTTGAACCGCCTCCAGTTTGGTTCTCAAGTTTGAACCGTCAGTATTTTCTTGGACATGCGCAGTTTGGCGCTTCTGACCCAAACCTGGTGTGCTTAGTTTTCAAGTTTGAACGGCTTCCAGTCTTTCTTTTTAGGCATGCGCGGTTGGCGCCTCTGACCTAAAAAAGGTATAAAATTACCCAGCGCCAACTAGGCAATGGGGAGAGAACCAATTTCTCGCCAACCCCTTCATGCTGGGGGTAAAAAGTATGAATTACCCAATACCGATAAGGTAAAGGGAAGAGGAAAAGTTTGGCATTTAAGCCCAAACGAAATCCTCGACAACTCACCATGTTGAGGGGAATAACATGGCTAGCCCAATTCAAACGGTAGTTGGTAAAGGCTAATCAAATCCGTTGATAGATGGGGGTTTGCTAAAAATCTCATAAACCCTGTCATGTTAAATTCTTACCTCTGACAGTATGGTTCTGAAAATTGTGCATAAACGATACAGAGAGATAAATCATTTTGACAACAAGTTATTTGTTGGGCAAGCAAATCTGTTTTGAAGCCTGCAAATAAAAGAGTCAAAAGAATCATCTTTATTAAAAGGGTGAAGATACAAGAAGAATTTCGAAGAACCATCAAAGGTTATCTCTCTCCCGTTTACGAAGTTCTTATTACAAGAAAAATGAAAGAATAGAGAGAGAAACTATGGGTCCCCCAGGAGTTTCAATTTATTTATCGTCTCATCCAAATTTCGACGATGAGATGACTCCACGGTATGTTGAGCCTGTCTACGCAACTCATCGTCATTTATTGCAAGTTGCTGCTGACGAGACTCTTCAATGGCACGGTTCCTGGCCGTCTCCTCCTGCTTGACCTGTTCTTGTTGAAGAAGCAACATTTCCCGCTTCTTGACAGACTCCCCTAATCGGAGTTCATTTTCTATCAAGATGGCCTGAGCTCTGGCAATCGTCTCCTGGGCTCTAGAGATGGCAACCTGACTCTCCCCAATCTCAGAGTCCACCCTCCTCAGATCTCCAAGAATGGATTCCCGGCTGGCTTCGAGCTCTGTCAGCTCCTGAGACCATCTCTCTTCCTGCTGCCTTAAAGCATTTCTACGCGATGTTGATTCCGCCCGGAGCCGCACCAGTTCTATCTCAGTGATCGCCTCCACATCCACCTGACGGTGCATGTGTAGCGTGGTCACCTGCTCTTCTAAGACTGCAAGGTGGGCCCGTTACGGAGCTGCTCGATCTCGTCCCCCAACTTCTTCAATTTTTTCCAGATAGCGGAATAACATTGGACGTGCGAAGTTGAAGAAATCGTGGCCAGCAAGGACCATCTCGACACATCTCCTTAGCAAACGCATAAAATCAACGACACTGAAGTTGAAAAGTTCTTCAAGAGGATTTGAAGTATCAGCAGGCAAAGTAGGTAATGCCAAGGGAGATGTCACGGGCAGGGGAGCAGTGGCTACCGGAGTCAAAGAAGAAGCCCGTCCCTGTACCAAGTTCAGGATATGGGGAACTAATAAAGCAAGTGCGGATCTGGAAGAGCTGAGGACCCCAGCGGAAGCATCGCCAGTACCGATCACTTGGGTGCCCCTGCCAGCAGGAAGAGAAGACGGGATATATTCCCTCGAAGCTCCTCCGGTGGGAGAAGCATCTTCAAACGAGAACTTCAAATTATCCTCCTCCCCTGTTGGAAGACTTGGAGCCGGAGGAGTTGCAGGTGTCTTAGCAGCCACGATAATAGATGATGTTAAAATCGCTGACTGAGAAACGGAAGGTACACCAACTACCGTTGGAAATGTCTCAGTGGAGCAGAATGGTGGTGAAATGAAATTGGCCTGAAGGATCAGAACCCCCAGCAAAGCCGAAGTAGTTCTTGTGGGGAAGAGTTTCCATCGAGTACCCTACTGCAAAAGAAAGCAGAGTTAGAGAAGTTTCTATAAGACAGAAAATTTCTCTAAGTATGGACGCGCGAAGCTAAAAATTAGAACGCGCGAAGCTAAAAATAGCGCCGCGCGAAGCTAAAAATTAGACCGCGCAGAAGTTAAAGAGCCTCGCATTTTAGCGCGACTGCTACTTAAAATAGCCTCGCGTTTCAGCTCGACTGCTACTCAAAAGAGCCTCGCGTTTCAGCGCAACTGCTATTCAAAAGAGCCTCGCGTTTTAGCGTGACTGCTACTCAAAAGAGCCTCGCGTTTCAGCACGACTGCTACTCAAAAGAGCCTCGCGTTTCAGCGCGACTGCTACTTAAAATAGCCTCGCATTTCAGCGCGACTGCTACTTAAAATAGCCCTACGTTTCAAAACGCGAGGATGACGCGTTAACTTCGCGTGAGAAGAAAGCCAGAGGCTTTTCTTCTTCTCCAAGCCTTATGGCCGGAGTACGGCAATCTCGCCGATGGAAGACATGATTAACTGGTTAGAACTCAACCAAATCATTCTAAAATCTCCTAAAGAGTCTCGATTGAGAGATTCTTACCCCCAATAGGTGAAACGTGGGCTGGCGCATCGCCGCCATGGCCGCTGCCACCACTGCTTGCGCCAGTTGCCGATGATGGAGCTGCACGAGAAGTAGCACGAGTTTTGGGTGCCATTACTTGAAACTTGAGGAAAATCGACGGGAAACTGGGAAGAAAGCCGGTCGGAGAACGCTCGGTTCGCCTGAGCTCTGATCGCCTGAATCTCTAGGGTTTCTGGAAAATTCTCAAGTAAAGTGAGAAGAAAAGGAATAGAGATTTCATTTAAATGAGGGAAACCGCCTCTTGGAATTCGGCGCGGATTTCGGAGAAAATGACTGGTCAGTTACTCTCCAAAACGCGGAGCTATTAGCCTCGCGTGATAAAGAAAAAAGTGAAGATATTAACTCCGCGCTACTCTGCGCAACTCCGCGAAACATGAAGATAACTTGGTATTTTAGTTTCGTGTTCTCATGGAAAACTTGGATTTTTGGCTAAGTTAAAGATGATCCCTATCCGATCATTTCAGGTATTAATGATCTAAGTTACGCAGAAAAACCTTAGATTATTTTACCAGAATTATTAAACCATCTATTTGTTGAGCAAGCAAGACTCTTGAAGCCGACAGATAGAGAGGAAAATAATTTATCTTTATTCATAAAAGGAAAGATTACAAAGAAGGAGTTATAGCTCTCCTAAAAGCTTCTACATGATCATCAACTCATCAATAACCTAACGGTGAGATTTCTCTACGGGGTGTTGAAGCTCAGTCCCCTGGTTCACATGCAAAAGATCTTCTCTGCAAATGTCAATTTGGATCTATCATCTGAAATGAAGCACGAGAGGAAAGAGAAGTGCCGCAAGCCCTTACTTGAGCTTGTAGCTCCTTCAAAAGTTTACCTCCAGGAGCCAGAGCTTGAAACCTGCAACTATGTTGTAAAGCATATGCTTCTGGCTTTTTTAGAGTTACTTTTGCTGATGAAGATCGATGGACCCACATACACTCCTCTTCAGAAAGGATCGGACTTACTACAAAAGGAACATAATTTCTAAGAGTGTGAAAACGCGGAGCTAAACTAACTCCGCGTGAAGTAGAAGAAATAGCCTCGCGCTTCAAACGCAGAGGATGACGCGATAAGTTCGCGTAAAAGAGGGACAGAGTTTCTCTCTGTTATAGCTTTGCAACATCAAAGATAGTCTCGCAGATTCATCGCGACTGCTAATCAAAGATAGCCTCGCAGATTCTATCGCGACTGCTAATCAAAGATAGCCTCGCAGATTCTATCGCGACTGCTAATCAAAGATAGCCTGGCAGATTCAACGCGACTGCTAATCAAAGATAGCCTCGCAGATTTATCGCGACTGCTAATCAAAGATAGCCTCGCAGATTCATCGCGACTGCTAATCAAAGATAGCCTCGCAGATTCATCGTGACTGCTAATCAAAGATAGCCTCGCAGATTCATCGCGACTGCTAATCAAAGATAGCCTCGCAAATTCATCGCCACTGCTAATCAAAGATAGCCTCGCAAATTCATTGCGACTGCTAGTCAGATAAGCCCCGTGTTTCAAGCGCAGGGATGACGCGATAACTTCTCGTAGAAAAAGAACAGAGTTCCTCTATGTCTTCTCCTTCTCCTTTAAGCCTTACGGCCGGAGATCGGCGATCTCGCCGGTGAAGTAAATAATTGGCCGGATTAAACCAAACCAAAACATCTCAGAATGGTTCTTAGAAGAACAAGAGTTAAGGTTTTTACCTTCGGAAGACGCTGCGTAAACTGGTTCACCGTCGCGTCTACTTCCACGGCCGCTGTCGTTAACGCCGGCCAACTTGTGTTTAGCCAAACTCTTCTGGAGAGACATCCTAATGATGAAAATCTATGGAGAGTTAAAGGGAGATCAATTGAAGATCGCTCATTGATATCGCTCACTCGGTTGCAGGAGTTGGGAACTCTTCAAAATCTTCGAATGAAGAAGAAGATGAGCCGAGAAGCTCTATTTAAACAAGATTTCCGTCGCTTGGTGTTTGGCGCAGAAATTCAGAGTAATTAATGAAATAATTACTCATTTCGCTAAAAATGAAGTGAAGCTGATTAGCTCCGCGTAGGCGAGCATAACGCAAAGGAGACTTGGTATTCTAACTCCGCGCTTTCAGTTTGAAGATCCAAAGTATTTCAAAATTTGCTAAGTTCGAAGCCATTTTGAAAACTTTGGAGGGGGTTCTGTTGGCAGTGAAAATTTCTAAGTAAATAGAGTTTTCCACAACAGAACGCGGAGCTAATCCATAGCCCCGCGTTTGGCTACTTGTAGCCTCGCGTTTGAGTAAACGCGGAGATGTTTGATAGCTCTGCGTTAGCTCCACGCACTGGTTATTTAGCGCCGCGTTTTGATGCGATTAAAGCTCCACGTGAGCAGATAACCAGAATCTCAAACTGATTGAGATTATGATTTGGGCTTATCCAAATACCAAATCAAATCCAATCAGAATTCTAAATCAAGAGATTTAGATCAATATTAAATATTTGATTGGAATCCTTGATGAGAGCAAATTCTATTCAGATAGAAACTCTCTCAAATCTTCCTGGGGCTATAAATACCTGCTTGGTAAAACCCTAGGAGATCTTTTGGGATCTTTTGGAGGCTTTTGATAAAGTTCGAGTTACGAACGAATCAAAACCAGAGATCAGAGGTCTTCTTTTTCTTCTTTCGATTCTTTGGCAATTCAAGTACGCGAGAGAGCCTTGAAGCCTTTTTGTGATCGTCTTCCTCTTAGAGAATTCAAGTTACGCATAGAGCCTTGGATTCGTGAAGAGAAAAGACCAAGAAGATCGTCTACAGTCGGCCGATATCTTCAAAAGAGAAGATTTCAACGTACCGATCGTCCAAAGGAGCTGCTCGACAGATCCCATCGCCACTGATCCCACACACATTGTAAAAGAGAGAGATTGAACTATAAAATCCTCTCGTTTGTTCTCTTTTTATATATACATCTTGTTCACTTCCGTTGTAATTTAAGTTAATTCGATGGAAGGAAGCAAAGCAACTTTTGCGGCGAACACTAATAAAAAACTTTAAAATCAATTCTTACTTCAGATCACAATATCATACAAGATTTCTTAAATAAATTTTTTTTCCTCCAAACATAATGTAATTATCTTTCTCCAGAAGCAAATAAATTCAGATATAAAATAACTAGTGATTGAATACTATTATGATAGAGTTCTAATTAGTTGCACAACAGTATTCAAAATTAATCTAAAAAAAAATATTCGGTTTTAAGAATGTTGGTTATTTTTAGATTAATATAGCCAAGATTATTACTGTAAAAGATTAGAAAGATATATTTTCTAATTCAACCAGAAAGATGATATTGCTGAATAAATCCGTATTGATTTATTTGTATAAAAGATCCATAACTGTATTGTAATAATACTAATAAAATTATATCTTATTACCTACTGTTATTAATTAGATCTAGAGACAAAGTTAAAATTATTGACAATCTGAATTGATTTTATTATCTAGTAGAAAGTAGCAAAATATCTATATATTTATATATATAGGTTAATTATCTAATAACAATAAAAAACAGAAATTAGAATACTTTACTTGATTGGAAGCGTGTATTAAGAAGATGAATGGAAGATGATCGAGACTAGTGTTTGACACTATTTTCTTAAAATCAATTCGCTCTCTACCGTCTTGCTTCTAGATTACAGTATGGAAGATGATCGAGACTAGTGTTTGACACTATCTCCTTAAAACCGATTCGCCCTCTACCGTTTTGTTTATGGATTACAGTGGCGTCGATCTCACAGGTTACAACGATCGGTCTGCAACAGGAAGGAAGTCACAATCCTTTTGCTCTGGCGAATCTAATAAAGAATGCTCTCTGTTTTGTGTATAGTGTAGTGTATGACAGAAATGGACAGAACAACTCTTCTGAAAATAGAAAACTTCTGTCTGAAAGACAAAATTTTCTGTCTGCAGAAGATGAAAATGAAAAGAGTAAAAAAAAAAAAAAAAAATCAGGTTATGCATAGCACTACCTGTGGTGCTCAAGATTTCTCCTCTTCTTATATAAGTAATAATATGGATCAAACAATTCTATATAAACCCACATCCTAGCAACACTCTATCTGATGTGGGACTATTCTTTACTCTTTCCTTTTTGTTCCCTTTACAATGTACTCCTCTTTGAAATCATTTTCCATTCACCTAATTTATTTTTTTTCAATTTGTGAATTGGCTCAAAGATTTAATGTTCAAACATACATGAATTCAACATTTTCTTCAATTTTATTAGAAATTTACATTTTCCTCTTATTTTTATCATGCTTCTTTCTTTATCTCTATCAATTTAAAACACTTATAATTTTCAATACCCAAAAATAAAAAGAATTCAAATCCTAATAATTCTCCATAATAACAAAAAAGTAGTTCAAAAATTAAATTAGAAGTAGTTAATATAATTAGTTTTTTAATAATAGTAGGGCTGTAGTTTTAGGAGGGACTAGGGTTTTGAAAGGAGGTTAGGCCATCACTTTTATAATCATATCCAAAACATTCCCTTTTTCTTATCCTACTCTAGAGCCTCACCGACAAAAACTCCCTTAAATAGGTAGATTTAAAGAAATTGAACTTATAATGAGATAGTGTACAATGAAGCCGTTCAACACTTCAGCAATACAAACGTCATGATCAGGTGTTATGTCATTATATCGATTGTTACTAATATCATCTATGCCTTTCTAAAGTCCTCATTAACTATAATAGATCCATCATGGAGACCTATTCCACCTCCACCATCTCGACTCAGACTAAATACACGAGTGTCAGTTTCATAGCCACTACTATGGTCATATTAAGAAGTATTAAACAAGGAAATTAATTAGTTCAATCCAATGATACTTAACACTGTCACCATTGCATTCAATTTAGATGAATATTTTGAAATTGGAGATAATTGTTAAGAAGCCAAAGAGACTCATTTTAATTATTGCGACTCTTGATTATTTGACTTTTAGTTTTTCATTTGCTTTTCATTATAAATAAGCTTGTATGAGACTTTTGAAATAGAATGTGAAATTGAAATAAAAATCCCATGTTTTAGCATGATAATTTGCTAAAAAATTTTAAATCACTTCTCATGGATTCGTTAAGAATAGATGAGAGCTCACGTAATTGTATTCGACGCCAAATGTTTTTAGAGAATGTGATTTGTCAGGCATTTTGACGGTGTATTTCCTCAAGGCATGCTATATATTTTCTAGTGGTGATTGCGCTATTTCCTACTATATTGAAGTATCTAATTTCGATAAACAGATCTCCATACATACGTTTAATTTTCTTGGCTAAGTGTGAAATCTCTGTATACAACCATCTGAACCGTGTCCTAGTGCAACTAGTATTTATTGGTGATGCTAGGGGTTGATCATGCCATTTATGGGGAATATCTTATACAGTTTAAGTAGTTCAAAACTTTGTCAATGCCTATTGCTTTTCTTCATCCAGTGGCATGTGATACAAGTGTTAAGTCTTAATTAGGATATTTTCTGCATGTAGTAGTGGAAATCATTCTTAGGAGAAAAAATTATACAGAATTAATACAAAAGATGATATTGTAGACTCGAGATGAAAGACTAATTTGTATGATAGGAGAAGAAAGGTAGATTACGTAAAAGTGGGAATCAAAGAGCAATTGGAGGGTTTGAAGCTGGTAGAAACACTCGAAAACAAGAAAGCGAGGAAGTCCGTTATGATTTTTAAGATTTTCTAAAAGCTGATACGGCTCCAACATGCTAGTTTAATCCGATTCCACATGCATCTTACAAGTGTCGGAGTGTCTGGCACGTCACACAATTTGAAGTGTCCATGCTTCATAGCGAGGTATTTGTATTTTTCATTTGAGTTGCTCCTTTCCTACTAGCTTACCTAATGATTGTTTGAAACTCGACTAGTTAGTTATTATTATTATTTGTTTGAAATCGAAACGGTGAGCTAATGCCCCTCGCGTTCCATTAAAACGATTTTAATAGAACATTCATAAGTGTTCATAGATCAATACATAAGTAAAAGTGGGTTACAACACAGATCACCATAAACTGAAAAATATATAATTCTCAATAACTAAAATATCCCGCAGCCGCAAATACTGATACCAGCGGAGGACCTCCCACCAATCTACTCCTCTTCCAGAGTAGCACGAGCTGCATCTCTCGCATCAACATCTGAGAATGGCGCTCTCTGTGTTGCTTGCAGAGCCTGTGTGGCAGTGAGTCTGAGGGGAATATCTTGATGGCCCAAACCTGAATCTCCTAAAACTATTATCCACAATAATAAATCATTAGTAATGCAATATAAACAGTAACACCTGATGACTAGTTAGTTATTGCTATGGGTGTAATCCATGGGCAGACACCTGATGCCTTGGGTAGCCAAAGAATGCACATAGCAGATGCGGTTGACCCAAGTGTGCTATATTGAACTTGCCATTTCGAGACTATATATTCAAATTGAAGGAAGGGAAAAGAAAAAAAAAACTGGCTGATCACCGGTCACAAATGCGGTTAACTTTGAGCTACATAATTGATTTTCCCAGATTTTGCTTCCGAAAACAATATAGAAGTTTTGAAAAGAAAACAGCGAAAAGTATGTTTTTGCCTCTTGCCCCCAGCCGTTTCCCCGTTTTCCTACTCAAGCGCCTTGGCCATAAGCTACATTTGTTGGGACAAACTACTATTTGTATGCAAATTAAATAATAGCTCCAAGCAAACCAAGTGAGAAAAATAAATCAAGCACCAAGTGAGCAAACAAGAGAACACACCGAATTAACGTGGAAAACTCTTCAATGTAAAAAGGAAAAAAAGCATATGTGACAACTCCGAGATAAATTCATTATAATAAAATAGGGTTTACAATACTCAAGTTTATATCCAAAATTTAAGTTCAAACAAATTGGAAATCCACAATATCAATTCTCTGAGAAAAATATAATCTCACCACAAATTTTAGGATATGACGAAATACAAACTACAGTGAGATCCCTAATCTGAATACTCCAAGTCTCAATTGATGAAGCACCCATAAAACCTTCGTAGAGAAAACCCTAATTTGCTCCTGTATGAAAAATCACACATGAAGATTGAAAAGAAAAAAAAAAAAAAAAAATCAGAAAAACTCTTTCCTTTTTTTCTTCTTCCTCTTTTCTTGTTCTTTCTCTACAGTTACTCTTCTCTTGGCTTGCAGCTGAAAGAAAGAGGGTTAAAGACAACAGCCCCTCTTTACTGTATTTATATAAATCTTGACCATAGTTTATTTTGTTTTAGAAAACTCAAATCATATAATCCTAGTTTGATTTGTTTTTAAGAAACTCAAACCATAAAATTCTAGTTTGATTTATTTTAGGAAACTCAAATAATAAGATTCTAACTTGATTTGTTTTAGGAAAATCAAACCATGGGCCTCTTGTACGCTGGACACTCACAACAACATCCACATTTTGCCCATAATTTGTTTGCTTTATTTTCGAGAGATGCGTGAGAAACTAATAAAAGACAGGAAGAGGGCGAGAGAAGGAATGATATAGAGGCTTGCGCTTCACCATGGGCAAAATGAAAATTTTTGAGGAAGCAGAAATGCAATGAGGTTGTGTAAGAAGCATGAACACGGATACAGATTTAGACACTAATTCGAATACGAACATAGGAAATGATATTTGAGAAAAAAATGAGAACATGGATACTGCTGGATACGGAAAACATATAAATATAAGTAGATGTTTTTCTATTATTAACATAATAATTTTATTAAAATATCCAAAACGAAAGCTCTGACAATGTTCGGGTTCATGTCTTTTTATTACTTCACAAAGTATGAGTCTAGCTATCAACCATACATATCTTTTCCTCACAGGCAAAAAGATAAAAAGAAAATTATTGATGATAGCAAATATAGAACAACAAAGAATGTAAATATAATTTTTTTTCAAATGTAAAAACCAAATAAAACTCATGTCCATAGAAAAAAAAAAAAAAAAAAAAAACTAAAGTATAACTTCCTGAAACTAACTAGGTATAGATAGATATTATCATTTTAGTAATATTTATTTCCAATTTTTTTAGACCATTCAACTCATTTATTCCTGACACAACCCATAAGAAGTTCGGATACGACAATAACATTTTGTTCTTTTATTTTATTTGATGTGTGTTTGAGTAGGAGACGTGTCCGATATGGACATGACATCTCAATAGCATGTCCGTACTTTGTAGGAGAACGTAATTGGTTTTAACTGCTCTTGTACCTAAAGGTGTAGGGTAGACAGGCCCTCAAGATGTTAGAGATGTTAGTCGATGTGCAAATTTCTTTGTGTGTTCCATCAAATGAAACATTTTTGTGTTGGCGGGAAATTCTATTTATGCACACCAATTTCCTCAAGATGCCCACATTGCCCTCTACATCATCTTCTAATTTTAAATCATCTCATATTTACTTTTTACGCCCATTATTTTTCCAATTCTAACCATCTCTTCCTCTTCTTTCTTCTTTTCATCTAACTGGACCTCCATTTCTAACTTTTTGAAGGAACAAATGTAAAAACTATAGAGAATTTGAACATGGATGAATTTATGGGATATAGGTTTATTTTGATGATTTAAAGAATACAAAAAAAGTGTTTTCTTTCTTTTTTTTAAGAGAGAGGAGAGAAGAAGACAATTTGGATTGCGAAAGGATAGCTTAGTAAAAAAAAAAAATAAATGGCAAGCTTGTAAACGTTTGAAAGTTATAAATGTGTGCATGAAGAGTAAAGTGGGCGTGCGTGAATGGAATTTCGCTGTGTTAGCGTACTGAGCCCACTTGATTAGTAGGTGTAGATTATATTTAGGAAGATGAATTATGGTGAAAGGGGTGGTCGTATTTGAAGTAAGTGCTTTGCCCTAGCCTGGCTTGTTTATTGTGATGCAAACAGGGTCTCAGAGTTATATATAAAAGCCATCATTTTTTCGCCTTCACTGTAAAAACCCTTTTGCCAGTGCAATCCTCTGAGAACTTTATTTGGATCTCGTATAAATTTTAACTAAGCCCTAGTAGTAGAAATCGGATGAGAATGTCATGCGACTGTTTTAGGCCAATTAACTGGAGCCATGACAATTTCTTGCTGATATTTTAGCTTTGTGTCAATGGTACGTACTGTGGTGGCTAACAGTCACTTGTATATCTTAATATTGTGATCTTAGTGCATGTACTGATGCCGAGTTTGCTATCCTGTGGGATCTATTAATTATACTTTCAGAAAATCAAAATGAGACAATGGCGCTGGAGACTGCAAGTTGCTGTTTATATATATATATATATATATATATATATATATATATATATAAAAGAATAATTCAAGGGAATCTGAAAGTTATCAGATTCTTCCAGAGATAATTGAAGTGGATCCGAAAGTTAAAGGAAATTCTTCTTTCATTTATTTGGTCTAAGGGCACAATGAGAGCTATATGTAGTTTATATAAAGTTGCTAGTTGATGGACGAGGAGTACTCATGTTTCTTTCTTTTGCTTCAATTTTTTTTTTTATTTTTTCAAACGAAAGCCCTCTCAGATTTTTTTTCAGTTTTCTTCAACACAGTCATCTCACTCCTAAAGAAAATCTTCAATACCTTTTAATCTTTTAGTTTTTTGGTTATGCTAATACATATACATTCTAAAATACATAGAATAGATTTGAGATATATACTACAGAATTTATCTTTATGTATTTTTTTTTTCGTTTTTAATTTTATGTAAAAATTGATGTAATATGAGAGTCACTCATATGAGTGATTGAACTCTCTAAATTTTGTAAGTTCTATTATCTACTTGCTAATGGAATGCAGAGGGCTTCCACTCACCGTTTTACTTCAATATATATATATATATATATATATATATATATATATATATATATATATATATATATATATATATATAATAGTTTTCTTAAATTACATGTGCGATACTTCTAAAACATGAATATATCCGATACGTATATTCAATTATATACCTAATATATACATGGTTAGGCTGCCGTGCCATTCTGTGATGTTATGCATCATAATCGTATAAAAAATGCATTGTAATCCATGTCCTAGTACCTTTTGATAAAGCCCTAGTTTATCCGGATACAGATACACTTGAAGTGATGTTTTATTTGTTGCTTCAAATGCCATTTTGAGAAATTCTTCAAAATGTCAAATACAATTGGTGAAAGCTTAATTAACCTTAGCTAAAGATTGGGGGAAAAAAAAGAAGCTTTTCTTTATCTTTCTTTTCATTTTTTTTATCCTTTCCCTGGCTATGCAGTTGGGAATGAACCAAAATCTTGGTGATAGTTTATTCTCCTTGATTTTGTCGGCTGATTAATTTTTCTTTATATCTAAGCTGAGAGAATGATGATATAAATCCATCTTATTACTTCAATAATGACTGAAATAATGATGCCAGACGATAACAAGTGCAATCGGATGAGAATAGGACAAAGATTATATAGGTGGAAAAGTATGAACAGAAGGAAATAGATTTTTTTTTTTAATTTTTTTATTGAACTTCTTGGCACAATCCAAACATACTACAAATATATATAGTGATACAAATAAGCATTCATCTTCCTAATTAAATGCAGATACATTCTATTTTTCTAATATCTTTTAGTCTTTCTAAATGACCCTTTAGATTCTCAAGAAGCATTCATTCTAGTGAGTTTTTAGTTTCTCAAGAAATACAATGAATCAAGATAATTAATTTTTAACATGCTCCCTTAATCTTGATTCATCACTCCAAGTTTACTCCTTAATTGAGAGAATATTTTAAACTTTAGAGGCTTCATAAATAGAATTTCATATGTATTTCAATCTATTACAAAATTTAAGTAAATTTTCTAACAATTTTGATACTTTTCTTAGATGTCGACAACTTGATCCCGTGACTTTACATACATGAGCTCTACATTCTTTGGCTACTCATGGTCATCGTGCAAATCTTGCACATCTCCATGCATTCTCCTCGAGTGTCCATGAGATCTATATCTGCTTGTCACTTGCATCTTCATAAGATTTCTAACTTGATTTGAATTTTGACCTAGGGCATTTTGCCATGCTACTTTCAACGTAAATCACCTACTCACTATTGTGAGTCCAGCAGTTATCGTAATTGACCAACTCCAGTGTAAGCGTAAATCGCCTACTCAACATTATGATTATAACAGTCATCGCAGTTTGACTGCCTCCATCATAAGTTGCCTGCTTGTCGTTGCAAACCTATATGTTATTCCATGCTATCTATAAGGCATCGTGATTCTTTGTGTTCAGTTCCACCAGTTCGAAACCTTTTCTTCTTCTTTTTCATTATGCTCTATTACCAATTTGATAAGAATATGGCAAAGATAGATTGAATAAGTGGAGAATTATGAAGAGAAGGAAATAGATTTTCTTTTATTGAACTTCTTAGTACACCTCAAATACATTACAAACAACCTCTCTCTCTCTCTCTTTATATATATATATATATATATATATATATATATATATATATATATATATATATATATATATATATATATATATATATATATATGAGATTACTGTAGGTGAGCCGCCAGCTCAGAAAAAGTTACGTGAGCTAGCGGCTAAACTATAATGATCCTATGATCTTTCTTCAATATCTTTTTGCAATTGTTATCTCTACCTCCTTAACTTCTTTCGGATTAAATTTCATAAATTTTGGAGCTCATTTACCGTTTCATCAACTGCATATAAAATATTGTATTAATTGAAAACCGTTAATTTTGTGTTAACTTGATGGAGGACCAAATCAAAACTAAAACCCAAGAAATTGGGTAAGAGTGAACCCTAGGGGATCGAGATCATAATACAAATTTTTTTTTTTTAAAAATATTATTGGAGATAGTGGAAATGAACTACAACTCAGGTAACTTGCGTGAGTTGTCAGCTCATTTCCATTTTTCTATATATATATGTGTGTGTGTGTGTGTGTGTGTGTGTGTGTGTGTGTGTGTGTGTGGAATTTCGGAGTGTGTGTGTGTGTGTGTGTGTGGAATTTCGGGTGTGGCTCTTTTAGTCCCACATTGACTGAGCGCTAAAGAGATACTACCCATGGGTCCTATAAATAGAGGCTTGTGTCTTTGGTTTTGAGTATCTCAAAAAATAATTAGTTATTATATAAAATTGCTCTGAGAAAACATGTTTTATTTTGGAAAGTTTTCATATATGAAAAATTCAAAGTTGTAATTTTGGATTTTGAAAAAAATTCTTCTATTCTTGGAAAACTTTCTAATTTGTTAGAGATCTTTGTAATTTGAAACTTTGGTGATAATGGATTGATCGTTGGCGCCCGAGAACGTAGGTAATATTTACCGAATCTTGTTAAATTTTGTATTTTCTCTTATTTTGTATTAGTTCTTGTGTGATACTATTTTGGATGCCTATTTATATGGGTAAGATATCTGTTTTTTGCAACAAGTGGTATCAGAGCTGAAAGTTTGACCTTGGCAAATTATTAAAAATGGCAGAAGGTACTTCGTCTACACCAGCTAAGGTTACTGTGACTAATGAAAAGTTCGAAATTGAGAAGTTTGATAGCCGCAACAACTTTGGTATGTGGCAGTGCGAAGTCTTGGATATTCTTTATCAGTAAGAGTTGGATGTTGCTCTGGAAGATAAGAAGTCAGAGAAGATGACCGATAAAGAATGGGAAATAATCAATCGCCAAGTATGTGGTACCATTCGATTTTGTCTCACAAGGGAACATAAGCATCCTTTCATGAGAGAGACGTCTGTAAGTAAGATATGGACTGAGCTGGAGAACAAGTTTATGAAAAAGAACAGTGAGAATCGGCTTTATTTAAAGAAGAAATTGTTCCACTTCCAGTATCAACCAGGTACATCTATCAATGACCACATTGCTGCTTTTAATAAATTAATAGCAGATTTGTTAAATTTGGATGTGACTGTTGAAGATGAAAATAAGACTTTATTATTATTGGTTTCTCTTCCTGATGAGTATGATCACTTTGTCACTACTCTCCTTCGTGGTAAGGATAAAGTGATGTTTGATGAGGTATACAATACATTGTACAATTCTTAGATCAGAAAGAAAGATAAAAAAGAGTATGGGTATAATACAGCTGAAGTATATGCTGCCAGAGGCAGATCTCAGAGTCGTAAATCCAATCAGAGATGCAAATCCCAAACAAGAGGCAGACCTGATAAAGATGAATCTATTTTTTATTACAAGAAAGAGTATTGGAAGAAAGATTGTCCAAAGTTGAAGAAAAAAAATAAGGGTAAGACTGATTCTGATGCATTTATAGCCACGTGTGAAGATGACGACTCAGATTTTGCATTAGTTGGTCTACCTTTAGTTTCTCATTCTGATGAGTGAATTTTGGATCTAGATGCACCTATCATATGTGTCCTCACAAGGAGTGGTTATTCAATTTTGAAGAGTTTGATGGAGGAGTTGTTTTTTTTGGCAACGACAGCTCTTGCAAGACAACTGGAATATATTCAATCCGTTTAAAGAATCATGATGGATCAACCAGAGTTTTGACAGATGTTCGGTATGTACCGGATTTGAAGAAGAATCTTATATTTTTGGGAGAGTTAGAAGTAAAAGGTTTCGCTATATATATCCGCAATGAAGTTCTCAGAGTACCTTCAGGCGCACTTATGGTGATGAAAGGTATGAGGAAGAATAACTTATACTATTTTCAGGGTAGTACAGTTATTGGATCAGCAGTTATAGTCTCTGAAGAGGATATAGATGCAGAAACAATCATGTTATGGCACATGCGACTTGGTCATGTAGGTATGGGAGTTTTGCAGAATTTAGTGAAGAAATACTTATTAAAATGTGCAAAAATCTGTAAATTAGATTTTGTGAGCATTGTGTCATGAAAAAAAGATAAGAGTAAAGTTTGGCACTGCTATCCATAATAGTGAAGGAATTTTGGACTATATTCACTCTGATATTTGGGGTCCTACTAGAACACTTTTTTTGGGAGGTATGCATTACTTTGTTACTTTTATTGATGATTACTTTAGAAGAGTTTGGGTGTATCTGATGAAAAATAAAGATGAAGTGTTGTAAATTTTTCTGAAATGGAAAAATATGATTGAGACTCAGACAGGCAGAAAGATAAAGAATCTTAAATCAGATAATGGTGGTGAGTATAAAAGTAATCCGTTTATGAAAGTTTGTCAAGATGAAGGTATTACTCGACACTTCACCAACACAGATTCACCACAGCAAAATGGGGTAGCAGAACGCATGAATAGGACTTTGTTGGAGAAGGTTCGATGTATATTGCTTAATGCTGGTTAAGTAAGGGATTTTGAGCTGAGGTAGTGACTTATGCATGTCATCTCATTAATCGATTACTATTAGCTGCGATTGAAAGTAAGACACCGATTGAGGTATGGTCTGGAAAACCTGCTTATGATTATGATTCCTTATATTATTTGGTTCTACTGCTTATTATCATGTAAAGGAGTCTAAGTTAGATCCAATAGCCAAGAAAGTATTGTTCATTAGAGTAAGCTCGGGTGTGAAAGGATATCGCCTTTGGTGTCCAAATTCGAAGAAAATTATTTTTAGCAGGGATGTTACCTTTGATAAATCTGCCATATTGAAAAAGATAACACTTAGTAATTCTGAAAAAGAGAAGAAGACCAGTAAAGTTTAGGAGCAGGTGGAGAGTGCTCCGCAACAGGTGGAGTTTGAAAAAGCCAGAGTTGACCCAATTTATAATGACAGTCCAGTGACAGAAAAGAATGTCGAAGAAAAAGAAGAACAGGTTTTAACCCAAAAACCTCCACAGTAACCAAGCTCAATTGCACACGACAGGTCACGTCGAAAAATTAAGAAACCTGCTCGTTTCCTTGATACAGTGGTGACCTATGCACTTTCAGTTATATATGATATTCCTTCTACCTATAGAGAAGTAATTAGAAGTTCAAAAGATAAGATGTAGAGGAATTCAATAGATGTAGAGATGCAGTCTCTTCAGAAGAATCAAACTTGGGAGTTAGCTCAACTACCTAAATATAAGAAGGCAATTGGGTGCAAATGGGTATTTACAAAGAAAGAAGGATTTCCTGACAAAAATGATGTTCGCTACAAGGCAAGATTAGTGGTGAAAGGCTACGCTCAGAAGGAAGGAGTTGATTATAATGAGGTATTTTCTCCAATCATTAAATATTCTTCCATTCGGATTATGTTAGCCTTAGTAGTATAGTTTGATTTGGAATTAGTTCAACTTGATGTAAAAATCAAGTTTTTACACGGTGATTTGGAAGAGAAAATCTATATGACTCAGCCAGATGGATTCAAGGTTGCTGGAAAAGAAAATTGGATTTGTAAATTGAATAAATCGTTATACGGATTGAAGTAATCTCCGAGACAGTGGTACAAGCGATTTGATCAGTTTATGATAAGTTTAAAGTATACTAGAAGTAAATTTGATCACTGTGTGTATTTTAGCAAGTTACATAATGAGTCATTCATTTATCTAATCTTGTATGTGGATGATATGTTAATAGCTTCAAAGAGTCAAGAAGAGATTGAAATGTTAAAATGTCAGTTGAATCAAGAGTTTGAAATGAAAGATTTGGGTGAAGCTAAAAGGATTCTCGGCATGGAGATAAGCAGAGATCGAAGGAGAGGCAAAGTTTGTTTATCTCAGAAACAATATCTGAAGAAAATACTATAGCATTTTGGCATGATAGAAAAATCAAAGCCTGTGAGTATCCCACTTGCTTCTCATTTCAAGTTAAATGCAGGTTTATCTCCTAGCACAGATGAGGAACGTGAGTATATGTCGAAGGTTCCTTATTAAAATGTAGTTGGTAACTTAATGTACGTTATGGTGTGTACGAGACCTGACATTTCACAGGCAGTTGGTGCTATGAGTAGGTATATGCATAATTCTGGAAAAAAACATTGGCAGGCTATGAAATTGATATTACGATATTTTCTGAACACCGTAAATGTTGGTTTGGTATTTAAGCGTGATGATACTCTTGGTCAGTGTGTGATTGGATATATTGATTCTGACTATGCAGGTGATTTGGATAAACGACGATCAACTACTGATTATGTATTTACTCTTACTAAAGCACTAGTGAGTTGGAGGTCTACTTTGCAGTCCACGGTGGCTCTGTTTACAATAGAAGCAGAATATATGACAGTTACAGAGACTGTAAAGGAGGCAATTTAGCAACATGGGTTGCTTGAAAACTTGGGGATTATTCAGAAACAGATTACTGTATATTGTGACTGCCAGAGTGCAATTCACTTGGTAAATAATCAAGTCTATCATGCACGGACAAAACATATCGACGTCAAGTATCATTTTGTGTGGGAAATTATTGAAGATAAGAAAATACTATTTCATAAGATTGGAACTGCAGATAATCCTACTTATATGATGTAACAACCTAATTTTATCATAACTTATATTCTTAATATCAGATTAATCCCAAAATGAATGTGTTGTGTTTGTTTCATTTTTTTATATTTTTGTGATTTTCTTAAAATTTTTAAGATAGTCACTTAAAATAATATTATTTTAATCACCGGTGGGTCCTACACATATTTTTACTGGTCTCTTTTTTTTTAACTTGTAAGATGAAGTTTGATTTTATTTGAGTTAGTTTAATTTGAAATTATAATTTTAAACAATTTTAATAACTTATTATTATTAGTCATTTGTTATATTCCTATTTTGTTTTTATTCACCCATACCTCCTTCACCATGCTTGTCCTTTGGCCAAGCATGACAAACCATTATGATACCCACATATCTCTCTTTTATCTATATCTTTTTCTTCCCTTTCTTTCATTTATTTTCACTTCTTTATTTTTCATTCCTCTTTTCCTTTTATTTTTTTTTTACTCCAACTCAAGAGAAAAATAAGAAAAAAGAAGAAGAAAAAGAAAAGAGAAGAAGAGAAAAAGGAGAAGAAGTTGTTTAGTCTCAAGATAGGCTTATCTTCCTACCCATCAATGTAAGTAAAATCACATCCACTCTTATGTTTTTTTCTAACTCTAATTGTTTATGGTTAACTTAGAATCTTGATTTGTTAAGACTTAAAAAGATAATGTCTCTATACAAAAATCTCTATGATTATTGTAGAAAAATAAAAATATGATTTTTACACTTTACTCTATGTTTATGTATCAAATTTATCATTTTATTTATAATCTCTCATTCTTAAACTACAAGTTATAAAGTTAAACTATATGCTTTATTTTTAAATTATAAAAATGATACCTTTATGAATGTTCATCATATTTGGATATATACATGTCTTGATAATGTCATAGATCTTGACTTGCCTATTAACTTGATTTGACACTCCATCATGCTTGCCTTAACATATACATACTAATTACTTGTACAAATATATGAAAATATGTCGGATTTTCCTTATTAGTATATACACATGTCTTGATAGTGCCATTGATCCCGACTTGCCTGTTAACTTGATTTTGATATGGACCACATCTTAATTGTTACTAGACATGTATATGTATTAACCTTGACATGATTAGTTCATCATATTCCGGATTTATTTCCATGTAATATAATTTGAAACCTTGGGTTATGGGAGAACTAAAAGGTGGACAAATATTGTATCATGAAAAATTTAGGATAGGTTACGCAACCGAAATAGGGGCCCATCCGCCGGGGCACCCGGATGGTACTGAACTATCATCTCTTGTTTAGTCCATGTTGATGGGATGACCGAATACTCAGTATCGGTATCTGCTTGAGTGCTTAGCGACACAACTGGTTCAGTGCCAACATCTTGGTCGGGTCCTGGGTACGCACGGATATTTTCACGATACTAGTCTATTTCTTCACCATTAGTTCAAAATATAAACTAAAATAAGATATTAATTTAGACTTGATATGTATATATATTCCTACTTGATATTGTTATTTGATCATCACTGTATCACATACATGTGCATATGCTTTTTACATCAATTCATATTTTACTTGTTAGTGCATATTTCACACTCTCTACGATACGAGTCTATTTCTTCATCACTTAGTTCAAAAAAATAAAATAAAATATGATATTAAATTAGACTTGATATGTATGTACATCCCTACTTGATGTTGTTACTTAATCATTACTCTTTCCTATACATGTGCATATGCTTTTTACATCAATTCATATTTTACTTATTAGTGCATATTACACAATCCCTATGATAAGAGTTTATTTTTTCACCATTCAGTTCAAAATATAAACTAAAATAAGATATTAATTTAGATTTGATATGCATGTACATTCTTACTTGATCATTTAATATTTTCCACATATGCGCATACTTTCATATCCACACTCACATCTAGCCTATTTGTTTATATTACATGCTCTGTACTTCTTATTGTTTTACTCGCCCGGTTTGACCCTGAGTTCCTCCACACGTTCAGATACTGAAGATGTGAGTGAGGATCCGCCATTGCACAATCCGTACTTTCTAGAGCAGGTCGAGCAGCACTAGATTTATAGGTCTCCGCTTTTGTATTTTTGGTTTGGCATGTATCACCCCTTTGGGACTTTATTTTCAACTTTTGTATCAGTATTGCACTTGTTGCTTCTTATTTTAGACATGTATATCTTCTCTTTTATATGGTAGTAGACTAACTTCCAAGATTCTAATAGATAATTAGTATTTAGTTCCATTTATTTCTGCTTTTACATACTTATAGGCCTCGTGCACATCGACTTACACGTGCCCGCCGGTAATGCACTCCGTTTCCATATCTCTCTGGGAAATGGGACGTTACAGAGTGGTATCAGAGCTCTAGGTTAATTTATGATGTATTTAGAACTACTGCCATATATAAACATGTCCAAATTTTTTTTGATTTGAAATCTTATCTTGATCTTATTATAAATTTATTTTCTATTTTACCTTGTTTTTTTATCCATACCATATCTATCTTTTGATTTTTTATGCACCTAGTCTTATACTTCTGCAGTTCGAGTCCTATTGAGTTGACGTGGTAATTATAGAGTTTTATTCTCACTCGACAATAATTATAGTCATTTATTAGAACTATAGCAAGCGGATTTATGAGATATTTCATAGTTGATTTTCGACCAAAATCATATACTTTCGCTATTATGAGTCTTATCTATTAGCGTGACAATAATTGATCTGCAGATAATTATTGCAGCTATTCGCAAGGACCTTAATAAGTGAGACTCATGATATTTTTTCCATCATATATCTTTGATTATTTATCCCCCTAGTTTAGATAGTATGACAAACTAGTTAGTTTTCAGCTATATTCTGATTGGAACTATTTTCTCAATAACCATATTCATATCAATTGATTGATATCTTATTATTCCAATAAGTTAAAAATTAAATTTCAAGAACGAAATTTTTTGTAAGGAGGGTATGATGTAACAACCTAATTTTATCATAACATACATTTTTGTTATCAGATTAATTCCAAAATGAATGTGTTGTGTTTATCTCATTTTTCTATATTTTTGTGATTTTCATAAAATTTTTAAGATAGTCACTTAAAATAATATTATTTTAATCACCAGTGGGTCCTACACATATTTTTACTAGTCTCTCTTCTTTTGACTTGTAAAGATAAAGTTTGACTTTATTTGGATTAGTTTAATTTGAAATTATAGTTTTAAACAATTTTAATAACCTATTATTATTAGTTATTTGTCATATTCCTATTTTGTTTTTATTCACCCATACCTCCTTCACCATGTTTGTCCTTTGGCCAAGCATGACAAACCATCATGTTACCCACATATCTCTATTTTGTCTATATCTTTTTCTTCCATTTTTTTCATTTATTTTCACTCCTTTATTTTTCATTTCTCTCTTCCTTTTAATTTTTTTTTACTTCAACTCAAGAGAAAAGGAAGAAAATAGTAGAAGAATAAGAAAAGAGAAGAAGAAGAAAAGGAGAAGAAGTTCTTTAACCTCAAAATATGCTTATCTTCCTACCATCAAGGCAAGTAAAATCACATCCACTCTTATATTTTTTCTAACTCTAATTGTTTATGCTTAACTTAGAATCTTGATTTGTTAAGACTTAAAAAGATAATGTTTCTATACAAAAATCTTTATGATTATTGTAGAAAAATAAAATATAATTTTTACACTTTACTCTATGTTTATGTATCAAATTTATCATTTTATTTAAAATATCTCATTTTTAAACTACAAATTGTAAAGTTAAACTATAAGCTTTATTTTTAAATTATAAAAATACTTTCTTTATGAATGTTCATCATATTTGGATATATACATGTATTGATAATGTCATGGATCTTGACTTGCCTATTAATTTTATTTTGACACTCCATCATACTTGCCTTGACATATACATACTAATTACTTGTACAAGATATATGAAAATATGCTGCATTTTTCTTGTTCGTACATACACATATCTTGATAGTGCCATGGATCCTAACTTACCTGTTAACTTGATTTTAATATGGACCACATCTTGCTTGTTACTAGACATGTATATGTATTAACCTTGATATGATTGGTTCATCATATTCCGGATTTATTTCTATGTAATATAACTTGAAACTTTGGGTTATGGGAGAACTAAAGGGTGGACAAATATTATATCGTGAAAGGTTTAGAATAGATTGCGCAACCGAAATAAGGGCCCATTCGTGGGGCACCCGAATGGTACTGAATCATCATCTCTTGTTTAGTCTATGTTGATGGGACGACTGAATACACAGTATAAGTATCTGCTTGAGTGCTTAGCGGCACAGCTGGTTCAGTGCCAGCATCTTGGCCGAGTCTCGAGTACGTACGAGTACTTTCACGATGCTAGTCTATTTCTTCACCATTTAATTCAAAATATAAACTAAAATAAGATATTAATTTAGATTTGATATGCATGTATATCCCTACTTGATATTGTTACTTGATCATCACTGTTTCAAATACATGTGCATATGCTTTTTATATCAATTCATATTTTACTTGTTAGTGCATAATACACACTCTCTACGATACGAGTCTATTTCTTCACCACTTAGTTCAAAAAAATAAAATAAAATATGATATTAAATTAGACTTGATATGCATGTATATCCTTACTTGATATTGTTACTTAATCATTACTCTTTTCCATATATGTGCATATACTTTTTACATCAATTCACATTTTACTTGTTAGTGCATATTGCACACTCTCTACGATAAGAGTCTATTTTTTCACCATTCAGTTCAAAATATAAATTAAAATAAGATATTAATTTTGACTTGATATGCATGTACATTTTTGCTTGATATCATTACTTGATCATTTAATATTTTCCACACTTGCGCATACTTTCATATCCACACTCATATCTAACTTATTTGTTTATATTACACGCTCCGTACTTCTTATTGTTTTACTCACCGGGTTTGACCCTGAGCTCCCCCACACGCTAAGATACTGAAGATGTGAGCTAGGATCCGCCATTACACGATCCGTACTTTCTAGAGCAAATCGAGCAGTAGTAGATTTATAGGCCTCCGCTTTTATATTTTTGGTTTGGTATGTATCACCCATTTGAGACTTTATTTTTAATTTTTGTATCAGTATTGTACTTGTTACTTCTTATTTTAGATATGTATATCTTCTCTTTTGTATGACAATAGATTAACTTTCAAGATCTTGGTAGATAACTAGTATTTAGTTCCATTTATTTATGTTTTTACATACTATATGTCTCATGCACGTCGACTTACACGTGCCATCGGTAATGCACTCCGTTTCCATATCTCTCCGGGAAATGGGGCATTACATATGATAACCAAGGTAGTGACTTCAACCAAATTCAAGTATTGTTTGGATTTGGTTAATATTTTGGTAGCTTGAAAATCTTAATTTGGAGATGCTGACGATGTGGGGCTTATTCGGCAAGGTGGAGATTGTTAAATTTTGGGTGTGGCTTTTTAGTCTCACATCGGCTTGGCGCTAAAGAAAGTCTATGGGTTTAAATACAAAGTCGGATTTTAACCTAATAGGTTAAGTTTTTGGGTCAAACTGGTTCTCAGCTTTGTGTTTAGGCCCACCATGCTCCCGGTTAGACCCGACATTCTCCCTAACAATTGGTATCAGAGCTCAGATTCGACCAAGTTGTTATCGGGTCAATAGGCCAAGTTATAGTTTAAGAGGGAGTGAAGCCGATGTTTGAAGCTCGAATTGGTCGAGCTAAATTTGGGTTTGATTTTCCACGTGTCGGCTCTCCACGTGGACGGTTGCCAAAATTAAGTTGGTCGGGTTAACTTTGGATTTGATTTCCCATGTGTCTGCCTCCATGTAGATGGTTGCCAAAATTAAGTTGGTATACTCACAATGAATGGAAAGATTGTTAGCTTAGTTCATATGTAAGTATAGTTCCACATCAGATAGGATAAAAGAAAGTCTATGGTTTTAAATACAAAGTTAGGGTTTTGACCTAATAGTTTAAGTTTTTATATCAAAATGGATCTCAGTTTTGTATTTAGACCCATCATGCTATATATATATATATATATATATATATATATATATATATATATATATATATATATATATATATATGGGATTATTGTAGGTGAACCGCCAGCTCAAGAAAAGTTACGTGAGATAGCGACAAAACTATAATGATCTAATGATTTTTCTTCAATTTCTTTTAACAATTACTATCTCTATCTCTTTACTTCTTTCGAATTAAATTTCATAAATTTTGGAGTTCATTTAACATTTTATCAAGTGCATATAAAATATTTTATTTATTGAAAACCGTTAATTTTGTGTTAATTTGATGGAGGACCAAATCAAAACTAAAATCCAAGAAATTGGGTGTGAGTAAACCCTAGCGGGTCGAGATCATAATCCAAAAGAATTTTTTTAAAAAAGATTATTGGAGATAGTGGGAATGAACTGCAGCTCAGGTAACTTGCATGAGCTGTCAGCTCATTTCCATTTCTCTCTCTCTCTCTCTCTCTCTCTCTCTCTCTCTCTATATATATATATATATATATATATATATATATATATATATATACACACACACAAATGACCCTTTAGATTCTCAGGAAGCATTCATTCTAATGACTCTTTGTTTCTCAAGAAATATAATGAATCAAGATAATTAATTTCAACACAATCTAGTGTCTCTTTATAAAATTGATCATGAAAAATTCTAAATGCCTATAAAATTGCCCAAAAAACAGTGACAAGTTGTTCAAATCCTTAATTTCTAACTACCAGGATTCTAATGACTGGTTATTGAGGTTGTGTTGTATCATGCACAAAGCATCAAATTACCAGATAGATTTACAATGACTGGTCATGAAGGTTTCAGGTCAAGGTGTCTGTTATTGGTCATAATCTCTAATAACATCTCTACCTGAGTGGTTTCTTAGCATTTCAGAAATATTTGTCAATGACCTTAGTACAAAACCACAAGACAGAGACATCAGATTGCAATCTTCAAATATCTCTCTCACCATATATAGGGAGACTACTCTAGGTAGATGATGTGGAACTTCCTTCAGTAAGTGTAAATGGTTCCTGGCACGTTTCATAACCATTGGGAGTTAAGATCATATTCAAACTTCACATCAACGTTGATATTAGAATTATTGGGATCCCGTTTTGATGAGTCTGTCGTGAAAAAAATAGAAAGTTGGGACTAATACGTAATTGGTTCTCGGCAAGTTTCATAACTCTCAAGACTTGAGATCATAGTATAAACTAGATCAACGTTGATATAGGAATAGTGGGTTTAAATAGAAAAGTTGGGACTAACACATAAATGGTTCTCGGCAAGTTTCGTAACGCTCTAGAGTTAAGATCATCGTA
The DNA here is from genome assembly GCA_036321105.1 of Dracaena cambodiana. Lineage (NCBI taxonomy): Eukaryota > Viridiplantae > Streptophyta > Magnoliopsida > Asparagales > Asparagaceae > Dracaena > Dracaena cambodiana. The sequence continues at coordinate 26,937,441 of JAYEPQ010000008.1, read as the reverse complement.
TAACCCACGTCAATATTGATATGAGAATTGTAGGTTTAAAAAGAAGGCTGGGACTAATGTGTAATTGGTTCTTGGCAAGTTTCATAACCCTCGACATCAACACTGATATGAGAATCTTGGGTTTAGATAGAAAGTTGGGAGTAATACATAATAGTTAGATTTTGACTTGAACCAATAGCATATATAGACGTTACCTTTATGAACAACCAGCCCCTAAACTACCAAACAACTTAAAAACACCCTAGTGTTGACCTTGGTAAAGTGATACTCCTCTTTTTACCTTGGAGATGTTACTTTTTAATCAAGGAAAATATATATTTATAGTTAGTGTGTAGAGCTCTTTTTTCTATTTTTTTTTTTTTTTTTTTTAAAGAAGTTCATGTGTAGAGTTTATTTGACAAGACGATCAATAGTTGAATATAGTTTTTTTTTTTTCTTTTCTTTTGTTTTTTTGTTTTTTTGTTTTTTTTTGCTAGATTGAAAACGTTATATACAAATTGAGATGATCATCTCCAACAATATGGAATGGTTGCAAGAGAACTGGTCCATGCATCATAAACTCATTTTTATTAAAGAAAAATTCATGTCAGAAACAAACAGAGAAAGGCAGCAAAAAGCAAACAGAAGTAATTAAGATTAGAAATGAAAACGGGCAGATTCAAGAGTTAAATTTAACCTCTCATCCCTAGGATTCAAGACTCATAAACAGTTTTGACTTATATAGTTTTGACTCTTGGAAGTAGTTTGACTAATTTTACCTTAGTCAGTTGGTGATGGAAGAGTTCCGTACATAGAGTTGGACCACCTCGCCTTCATCATGTTCAGTGTATTATTTTTAAGGGTTAATTACACTCAGACTTCTTGTATTATGGAAATATATAACTTATCACCCATAAAGTTTAAAACTCTCGGTTAGACTCCCTGGACTAAGAGGTCTGAGTGTAATTAAAACACGGTGATTTAGATAGTTCAGATGATTTAAGTGAGAGTTTTAAACATTAGAAGTGATAAGTTATACATTTCTATATTATAGGAGATTTGAGTATAATTAACCTTATTTTAATCTTCCTTCAAAGATCCGTACAAGAAAACAACTCCTCCCCTTATTTTTGAACATTCAACTGTGTGCTCATGCAATTAGGTTGTTTCGATATTTGAGTTTTTTTTTTTTTTTTTTTTTTGTGTTTTGTGTTTTAACAAAAGCAGTAGGCCGTCTAACAGTGAACTTAGGATGTTGAGTTGGACGAATAGTCGGAATTCGGTATTTTTCAATTGGATATGAAGATTTTGGATTTCGATCGTTGTTGGAATTTTTTTTCTATTGAACTCTGATCAATTTCGATCGGAGTCGGACAAAACATATTCGTTATAGAGTTCTGGGATGTTTAGTTGGACGGGCGGTCAGAATTCGGTGTTTCTGATCGAATCTGAAGATTTGGATTCCGACCGTCTTCCAAATTTTTTTTTCCTACCGAACTCCGACGGATTTCTATTGGAGTCGGGCAAAATAGTTAGATTCGGTTTTGGAGTTCACCCCTTAATTGAACCATACCAGGCTAAAGTATATGAAGTTGAACTATCGTATTTTTTTCCCAAACCCCATAAACTAGTTTAATTTTTCTAAACCCCCGACGCAAACTTTTAAATTTCACAGACAACTCTTAAACGGTGTTAGCGGCAAAGCTAAAAAGGGAAAGTTACATTTTTATATGTCTAATTTTAATGGAGGATTCCATTTAATTAATTAATGCAAATAATTAATTATTTTTAATCAATTTATTAGTTCAGTTCAATTAAATTTTAGAGAGGAAGGAATGAGATTCAAATTACTTAGATATTATATATGTGTGTTCATTTATCTAAAATGATATTTTAAGGATAATATATGGTCATATACGTCTTGTATGAGTTTTATTATTTTTATGCTTAATTGTTAAATATGATATTATTTTTGGTTCTCTATTTATCTAGTTTGGAGTAAAATATGATATTTGAGACTTTGATACTTTATTTCTTGATAGTATAGTTATTACTTAGTTTTTGATATGTCATTAACTCTTTAGGTATGGTGTATGTTTAGACTTTGAATAATTTTTATCATCCATAGATTATACTTTGAATTATCTTGAAAATTCATGTAGGAATTAATTGAGGAAATTAGCCAATTTTCAATATTATAACGTATGTGTTTTCAAGAAAATATTTTCATGTTGTAAAGACCACGTGGTCTATATAATTAAGATAATCAAGCAATAACTTAACTAGTGATTCAATTTTGGGGCATTCATAATAACTGAGATAATTGAGACGTGATGCATAAGAAAAAGCACACTTTTAAGGAAAAGAAGAAAATGTTACATGACCAACACATTTTGCATTATGTGTTTAATCTATCCGATAAGGTACTATTATACGATTCACGACTTCATTTATTCCCTAGGAAATTGCATTCATAATGGACATGACCATTCATTGTAAAAATGGTCTATCCTTATGGAGCAATTGAAATCGCACTCAACATGTCATTGTGAACAAATAATATCAGGCATATTAAATAATTATTGTTGTGACAAGAAGAGAGTGTCTGTATTTGACTGGATAATTGAGTTAGACAAAAATACTCTAAAGAGGAGAAAGAATGATCTGAGATACAAAATCAAAGAAAAAGAATTGAAAGCAGTGACCTCAAATATGGTCGGTAAAGGAAAAAAGATCGTAGAGAAAGAGTATGAGTCAGATGCAGACGATGAAGAACCTCATCATTTCACCCGGCTCAAATCAGGCGCTGTCGCTAATTGAAATTATATGAAACTTGCTAAAGGTTCTTATGATAATGACAAAAACAATTCAGCTACAACTTTCCCACAATCTTGTGCATCTTCCCGACTACGAAAATCAGCGTCGCACGTGGTGGATAGGTCCACTGATGTCGACCAGAGGTTGGAAGTCCAAGAGCAAATTATTCGAAACTAACAAAAGACTATCGATGACCTCAAGATAATGCTTTTGAAAGTGGTGGAGAATACTCAGAAAATAGTCGAAGATAAGGCTAAAATCTCCTCCATGGAACCTCCACCTAAGACAAAGGTAGAAAAAGAAGATAAAGAAGAAAAACTTATTCAGTGCATGAAGAAAACGATAAGTTTTCCTTTCATGATCCTCATGAAGAAAGGATGGAGAAACTACAGAGCCAATTTGATACACTGATGCAAAAAAAGGAGTTAAAGGAATTAGGCATTTCTAAGACCCCAAAAGCCAAGAGGCGCAGGACCTGATAGAACTTACTAATTCAAGATGGAACAGATAGGCACTCTATTTCACTTCCTCAATAAAAAAATGATGTTAAAGTTTTCAGAGAACTGGAAGGCAGAGGAAGTAGGAAAGACCAACGACCCTAATTATTGCATGTTCCACCAAAACATTGGGTATCCAACTAAGGATTGCCACCCTTTTAAGAATCGAATTCAAGTATTGATAGAAGCCGGTGTCTTCCAGTTTAAAGAAGAACAGAAGAAGGTTTCTGTGAATATGAAAACTCTGGTCATAGGAACCAATGAGTTTTTTGTAAAAAAAGGAGGAACTATGGGAGTACCTCAGACTTGCTGAAAGACGAATAATCGACTTGCTCAGCTAATTCAACAAAAATCAAGGAAAATACTCGATCGACACCAAGCATGGGCTGCCCGCACTTGCAAGCTGGCTCCTTGGGCACGCTCCGAACAACAGTTGTGACAGAGTCACCCTCATTAGCTAGCAGCCAGATTGGGCTGGGGGTGCCAAAAATATTGATGGTGATAAGCATCATGTTACTTCTATTATTCTTGCTAGCCATTGGATAGGCTAATTGAGTGCTATAAATAAAAAATTTTTAAAAAAACAAAAAGAAAAAAAGAAAAAAGGACAAAAAATAACAAATAACAAATAACAAAAAAAAATACAAATTTTTGCTACCCAATGTTGTTAAAAGCAATGGAAAGAGAACATGTTTTTCGCTAACCTATCATACTAAGGGATAAAGCATGAATTGTCCAATACTGTTAAAGCAACGGGAAGATGGTATCATATCCTGGACAACTCATCATGCTGAGATAAAAGCATAAACGACCCAATGCTGTTAAAATAAAGGAAAGAGAATAAGTTTCTCGACAACCCATCATGTTGAGCTAAAAAGAATGAACCACCTAATGCTATCGAAGCAGCGGGAAGAGGAGATCAAATTCCTCGCCAACCTTATTATATTGGAGGTAAAATTATGAAATCAACTACACAATACTATTAAAGGAAAAGGTGAGAGGAAATCAATTTCTCAACAACTCATCATGCTGAGGGGAATAGCATGGCTAACGCAATACAAACGGCGATTGGTAAAGGCACACCAAATCCGTTTATAGTTGGGAGTTTGCTAAAAATTTCATGGATCTGTCATATTAAAATCTTACCTCTGACAGCAAGATTTGGATTATTACTGTCCTTATTATTTCGATATGATAAACTCTGTCATGTTAAACTTTTACCTTTGATAGTAAGGTTTGAGCCATTGTCATACTGAAATAAATAGCCTCTTGACAGGTGCAGTTCAAGTTACGCATGAGAGGCTTGAACCGCCTCCATAAAAATTCCAAGCATGTGCGATTAGGCACCTCTACCGAATTTCTTAATCTTAACCTTATTATTATACTGGAGATCCAAAGTATTTCAAAATTTGCTAAGTTATAGACCATTTTGAAAACTTTGGAGGGAGTCCTATTGGTGGTGAAAATTTCCAAATAAAAGGAAGGAAAATAGCTCGCAGAACACGAAGCTATTCGTTAGATTCGCGCAGCAGAAGCCTAGCTTCGCAAGATCGAGTAAAACACGAAGCTAAGTTCATAACTCCGCGTTCAGATTATTTAACTCTGCATGAGCAGATTCTTAGAATGCTTAATTGATTATAATTGAAATTTGGGTTTATCCAATACCCAAATTAAGTCCAATCAGAATTCAAATTTAAGAGATTTAAATCAAGACAAAGATATGTAATTAGAATTCTTGATAAATACAAAAATTTTCTATTCCTATTCCTATGGAAACCTTCATTTCTATTCCTATGGAAACTCTCATAACCAACTAAAGTCTATAAATATCCTCTTTGCGAAGACTTTAGGGATAGATCATTAATCCTTTTGATCTTTTGGCAATTCAAATTACGTGAGAGAGTCTTGAAGCCTTGGAGATCTCTTTGGAGTTCAAGTTACACGCGAGAGCGTTGAATTCACAGAGATCAGCAAAGACAGAGAAGCTAGGGCCGGCTATCATCTTCTTCGAGTAGAAGATCTTCACGTCAGATTGTCTACAAGTTCTACTAGATAGAGCTCATCGCCATATTGTAAAAGAGAGCGATAATATATAAATCATCTTGTTTGTTTTTCTATTGTTCATCTTTCATTGTAATCAAAGTATTTAATGGAAGAAAACAAGATTTTTGCGGAGAACAATAAAAAGCTCATTGTAACATATATATAATACCAAAATTTTCATAAATTTCATAAAAAATTTAAAACTTTTTCAAAAATTTTCATAAAAATTTAAAATTTTAAAAGTTTCCTTTACTTAATTGTTGATATATTAAAGTTGTCACTCGTATAATAATATTTCTTAGTTCTTTTTTATTGAAAGCTTAAATCTAAAAATAAGGTACACTGATATTTAAGAATAGAAACAAATATGCACTCTAATGAGTCATGAAAGTTGATAACAATAGGAAAATTATAAGGAAAACCTATCATTTTGAAAAAAAAAAAAGGTGAGCATGATGTTATAGCAAAGATCTTATATATATATACATATACATACATACACACACACACACACACACACACACATATGTATGTATGTATATGTATATGTGTATATACATATACATATACATATACTTACATACATATACATGCATACATACATACATACATACATATATATATATATATATATATAGAGAGAGAGAGAGAGAGAGAGAGAGAGAGAGAGAGAGAGAGAGAGAGAGAGAGAGAGAGAGAGAGGAAACGGGAAATATACTGGCGGTGAAGGGAGTTCCTTCACCGCCGCTTAGGTGGCCCAATAAAATTATAACACGGGGCGTCATTCAAGGTAATAAATAAATAAACTCTCTTAAATGACACCACATGTAATAATTTTATTGGGCCACCTAAGCGGCGGTGAAGGAAACTTCCTTCACCGCCGGTGTATTTCCCGTTTTCTCATATATATATATATATGTATGTATGTATGTATGTATGTATGTATATATGCATATATATATGTATGTATGTATTGATGTATGTATGTATATGTATATGTACACACACACACATATAATAAATGAAAGGAAGTAAGTGTTAAGCAGTTGGGTTCGTGTGCCTCACGAAGCATACATATTTACACGAACAATGCTTATGAGTTATATCACAAACATGAGTTAAGTAATGGGCATTGTTCTTCGGGATGTACAAGTGTTCACATGAACAATGAGTGTTTGTTAATTTAAAAAATAGAAAATATGAAAAAATGAGATGAAATGAGTTCCTTTGAGTTAGGCTACATTTTGAAACTAAATTGACTCATTTACATGATCACAAGGGCGCATAGGAGTGGATAATCGAGATTAAGTTGTATTTACGATAAGATTTAAGCAATTATGATGAAATATTAAGAATACTAGATTGAGGGTAAAAATCATAAGATTGAAAGTTTTTTGAGTATTCATATGCATATTTTAATTGAAAATGATACAGAAAGAAAAGAATAGAAAATATTTTCTTATTCTTTTTAGTTTTTTTATATTTCTCTATTTTATACTTATTATTATTTTTCATTTTATTTTTTTTCTTATACCTATATTTCTTGATGCTTGTGGGTACATCACTGGAAACTCTCACAAGACAACACTCATTCATTAGGATAATTTAAGAGTTTAACTGCTTATTACATGTGCTAAGTGCAACCGTGATTCCTATGAAAGTGAGTTAGGATTACATTTTTTTGCAGTTATAGATATTTTATTTTCTTAATTTTATAATTTTCCGAAGGGACTAGCAAAATAAAAGTTGGGGGTCATTGATTACGAGTAAAAAATGTATTATTTAGTATCTATTTTGTGCACTCGCAATCAAATTTTGATGATTAATATGAAAAATTAATAATTTATTTTACAAATTATTCTAATCCTCCACTTTGATATTTTTCTAGTATTTTATGATCTTTCAATAGGGCTTTTGATCAAGAAAAGCGAACGAAAAGCGTATACATGCATAACAGTAGCTAAACATCAATTCCAAGTTTCGCTAACGACAATCGCCTGGCAACGCTGTCGACAGTCGGCCAATATTCAACACTATATATGCTACACGAGAAGAGCTGTCAAAGCAACTGTTAAAGCCGCTATCAACAACCTGTCAGTTTGATGCAAGTACACACAAGTTTTTTATGGCAAAAATAATTTCCTATTAGATAGAACTCTTGTACGGTTGGATTAAATCTCATGGGGTTTATAAATACTCATTATACTTCAGAAATAAAATTATCAGCGAAAGAGGCGATATAGAAAGATATTTTGAGAGTTTTCGAGATTTTGAGTTTGTACTCTCTCATAGTTTTTTTAATAAGAGATTTTTTTTCTATTGTTCGATATCTATAAAGAGTATGAATGGCTAAATTTCTCATTGGTTTTGGATGAAATACCAAATCTTAGATGATGATCTGGTATGAGCTATTGTTTTCCTATGCTTAATTGTTTTTACATGATATTCGATTTTTTGTTTTTTAATTAGCTTGTTTGGTATTAATTATGATTTTTGAGACTTTGATGATTTATATTTTGATGAAATAGTTGTTACTTAGTTTTTAATATGTCATAAACTTTTCAGACAATGCTTAGACTTTTAAAGTTTATTTTTGTTATTCACATATCATACTTGGTATTATCTCAAAAATTCATATAGGAAATATTTGAGGAAATTAGCCAATTATCAATAATATAAATTTCTTTATTTTCATGCTTTCAATGATTTATTTTTTAGTTGTATAAGACTATGTGATTCATATAACTAAGATAAATAAACGACAACTCATCAAGTAATTCTATCTTGGGGGCATACATATTAAATCTTTAATTTATTTCTAGTTTATTTCCAATTTATTTTTAGTATTAATCAATTCCATCCAATCAATTCCCACGTTTTCTTTTATTTGTATTTTATGTTAAAATATGTCCCACATGAAAAGGGTAATATGGATATTATTTGGATTTAACAAGATAAGATGGTTATTGGATTTGAAAAGATATGCACGGTTGAGAGATCAATAGAGGAAGTTGTATTCCTATCTACCTACTGTTATGGGGAGTATGATAAGTGTTATATATTAAACGTAGGAATTGTCCTCTCTCAACGTTTTTCAATTTGATTAGATTATCCCATTGAGTATGGTGAAGCAAAAAAATTGGGCTAAGTGAGAGAAATAATTTCTACATGTTTTTCTTCAAGAAAGAGATTTTATAATAGTTGATTCCGGTATGTTTTAAATCTTTTATTTTTTCGCATAAAAAATAAGCATGCGATTTTTCATGAGATTTGAAGATCCTATTTCAACAAAATAATATTTTTATATGTGGTATCAGAGCCATAGTTGAAACTATCATGATTTTCCTTTTAATATAGAGATCAATTTCCTATGATGTTTTTCAGATTTAATGAAATCTTGATGAAATCATGTTATCGCTGGAGTCCCTATCTGATAATCGAGATTACTTCTTAATTGTTGAAATAAAAAAAATCTGAAACCTTATCGGCCAAAACTCAGTTCTAACAAAATTGAATCTTTTCGAATTAAATTGAAACAAACCAGCAAAACCGATCAATCGAAGCTGGTAGTGTTGTTGGCTTGTGCGTAGGTCTCATAGCTATTGAGTATACTAGGGTCGAGAGTTCGAGCCTCTCTCACCCCACTACTCTCTAATATTTTTTTTACTATGAAATAAAAAAATCCGCTAAAAGTCGAGTTCGAACCTCCGACCTAACAATTGAGGGCCACAAGCTCTAGCCAACTGAGCTACTGCAGCGAGGCATTTAAAGTGGTGCGATGCTAAGCCTTGTATCTGGGGTACAGGGGTGTTGTAGCCGTAGGGTCTCACTGTTGTAAGCCCTAACCTCCTGTGTCAAGCTATGACAGCTCGACCTATATGACTTTGGGTGACTCTCCAGTGTTTACACCTCAATATATATATATATATATATATATATATATATATATATATATATATATATATATATATATATATATATATATATATATATATATATATATATTCTCGGATGAGCCTCAATAAATTATTTTGAGTCTTGACACTCACTGGTAATCCTCTTTGTTTTATTGGGCTCACTATTTTGTTTAGATGATTACTTTTTGGTCAGTATTTGTTGGGCCGTGTGATTTAATGCATGAGCTAATTTTTCTCTATGATGGTATTTTTTTATTCTGGGATATTATTTATCTGTTTTGAATTGTAGACCGATTTTTGTTAATCAATCAATATTTGTATTATGATTAACATGTTGTCACCAAAGTGATATTGCTGAGAAAAGTTATAAATATTGAATTGAATTATGACTTTGTAACATTATTATGGAATGATTATTTGATTATTATGGTTTAACCCAAAGGTGCACCAACTTTCAAGTAATCATTAAGTTATTAGTATATTGCATTAGTTAATCCAAAGATTGAATGCATTATTACTAATGAAAATAATTTTCTCAAAGCATTAATGTTGTGATGATTTTATTGTCATGTCAGTTCCTATTTCGCTTCATTCGCTAGCTTTTTCTATTCCAATATTTAGTGGATCTAATTTCTCTGACTGGAAGGAATAGATCCAGTTTCACCTTGGTGTTTTGGATCTTGACCTAGTACTGCGAATTGATAAACCAGCTACTATTACTGATACAAGCAGTTCGGACCAGCAAGTTTTGTTTAAGACATGGGAAAGATCGAACAGATTAAGCATCTTGTTAATGCGATGTGTATTGTAAATAATATTAAGTCAACGCTTTCTCAAATTGAAAATGCAAATGAATATTTCAAGGCTATGGAAAATCGGTTTCGTTCAGCAGACAAGTCCCTTGGAGGGAGATTAATGGCTGAACTTACCACTATGAAATTTGATGGTAGCCGTGGAATGAATGAGCATGTCCTTGAAATGACCAATCTAGCTGCCAGACTCAAATCTCTGAGTATAAATGTTGATGAAAGTTTTCTTATTCAGTTCATTCTGAATTCCTTGCCTACTCAGTATGGGCCATTTCAGATTCACTATAACACTATTAAGAAAAAGTGGAATGTGAATGAATTGGTGAGTATGTTTATTCAAGAAGAGGCAAGGCTTAAGTAATAAGGATAACATTCAATTAATGTTATGAGTCATGGAGTTGGAAGTAAAGGAAAGAAACCAAAGAAGAGTTTTAAGAAAGATCCATTAAAGCTTGCGGGATCCTCTCATGACAATAGAGCTCGCAAGAAGGAACATAATGGACCGAAACGCTATTTCTGTCATCGATCTGTGCATTTACAGAAAAATTGCCCGAAACGAAGAGTTTGGTTCGAGAAGAAAGGTAAGATATTGGCTTATGTATGTTTCGAATCAAATATGACACAAGTTCCTTCTAATACATGGTGAATTAACTCTGGTTCTACTGTTCATGTTTCAAATTCAATACAGGGATACCTTTTGATCTATAACATAAAGGAAAATGAGCATTTTGTAGTCTTGGAAAATGGAACTCAAGTACCAGCTGTTGGTGTTGGAACTTTTCGTTTGGTTTTAGAGTCAGGCCACTGTTTGATACTCTTTATATTTCTACTATTTCTAGAAATTTAATTTCCATGTCAAGGCCTGATTATGATGGTTATGCTTTATATTTTGAACATTAGAGTTTTCGTTTGTTGAGAAATGACTCATTTGTTGGTTCTGGTGTTTTATCTAAAGGGTTGTATAGATTTAATCTTAAAAAATTTTTTGCTGAAACACTCCTCACCTTGCATCATGATGTTGAAACTAAATGTAGCAGAGTTAATGAAAATTCTTCTGTCTTGTTGTATAAAACACTGGGTCATATATCCAGAAAAAGAATGGAAAGGTTCGTAAAAGATGGGATTTTTTCGAATCTTGATTTTACTGATTTCGATATATGTGTATATTGCATTAATGGAAAGGAAACCAATCATACAATGAAAGGCACCACAAGAAATGGAAAACTTTTAGAGATTGCCCATTCTGACATTTGTGGACCTTTCGACTCCCCGTCTTTTGGTGGAGAAAAGTATTTTATCACTTTCATCGATGATTTTTCACGTTACGATTATGTCTATTTGTTGCATGAAAAGTCTCAAGTAATGAATGCTTTAAAAGCATATATTGCTGAAGTTGAGCGACAATTGGATAGAAAGGTGAAAATCATTCGATCAGATAGAGGTGGTGAGTATTACGGAAGGTATGATGGAAGACAATGTCTAGGACCGTTTGCTAAATTCGTAGAAGAGTATGGTATTTGTGCACAATATACAATGCTTGATACGCCTCAACAGAATGGTGTGACTGAAAGGCGTAATTATACTCTTATGGAAATGGTTAGGAGTATGTTAAGTAACTCCTTGGTGCCCATTTCATTGTAGATGGAAGCCCTTAAAACAGCTGTTTATTTGCTTAACCAGCTTCCTAGTAAAGCAGTTCAAAAGACTCCTTTTGAATTGTGGATGGGAACGAAACCAAGTTTGAGACACTTTCATATTTGGAGTTGTCTTGCTGAGGCTAAGATCTATAATTCATATGAAAAGAAATTAGATTCTAGAACTGTAAGCGGGTATTTTATTGATTATCTAGAGAAGTCCAAAGGGTATAGATTTTATTAGTCTAACCATAGTATGAGAATTGTTGAAACCAGAAATGCCAGATTTCTTGAGAATAGTGAAATTAGTGAGAGTGATGTATCACGTAATGTGATCATCGAAGAAATTCGGGTGCCTATCCCGATACCGGAACTTCAACAGAAACTGTTGTTTCTCCAGTTGTCATATAGCATGATAATATTGAACAACAATCTAATGATCAGTCACTCCATAATGAGAATGTCACTAATGAATCAATTTCAGAACAGTCACAAGGAATAGCCTTAAGGAGATCTCAAAGAGAAAGGAGATCAGCTATTTTAGATGATTATTTGATATTTTTGCAAGAATCTGATTATAATTTAGAGATAAGTAAAGATCCGGTTTCATTTTCACAAGCCATTGAAAGTAGTGATTCTGAAAAGTGGATCAATGCCATGAATGATGAGTTGAAATCAATGGTACAAAATGAAGTTTGGAACGTCATTGATTTTCCTGAAGGTTTTAAGACAGTAGGGTGTAAGTGGGTTTTTAAGACGAAATGCGACTGTAATGGCAATATTGAACAACATAAAGCTAGACTTGTTACAAAATGTTTTACTCAAAAGGGAGGTGTTGATTACAAAGAGACATTCTCTCATGTATCAAAGAAGGACTCTCTTAGGATCATAATGACTCTAGTGGCTCATTTTGATTTGGAGTTACACCAAATAGATGTGAAAACTGCTTTTCTAAATGGGAATTTAAATGAAGAGGTTTATATGGATCAACCCGAAGGTTTCTTGATTAAAGGAAAGGAGCATATGGTATGCAAATTAAAGAAGTCAATTTATGGACCTAAACAAGTTTCCAGACAATGGTATCTTAAGTTTAATGATACCATAGCATTCTTTGGATTTAAGTAAAATACCGTTGATCGGTGTATATATCTAAATGTCAGTGAGAGCAAATTTATTTTTTTGATTCTATATGTTGACGATATATTACTTGCCAGCAATGATCTTGGTTTATTGAATGAAATCAAGATATTTCTTTCTATGAACTTTGAAATGAAAGATATGGGTGAGGCAATTTACGTGATATGAATAGAAATATTTCGTGGTAGATCACGTGGATTGTTAGGGTTGTCTCAGAAGGGATATATCGATAAAGTTCTTGAAAGATTTCATATGGCTGAATGTGCAGTCACTCCTGCTCCTATTTGTAAAGGAGACACGTTCAATAAAAAGGATTATCCATAGAATACATTAGAAAAGAAAGGAATGGAAAATATTCTTTATACATCTGTTGTTGGAAGCTTAATGTATGCTCAAACTTGTACAAGACCGGACATTAGTTTTGCAGTTGGAATGCTTAGAAGATACCAAAGTAATCCCGGACTGAAGCATTGGAAAGCTGTAAAGAAAGTTTTAAGATACTTGAAGGGAACAAGATACTATATGCTTACATATCGAAAATCTGATCAGTTGGAGGTGGTTTTCTTCTCTGACTCTGACTTTACTGGTTGTTTTTGTAGTCGAAAGTCAACTTTTGGTTATTTGTTCCTAGAGGAGCAATATCATGGAAAATCACCAAACAGACTATCATAGCAATATCTACTATGGAAGCTGAGTTTGTGGCATACTTTGAGGCTACAGTTCATGCTTTATTGTTGCGAAATTTTATCTTGAGACTTGAAATTGTCGATAGCATTGCCAGACCGCTGAGAATGTATTGTGATAATTCTGCAGCAGTCTTTTTATCCAAGAACGACAAATACTCTAATGGTGCTAAGCACATGGAGCTCAAGTATTTAGCCGTTAAGGAGGAAGTTCAGAAACAAACAGTGTTTATAGAATATGTTATGACTGAGCTCATGATTGCAGATCCTTTGACTAAAAGATTAGCACCAAAGACATTTAAGGAACATGTTGATCGAATGGGTTTTTATTGCAATCTCTGAGGGATGCTTGTGGATCTTTATATTTTTGTTTTATAACATTTATAGAGATATCACTAATTGTGTTTCTGATATTTTTCCTGCCTACCATCAATTACGTAATTATGAAGATGGATTATTGATGACAAGAATTGTCTTTGATAAAAACATTATAGGGACATTATGGTTACTTCCTATTATGGATTATAATTAAATAATTTACTAGCATTGTAGTGCATTGAAGAGAAGATATCGCTTTATTGATATTTACCGCTATGACTCATGCTGGTAAGTTTTTTAATTATGATATTATTGTAATTTTACAAAAGTGCAAATAAGCTAATGTTATGCACATATTATATTTACTTCATCAATCCAAATAACTATTATTCATATGGGCCAAGCGGAAGAATGTTAAAATATGTCCCACATGAAAAGGGTAATGTGGATATTATTTGGATTTAACAAGATAAAATGATTATTGGATTTGAAAAACTATGCACGGTTGAGAAATAATAGAGGAAGTTGTATTCCTATCTACCTACTGTTATGGGGAGTATGATAAGTGTTATATATTAAACGTAAGAATTGTCCTCTCTCTACCCACAATTTTCAATTTGATCAGATTATCCCATTGAGTCTGGTGAAGTAAAGAAAAGGTGCTAAGTGAGAGAATAATTTCTACAGGTTTTTCTTTAAGAAGGAGATACCAAAGTGGCTGATTTCAGTATGTTTTAAATCTTTTATTTTTTTGCATAAAAGATAAGCATGTGATTTTTCATGATAGTTGAAGATCATATTTTAATAAAATAATATTTTTACCTTTTATTCTTCGTAATCTATATTATTAATGTCAGACATGAAATAAAGTATTATATCTTCGAGAAAATAATCTAGGATTATTTTTTTGAGTATTGCTTATTGATCTCTTGTGCTTGGGAGTGCACGATTAAGATTATATCAGCCGTTGCCAGGGAGCAATAGTTTGTAGAAATAATGACCAACAAACAGTAATCAAGTCTCTTAAAGAGAGCATATTGTCAAGATTTGGGGTTTTTGAAGCCATCATAAGCTACGAGGGTATTATTTATGTAATCGAGCATTTGAGAGCTTGATAAGGAAGTATTACATCACACATAAAATCTTCACAGCATATCATCCACAATCAAATGGACAAGCAGAGCTTACTAATAGGGAAATTAAGTGAATCTTGGTAAAAACGGAAATCCTTCTCGAAAAGACTAGTCATTGTGACTAGTTGACACTTTATAAGTTTATCACACAGCTAGTAAAACACCCTTAGATATGTCTCCATATAGATTAATCTATGGTAAAGCTTGTCATCTTCTGGTTGAAATTGAACATAAAGTGTCTTGAACACTTAAAACTTAATAATTTGGACTCAAACTCAGCAGGCCCTTTACGAAAGGTTCAACTCAATGAATTGGATAAATTAAGACGTGATGCGTACGAAAACGCATGCACTTGAAAAATATGAAAATGTTACACGACCAATACATTTTGCATCGTGTGTTTAATCCATCCAATAAAATGTTATTGTACGAATCACGACTTTATTTAACTCTTGGAAAGTTGCGTTCAAGATGGAGATGACCACTCATTGTAATAACTGTCTATCCTCGTGGCGTAATCGAAATCAAAAATCCAAAAACTGGTCATGGGTTCAAGGTAAATGGTAAACGTTTCAAACATTTCATGGAGTTCTCAATGCATGCGGAGGAATTCCACAACTTAGTGGATCCTTCAGCTTCCAATTGATTGCAAAATTGTGATATTTAATTAAAATATGTATATTATTATGCTAACAATTTTTGTTTGTTGTTGTGATATATCATGAGCAGAGCACTAAGATATACTATTTAATTCCCTCAAAATTTTAACTTGTTTTTATATGTCTTAAGGATTTAATAAATCATTGAGGACAATGTCTATTTGAAGTTGGGTGGAGTACTAACGATGATTATCTTATGAATCCGTGCACATGAGATTTTGCAATTTTCTTTCATATAATCTTTCAAAATTTTTAATATTTTCTTTATGATTTTTCAAAAATTTTCAAAATTTTCACTATCTTTTAGTTTTGATTACTAACATAGCTTAGTCAAGAATTAACTAATAGATTTAAATTAATTTACTAACTCAATTGTAGTTTAGGAACTAATAAATTTTAGTTTAGATACTAACCTTTGTTTAGTTAAGTTTCAAAAAAAAATGTAGCTTTATAGTCCTCTCAACTAGAAAAGGACTATCGAAACTGATGTATATATGGTTGTCAATAGCCCCTCAACTACAGTAATAAAAATATCTGGTCGAGGGGCACTATCGAAGCCCCTGTCGACAACGGTCGATAATAACCACTTATTATAAATAAACAATTTTTCTTCACTTCCACACCAAAAATTTGAAATCTACAAACTCTAGTGAGTTGTCGACTTTTACGGTAGCCTAGAATAACTCTAATAAATTTTTTTTTCAAAATTTCATAACTTTTTGAGCAAGTAAGTGCTTTTCTTCCAAATATATATAAGCAATATCCAAGTTAGCACATAAACTAGATATAAGAGATGAAATAAGCATACAAAATATGCACTTTGTCATGTCTTATCACTTTGATTAATAGAACATAGAATGTTTCCATGGTTTAGGGGTGGCAATCGGATCGTGCCAAGCACGACATCTGTGCCCGGGCAGTGGCTCGGGCTCGGCTTGCCGGGCACGTGCCGTGTCCGTGCTTGGCCATACCAGCATGTTTTTTAAAATTTATTTAAATAATTATTTTGATTAATAAATTAGTTAACTTAATTTAGTTAGATCTAACAAGTAAAAAAGATAGTAAAAATAAAATTTTATTATATTAACAAAATTACTCTATAAATTTCTTTGGAAATTATATAAAGCCCGAAGAAATGGGAGATGACCATGACCATCATGCTCAACTTGATCTTAGTATTTTTTTTCAAAATATTTATGAGTTTAAAAAAAATTACATGAAAAAAATTACAAATGTAGAATTCGAATAAAAAAAAAATTACAATGGTGAAGAGGAAAAAATGAAGACTAAATAGTGCAGAAGTCTTTAATTTATATTTTTTCTCATGTGAGTTCTCTTTCTTTACTTCGTTAGATAGTCCTTGTTTACTTTGTTCAGCGTCGAGCCAGTTTTTCAAGCAAATACACATTTCTAATGTGTTTACTATTATTGAGCTCCTCCACTCCATTAGCACTCTACCACCTGCACTAAAAACAGACTCGGATACTACTGTTGACACTGGAAGAGTTAGTAGATTATGGACCATATTGGAAACTACAAGATATGTTTTTTTCTTGTGATCTCCACTAGGCCAAAATATCAAAATCTTCATAACGGTCAGGAGACAAGTCATCTACGTAGGTGGCCATTTCTAAATAATAATGAAGTTCATTAAAAATATATTAGATTGCTTATGTTTTTTCTGGTGAAATGTGGATGACATTATTGGTTTTCTACTTTCTTTAACAGTGGGCTATTTTATAGTTTGTGATTTATCACCATACATATTTTTATATGTATAGTACATAATATCTAAATAAGTTTTAATATCGTTAACTAAATTCTTAACATTATCTAAATAACACATATTTTTATGAAATAAATCTTTTAAAATTTCCATTCCATCTAATTTACAATATGTATCTACAATGGTTGAAAAATATAGTAAGTATAGAAAATTTCAAAAATATTTATTAAATTTAATTTTCATTGGTTGAACAATATCATTAAGAATTGAGTTGTTTCTACTTTCATTAAAAACCAAACTAATTTCGGTTAATTAACAAAATGCAATGTGTGTAGTTAGATAGTAAGTGCCCGAAAGTGCTCTAGTTGCATCTTTAAATTTGCTTAAAAAATTACAAATGCAATGCAGATAGTTCCATTCATTAAAATCCAAACTACAAAATGGTATTCTATTTTATTAAATATATTTACAACATCTTTTAATTAAATTTCTTCGTCTAACATTTTAAATATAGAATTCCATTTTGTTTTTATATCTAGAGGTAGAATTTTAGGTGAGGTTTTAAATTTTTCTTACATATTTATTTAAATATTTGTCTCATTGGCCCACTACATTTTATAAATACTATTGTGTTTCTAAATTTAGTTATTGAATCATTTACTATTCTTAATTCATCTTTTACACACAAATTAATTATGTGCCAAAAACACCTAATATGAAATAATTTGTCATCTAAAATCAGCTTAGTAATATTTTTTTAATATTTCTATTGTAGTCATATTTTTAGAAGTATTATTGAAAAAAATAGAAAAAAATTTCTTTCTGTTCCGAATGCCGAAAAAACACTTAGTAAGGATTGTGATAGATTATATTCGTTGTGTGAAAATTCAAATCTCCTAAACCTAATTATTCTTTTTTGTATTATCCAATGTTGATCCATGTAGTAGGTCATTATACATAAATAATGATAACTATTTAAGTCCTTCCAACAATCCGAGATTATTGCAACTCTATAAATTAAAAAAGTTAAAATGACAATTAAAATTTGTCTCTTATATTTATATATTTTTACAATATCATATTTACATGTTGAACGTAGAACTCTTTTAACTTTGGGGTTATGTGCCGTTCTTATAAGGTTTTCCAATTTTGGGTTTTCAGCCCTAGAGAAAAGTTGTTCGACATATACTATATATATTGCTAATTGTTCTCTACCGGCTATAAGATAATATTTAAATGTTCCTAAAGTTCCTCCATATGTGTTTAATTTTATTTGTTGTAGTTTATTTGATTTGTGTGCATTTTCTAAATATATTTTAAGATGATCCGTTCCACTTCCTATAGGAAAAGAGTATAGTTTTGACAATATTTGCATCTAGTTTTCCTAACACCATTTTCCATAAATTTTTCAAAGTATTTCTATATGTCCGATTTTGAAGTCCTAACGGGGATGGTTGTTTGTTGGGTATTGTGGTTTCAGTGGGCTCTTCTTCGAGCATATTAGATGATTCTATATTTTCATATGATTATGATGCAAATGGTATTTTGTGTATCGTGTTCTAATAGTTGGTAAATACTTTGATATGCTTCATTGAATAAAAAAGGAAAAAAACCACCCGCAGCTTGAAAGGAAGAAGCACCAGACAAGTATGGTTCCATTTTGAAAAACCCACGAAAAAACCGAATAAAAGAAATTCAAATTATAAATAGCTTAACGTTGCAAGCCAAAAAAAAGAGTTTAAGAGTTGAGAGTTGAAATCGTTTGTTGATGCTTGAGAGGTGAAAGATGAGAGAGGAAGCTTAATATTTGATTGCTTGGAAGTCGAAAGTAGGGGTGGCAAATGGGCCAGGCAGCCCGTTGGGCTCGCTCGGCGTAGCATGTGTCCGACACGGCTCGTTTGAGCCGTGCCGTGTGGCATGGCTCGGGTCTCGGCCCGAGCCGAGATTGCCCGAGTTGTTGGCACAATGCGACCTGGGCGGACTGAGTCGTGCCTGGCACGTGCCAGGTACGGATCGGCTCGCCTATTTTTTTTAAATTAGCCATTTATAGCCGTTATGAGGGTTTTTTGCAATTTTTTTTGCACAGAGCCCCCAACGGCTATTTTTATAGCCATTGGGGATTCTTCCAATTTTTTTTGCAAATTTCCCCCCAACGGTCAAAATAGCTGATGGGGGGGTTTTGCAATTTTTTTGCAAAAAAAACCTTTCTTTCCCTATAAATAACCCCTCATCTTCTCCATTTTTATTGTTCACACAAACAAATTCATTCTCTTAAAACTCTTTTCAATTTTCAACTCTCTCAAAAAAGTCTAAAAATAAAATTCTTCCAAATAAATTCTACCATATTCGATCAAGTTTCAAGTAAGTATCAAGTGATCAAGATGCTTCAAGTAAGCAAGCCTTAAAATCAAGATTCAAACATACCTCAACTCTCAAGCAAATTTTTCTTTATTTTTCCGGCTTCCTCCCTCTAGTACTCATCTTTCTACTCTATATCTCAATTAGTTCACCGCTCAAGATGTATTTATAATTTAAAGTTTTTTTATGCGGTTTTTTGAGGTTTTTTATTCGTTTTTTGAAATGGTTCCATACTTGTCCTGCGCTTCTTGCTCTCAAGCCGTGGGTTCTTTTTTTCCTTTTTAGCAAGTAAAAAATATCAAAGTTTTTACCAACTCTTAGAATACCCTCCTCAAGTACCCTTTTCTTCGCCGGAAAAGAAGAACCAACCAAAGCAATCATATCCGAAACCCAAAGAACCACCCCCGGTAGGATTTTTAGATCGGACATATGAAAACATTTTGAAAAAATTATGGAAAATGGTGTTAGAAAAGCTAGTTGTAAATATTATTAAAAAAATCTACTCATTCCCTTTAGGTAGTAGAACGGTTCACCTAAAAATACACATAGATAAAATACATCGACCAAATGAACTACAACAAGCACAAATAAACATTTACGGAGGAATTTTAAGAACTTTTAAATATAATCATATAAACACAAGAGAAAATTTAGTAATATTTATAGTACATACAGAGCAACCTTTTTCTATGTCGGAAAACCGAAAATTAGAAAAATTTATAAGAAAATATTTTATTCCCGAATTAAAAAAAGTCCCACGTCCTAAATATAAATCCGACATAGTTAAAATATATAACATAGGAGGAAAACTTTAATTGCTATTTTAATATCTTTAATTTTTAGAGTAGTAATAAACGCAGATTATTGGAAGGCTCTAAATAGTTGTCATTATTTATGTGTAACGGTTCACTATATAAATCAAGATTGGTGTATACTAAAAAAATAATGGCTTTAGGAGATTTGAATTTCCTTATAATGCACATAATTTATCACAATCCCTACTTAGTGTTTTTTTGGGCATTTGGAATAGAAAGAAATTTTTTTCTATTTTTTTTGATAATGCTTCTGAAAATACAGTCGCAATAAAAATTCTAAAAATATTACTGAACCAATTTTAGATGAAAAATTATTTCACATTAGGTGTATCTGTCACATACTTAATTTATATGTACAAGATGGATTAAAAATAGTAAGTGATTAAATAACTAAACTTAAGAACACATTGCTATTTATTAAAAATAGTGGGTCAAGAAAATAATTATTTAAACAAATATGTAAGAATTTTAAAATCTCACCTAAAATTTTACCTCTAGATATAAAAACAAGATGGAATTCTATATATAAAATGTTATACAAGGCAATTCAATATAAAGATGTAATAAACATGTTTAATAAAATTGAATTACCAATATGTAGTTTAGAAATTAATAAATGACATTATTTGCATTGCATTTCTAAATTTTTAAGCAAATTTAAAATTACAACTAGAGCACTGTCAGACAATTATTATCTAACTACACATATTGCACTATATTATCTAATTGAAATTAGTTTAGTTTTTAATGAATGTAGGAATCACCCAATACTTGAAGATATTGTTCAACCCATAAAAACTAAATTTAATAAATATTTTAGAAATTTTTTATACTTACTATATTTTGTAACTGTTATAGATTCACGTTGTAAGTTAGATGGACTTGAAATTTTAATAGATTTATTTTATAAAAATATGTGTTACGAAAATAATATTAGAGATTTATTTAATAATATTAAAATTTATTTAGATATTATGTACCATACATATGAAGATATGTATGATGATAAAACACAATCTACAGAGAAATCAACTGTTAGGAAAACCTGAAATCAAATAATATCATTCGTATTTCATCAAAAAAAAGCTATGCAATCTAGTACATATTTTAATGAACTATATTATTATTTAGAAAAGGTCAACTATGAAGATAATGTTACCCCTAAAAATTATGAAACTTTTGATATGTTGGCTTGGTGGAAATCACAGGAAAAAAATATATCTTATACTTTCCAACATGTTCCGTGATCTACTAACTCCTCCGGTGTCTACTATAATATTCGAGTCTGTTTTTAGTGCAGGTGATAGAGTATTCATGGAGCGGAGAAGATCAATGGCAGCAGACATATTAGAGATGTGTATTTGTTTGAAAAACTGGCTCGACGTAGAAGCAAGAGACAAGGATCGTCCAACGAAATAGAAGTAGAGAACTCACCAGAAGATGAAGAAAAATAGACTTTTGTTTTTCTTTTTGAATAATAATTTCTACATTTGTAAATTTTTTCATGTAATTTTTTAAAAAAATTTCATGTAATTTTTTTAACTTATAAATCTCTTGGAAAAAAATACTAAGAACAATTTGAGATTGACAGCCAGAGTACTCTCCCATCTCTTCGGGTATTGTATGATTTCTAAAGAGATTTATAGAGCAATTATGTCAATATAATTAGATTTAATATAATAAAATTTTATTTTTACTATCGTTTCTTTTTTGTTAAAACTAACTAAATTAAGCTAATTATTATCCTAAACTTACTTAATAATCAACTTAATATTTAAAAAAAATTAAAAAAAACGTGCCGGTACGCCTCGGCCCGGGCACGACACGTGCCCAGCGGGCCAAGCCTGAGCCTACGCTTGGGCGGACGTGCCATGCCTAGGGACAGCACGTCCCAAAAATGGGACATGCCATGCCCGACAAGGCACGTCCGTGCCTGGGCCGGGCCGAGCACGACCCACTTGCCACCCCTAATCGAAAGATTTCTATCTTGATGTTTACTCTTGAGTCTTGAAACTTGATCGAATATGGAAGAAGTTTTTTGGGAGAATTTTGTATTTAGAAATATTAGGGAGAGTTAAATTTTTAGGAGAGTTTGAGAATTGAAAGGAAGAATAAAATTGGAGAAAAGAATGAGTTATTTATAGGAAAAGAAGAGAATATTTTTGCAAAAAAATTGCGAACACCCAAACGACCATTTTGACTATTAGGGAGTAAAATTTGCAAATTTTATTTGCAGGAAACCCCAACGGCTACTTTTATAACAGTTTTGGGGTTCTATGAAAAAAAATTGCAAAAAAAAAAAAAAAAAAAAAAAATCCTCCCAACAGTTATAAAAGGCCACTATTTAAAAGAATTAAAAAAAAAAACGTGTTGGGCCGTGGTCGCTACGTGCTAGGCACGACTCGGCTCGCACTGGCCAAGCCATGCGTGCAGCCCGGGTGACCCCCGGCCAAGGCGTCGGCACGACTCCGGCAAGCTGTGCTGAGCACGTGCAGAGCTGGGTGTGCCCAACAAGTTGCCTGGCCTATTTGCCATCCCTACCATGGTTGAAGTTCAAATAGAAAAAGTACCACGGTTGAAGCTCAAATAGAAAACGTAGGTTCATAAAGCATATTATATTAAATTTGTAGATATGTTTCGTTAAATTCTTATTTGTGGAAAATGGGTGGATTACCTAGCAAAAAGAAAAAAGAAAAGCATAATATATTTAATTTGTATTTATATTTTGTTAAACTCTAATGAATGGAACATGCAAGAATACCCCTAGTTAATTTCAAAAAGAAAAAAAATAAGTTTATGAAGCACAGGGGGGGAGTTTACATAGCTCGTTTTAGTAGAATTTTGACAAATGGGAGAATAAAATAAAAATAATTTAAAAAAATTAGAATTAAATAGGTCCCACCGAGATTTGAACTCGGGTTACTGGATTCAGAGTCCAATGTCCTAACCGCTAGACCATGGGACCAACTGATGAAAGTTTATTAATATAGATTATATATTAACTAACTTTCGCACTGAGCTTTTCTAATTTTACTCACATAAATATTAAAGAAAATTATAGTTTAAACGCCTACGAGGTAAGCATCTTTTAATTTAGTCCTCCGTTCCCCAAAGTTCAACTTACATGTAATTTAAGAGTATTTCTTCATCTTGTAGATAAGAACAGTACCTATATCATTAGATTAAACAACATATGAATTATTTTCATTTATTTGGAGTATAATTTTGGTACTTTTTTTTATTAAAACAAAGGGAATAGGATTAATTCCCAATATTGAATAAAGTCTATAGATAAAGTAGACTATAATAAATTTGTTGTCACTAAAATATCAAAAATGATCATTTTTATATTGTTTAATTAATTAGTGATTACTAAATATTTCAATACTTAATAATATTTTATTATTTAAAATTAAAAAAATTAAATTCTGAATGTCTTATTATGAAATTAAATAATTAGTTAAAACATTAAATAGGAAATTTAATCTCAACTTCCTTTTAAATACGATTACCAAAAAGAATAAAAACTCAATAATAACTATCTATATCGGAGAAATATATAATAAAATATACATTTAAAATGAGTTGAAAGGATTTTTTTTTCTCAAATTACTTTGGGACATAGGGATGTACCATAGAAAATTTTTGTCTAAGGAGCTCAATTTCAAATGCGTTATTAAAGTATGCGCTTAAATCAATTTCTCCAAATATTCATTTTATATTGAGTAAACGCTTAGTAGCTTGGTTGCATCGAAAGCAATATTCAAAGCTCCATCCAGTGCCTTTCTAATTATTAATTTGAGTTCAGTATCAACTTGGAAAATTTCTAGATGCGTCCCATATTTTTCTTAGGGACTCCAATTTTTTAGTAATAAAATTATTTTTTCTCTAATTTTTGAGGCTCACAAAGAAAAATATGGGCGCATCGATTACTATCCCTACTCGTGATACCAGCTACTTGTTTGGTGTCACTTGTTTCTGGAAATGACCCAGTACCAGAAGTAGTCAAGTAGTCAATTGGAGGGAGGAAAAAAACAAAATAGTCAATTAGAGGGAGGAAAAAAACAAATTAAATACTATCTTGGTTCAAGAATTATTGGTAACTCATAAAATTCTTTCCTCTGGCATTTAATATAAAAATGTCAATTCATTGATAATGACCAATGCTTCATATTTTCTCAAATTTTTTGCTAATTACCATAACCATTTCTAATACAGTTTATTAGTATTTTTGAACGGGGCAACTGTATGCCTTAGAAAAAATTTAGTAGAATTAAAATGTCAAGATCATTTGCATATTATTGAATAAAAAACTATAAATAAGAAAAGGCATAAAACTCGTGTTGTTCTAAGAAATTGCGAATCAATTGGTTTTTGAATTACTCGACCAATGATAATTTTTTTTTGGATTTCTAGAATGCAATCGAGTCAAGAGTCAATGCAGTTTTAAATAAGCATCCCATATGGCTCTCATCAGTCATCACGAAATAATTTTCCTGGCTCTTAGCATTTTTGAGTGGTTCATTATGGTCACCCCCCCCGTTACTAACTAAATATCCTCGCAGGAGGACGGTGAACATCCGTAGCCTCACGGGAGGTGATTGGATCCGGTTCGGACTGAATTTTGGAGCCTGCAGGACGACAAAGACAGCCCTCAGTCCAAATAATGGAATTTAGTACACATATACGTTAAATATTGGTATGTTCGCCATATGTTTTGTTACGATATTGCTGGAAGTGTTGCTGGTGATCGATGCTCGACACCTGATCTCGATCTGTGTCGGAGAGTCTCTTCCAGAGATCTACACAAGTATACTACATAAACTGCATATTCGATCTAATCTCCAACGTATCTCTAGTCTTCTACGAAATTACTTAGCTCCTTCTATTTTCGATAATTTATTTATGCAATAAATTTAATCAGACTTTGTTCTTCTACATATATAAGATAAGCATCAATTAATCAGAGTTTGTTCTTCCATATATATAAGATACTAAGAGATCAGCCTCTTTTGTATTAGGTATTGAGATACTAAGAGATCGCTCTCAAGGTATTCTTAAATTATCACAAAAGAGCTATATCGATAAGGTTTTAAATAGATTCGGCATGAAAGATAGTAAACCAGGAGATACACCCGTAGCTAAAGAAGACAAGTTTAGTCTCAAACAATGCCCCAATAATGACTTTGAAAGAAAAGAGATGCAGAAGGTTCCTTATGCGTCTGCAATAGGGAGTCTAATGTATGCTCAAGTTTGTTCTCGTCCCGATGTAGCATTTATAGTGGGAGTTCTGGGCATATATTTGAGTAATCTAGGCTTGCAACATTGGAAGGCAGCCAAACATGTGATGCGTTATTTAAAGAGAACAAAAGACTACATGCTCACTTATCAGAGATCAGACAACTTAGAGGTCATTGGGTATTCTGACTCTGATTTTGCAGGATGTCATGATAGCACGCGCTCAACATCAGGATACATTTATATATTGGCTGGTGGAGCTATCTCATGGAAGTCTGTTAAACAGACTTTAATAGCTCCTTCGATCATGGCTGCAGAATTCATAGCTTGTTATGAGGCGTCCAATCATGAAATATGGCTTCGAAATTTTGTCATTGGGCTGCGTGTGGTAGATGGCATTGATAGGCCATTAAAGATTTACTGTGACAATACCTCGGCAGTGCTTTACTCCAACAACAACAGGAGTTCAACAAAGTCGAAGTTTATCGATATCAAGTTCCTAGTTGTCAAGGAGAGAGTTCAGGATAGACAGATTTCTATAGAACATATAAGAACAGAAACTATGCTAGCAGACCCATTAACCAAGGGCTTAACACCTAAAGTCATTCACGAGCACACTACTCGTATGGGTGTTATTTTTGAGGATACCTTGGTTTAGTGAGAGTCCTTTTTTATATGTTTTATGTTACAGATATTGAACTATTTGATTTTCTGCAGAATAAATTGATGGTATTTCGATTCTATTTCTGAACTTAAATGTGTTTTATATATGCAATGTTTACGTTGCATAAAGAACTTTGATCTCACTAAAGACTAAAGAAGGACCATTTGGAAATAGACATGCTTAAAATTACTTTACATGAAATTTCCATGCTACTCATCCATATTTGATCTATATCATTAAGTGTATTAATATGGTGATTATTGTGGTTTAGTCACGATTCTACTGTGATAAAAGCCACATTGGTTCCATTATTTATACATGAGATGAACCAAATTGTTTAAGGAAAAGACTAAGGATAAATAGCATATGGATGCGCGCTTAAGGAATTTGTGATATAATTGTTTCAAGAACAATATATAGCCCAAGTGGGAGATTGTTAGGAAATATTCATTTCCTATAATAGTGGGTCAACATATTTATTATACAATTATATTTGCTATTTAAATGAACCATTATGGAATGTAATGGGTCAATGCAATTTATGAGGCTTAATGAGCTGTAATTGATATGGGATGAATGAGTAGATACCGCATATTAACCAAGTAAGGGGATTATGGGAACCCTACTTGAGCAGTATATATAGACCCTATAGGTTATGGTCCCCAATATACTAAATCACGTAAAGTTTCTCTTCTCCCCATCAGGAAGAGAGACTGCTGTCCTATTGTGGAATTAAAGAGATTTAGTTGAGGAAGACCACAAACCAGAAGTGTTTCGGGGCTGTTATTTCTAAGAATGAGAATGCTAAGAGGTTCCTTGAGGAAATTGAGCAATATTTTGCCAAGAATGAAAAGTCGGAAGCGAGTAACCTTTTGGCTAAACTCGTTTCCATGAAGTATAAAGGCAAAGGGAACATAAGGGAGTACATCATGGAGATGTCTCATCTCGCATCTAAACTCAAGTCACTTAAGTTAGAGTTGTCTGAGGACTTATTCGTACACTTGGTTTTGATATCTCTTTCTGCACACTTTGGACAATTTAAAGTGAGTTATAATACTCAGAAGGACAAATGGTCTCTCAATGAGCTTATATCTCATTGTGTGCAAGAAGAAGAAGGGCAAATGCGGGATAAGACTGAAAGTGCTCACTTAGGTTCAACTTCTCAGAAAAGGATAAAGAAAATAGTTAAGGATGTTGCAGAAAAATCTTCTCAGCAGGAAAAATAAAAGAAGCAAGATGAGGAATTTACTTGCTACTTCTGCAAGAAGAAGGGACACATGAAGAAAGAGTGTCCCAAGTATGCTGCATGGCGTGTGAAGAAGGGTAAACTTCTAACTTTAGTTTGTTCTGAAGTTAATTTAGCTGTTGTACCTAAAGATACTTGGTGGGTAGATTCTGGTGCTACTACTCATATAAGTATGTCTATGCAGGGTTGCTTGTGGAGCCGACCGCCAACTGATGGTGAAAGATACATCTTTGTGGGCAATGGTAATAAAGTTGCAGTGGAAACCATAGGGACTTTCAGATTATGATTAAAGACTGGAATTTATTTGGATTTATTTAAGACTTTTATTGTACCGTCTTTTAGACGGAATTTAATTTCTATTTCTATTTCTACTTTGGACAAATCAGGTTTTTCTTGTTCATTTGGAAATAATGAAGTTAGTCTCTATCAAAATTCAAGTTTTATTGGTTCCGGTCCTATAATTGATAATCTATACATACTTGATATGGTTAGTTTCTATAACGAAATACTGCAAACAAGTTTACGTGGTACAAAGCGAAAATTAAATGAGAATTCTGTTGCCTTATGGCACAAGCGTTTAGGTCATATATCTAAACAGAGAATTCAGAGACTCGTGTCCGATGAAATTCTTGAATCCCTAGATTAAACAGACTTTGAAGTTTGTATTGAGTGCATCAAGGGGAAAAGAACAAACGTTAAGAAATTAGGTGCTGAAAGAGCTACAGATGTCTTAGAACTAATACATACTGATATATGTGGTCCATTCCCTGCAGCTTCTTGGAACGGACAACAATATTTCATTATGTTCATAGATGATTACTCTAGATACGGTTACCTATATTTAATATATGAGAAGTCACAATCTTTGGACGTGTTCAAGTCTTTTAAAGCTGAAGTTGAACTTTAACTTGAAAAGAAAATAAAAACTGTCAGATCTGACCGTGGTGGTGAGTACTACGGACGATATGACGGATAAGGAGAACAACGTCCAGGACCCTTCGAAATTTTCCTCAAAGAGTGTGGAATTGTTCCGCAATACACCATGCCAGGAACACCTAGCATGAATGGTGTTGCAGAGCGACGAAACGGGACTCTTAAGGATATGGTGAGGAGTATGATTAGTCATTCCTCCTTACCAGAATCACTTTGGGGAGAAACTTCAAAGACTGCTGTATACATCCTTAATAGAGTACCAAGTAAAGCAGTTACCAAAACCCCTTATGAACTGTGGACAGGCAAAAGGCCTAGCATAAGGCACTTGCACATTTGGGGGTGTCCAGCTGAGGCTAAACCTTATAAGCCACAAGAAAGAAAACTGGACTCAAGGACAGTTAGCTGTTATTTCGTTGGTTACTCTGAACGCTCTTGAGGCTACAAATTCTACAATCCCACATCAAGATCCTTCTTTGAAACGGGAAATGCGAGATTCCTTGAGGATGTTGAGTTTTGGGAGGAAGAAAATAGAAGGAATGTTGTCTTTGAAAAGAATCTGTCACTGAAGGTGATCATGTCACTATACCTATCGCTGTTCATGATATGGTTCCAATACAAGATAACAATGTACAGGCTCCTATTCCTGACATTGTTCCGGACCAAGACAACAATGAGATTCTTCCTCAAGAACAACCTGCTGTACAAACTCAACAAACTCAAGAAGTGCCATTAAGGAGATCCACTAGAGAGAGAAGAAGTGCGATTCCAGATGATTATATCGTCTTTCTTCAAGAACATGAGGACGGCATTGGCTTGACAGAGGATGATCCAAATAACTTTTGTCAAGCCATGCGTGGTTCTAACTCACAAAATTGGATTGATGCCATAAATGATGAGATGAAGTCTATGAAAAAAAATGACGTTTGGGATCTCGTTAAGTTTCCTGAAGGTGCGAAGCCTATTGGTTGTAAATGGATATTTAAAACCAAAAGGGATTCAAAAGGCAATGTTGAGAGATATAAGGCTCGTCTAGTTGCAAAAGGTTTCACTCAGAAAGAATGTATAGATTTTAAAGAGACTTTCTCTTCAGTATCTTCGAAAGACTCTTTTAAAACAATAATGGCACTAGTGGCTCATTTTGATTTAGAGTTACATCAGATGGATGTCAAGACTGCATTTCTCAATGGAGACATTGATGAGACAATTTATATGGTTCAACCAGAAAACTTTGTTTCGGGAGATCCAAAGTTTATGGTTTGTAAGTTGAAGAAATCCATCTATGGTCTCAAACAGGCTTCTCGCAATGGTATCACAAGTTTCATCAAGTAATTTGCTCGTATGGTTTTGAGACAAATGCTGTTGATGATTGTGTATATCATAAATTCAGTGGGAGTAAATATATTTTCCTGGTATTATATGTTGATGACATTCTACTTGCTAGTAGTGATATAGGCCTTCGACATGAAACCAAGAGATTTCTGACGAAAAATTTCGAGATGAAAGATCTTGGAGAAGCCTTTTTTTGTATTAGGTATTGAGATACTAAGAGATCGCTCTCAAGGTATTCTTAAATTATCACAAAAGAGTTATATCGATAAGGTTTTAAGTAGATTCGGCATGAAAGATAGTAAACCAGGAGATACACCCGTAACTAAAGGAGACAAGTTTAGTCTCAAACAATGCCCCAATAATGACTTTGAAAGAAAAGAGATGCAGAAGGTTCCTTATGCGTCTGCAATAGGGAGTCTAATGTATACTCAAGTTTGTACTCGTCCCGATATGGCATTTATAGTGGGAGTTCTGGGCAGATATTTGAGTAATCCAGGCTTGCAACATTGGAAGGCAGCCAAACGTGTGATGCGTTATTTAAAGAGAACAAAAGACTACATGCTCACTTATCGGAGATCAGACAACTTAGAGGTCATCGGGTATTCTGACTCTGATTTTGCGGGATGTCATGATAGCAGGCGCTCTACATCAGGATACATTTTTATATTGGCTGGAGCAACTATCTCATGGAAGTCTGTTAAACAGACTTTAATAGCTCCTTCGACCATGGCTGTAGAGTTCATAGCTTGTTATGAGGCGTCCAATCACGGAATATGGCTTCGAAATTTTGTCATTGGGCTGCGTGTGGTAGATGGCATTGATAGGCCATTAAAGATTTACTGTGATAATACCTCGGCAGTGCTTTACTCCAACAACAACAGAATTTTAACAAAGTCGAAGTTTATCGATATCAAGTTCCTAGTTGTCAAGGAGAGAGTTCAGGATAGACAGATTCTATAGAACATATAAGAACAGAATCTATGCTAGCAGACCCATTAACCAAGGGCTTAACACCTAAAGTTTTTCACGAGCACACTACTCGTATGGGTGTTATTTTTTAGGATACCTTGGTTTAGTGGGAGTCCTTTTTTATATGTTTAATGTTACAGATATTGAACTATTTGATTTTCTGCAGAATAAATTGATTGTATTTTGATTCTATTTCTGAACTTAAGTGTGTTTTATATGTGCAATGTTTACGTTGCATAAAGAACTTTGATCTCACTAAAGACTAAAGAAGGACCAGTTGGAAATAGACATGCTTAAGATCAATTTACATGTAATTTATATGCTACTCATCCATATTTGATCTATGTCATTAAGTGTATTAATATGGTGATTATTGTGGTTTAGTCACGATTCGACTGTGATAAAAGCCGCGTTGGTTCCATTATTTATACATGAGATGGACCAGATTTTTTAAAGAAAAGACTAAGGATAAATAGCATATGGATGCGCGCTTAAGGAATTTGTGATATAATTGTTTCAAGAACAATATGTAGCCCAAGTGGGAGATTGTTAGGAAATATTCATTTCCTATAATAGTTGGTCAACATATTTATTATACAATTATATTAGCTATTTAAATGAACCATTATGGAATGTAATTGGTCAATGCAATTTATGAGACTTAATGAGCTGTAATTGATATGGGATGAATGAGTAGATACAGCATATTGACCAAGTAAGGGGATTGTGGGAACCCTATTTGAGCAGTATATATAAACTCTATAGGTTATGGTCCCCAATATACTAAATCACGTAAAGTTTCTCTTCTCCCCATCAGGAAGAGAGGCTGCTGTCCCATTGAGAGATTAAGGAGATTTAGTTGAGGAAGACCACAAACCACCCGGTTATTTCTTATTCTGTTTTCAGTAGATTGCCAACAAATTCCGCATCACAAAAAGGTGATCAACCAACAGATGGATTCATGTATTTGTCTATATATCCTTGATAATCTAGCATGATTATGGTTTATTTCCAACAGATCTGTGTCGGAGAGTCTCTTCCAGAGATTGGTAATTTTCTACACAAGTATACTACATACACTGCATATTCGATCGAATCTCCAACGTATCTCTAGTCTTCTACGAAATTACTTAGCTCCTTCTATTTTCGATAATTTATTTATGCAATAAATTTAATCAGACTTTGTTCTTCTACATATACAAGATGAGCATCAATTAATCAGAGTTTGTTCTTCTATATATATAAGATGAGCATCAATTAAGAGCCAGTGCTGAAATTATTTGTCCGAAAAAATGGCTCTCAAGGTACTAACTGCTCTTGACCATGCCCGCACTCAATATTACCACTTCCAGGCGATCCTGATCGCAGGCATGGGGCTGTTCACAGACGCATACGATCTGTTCAGCATCACACCAGTGATGAAGCTCATCGGTAGGGTGTACTATCCTGTTCATGACGGGAAGCCAGGTGTCATCACGCCAGCTGCTGCCTCCGCCGTCGTCTCTATAGCCCTGGTGGGTACTGTCTTTGGGCAGCTTGTCTTCGGCGCTCTTGGTGACCGGATAGGACGGCGGAGAGTCTACGGTTTTTGCCTGCTAATGATGGTCTTCAGCACGATTGCTTCCGGGTTCTCAATCTGCCGCACGAGAAAATGCGTGTTTACTAGCCTCTGCTTCTTTAGGTTCTGGCTTGGGGTGGGCATCGGCGGAGATTACCCGTTGTCGGCCACGATTATGTCAGAGTTCGCCAACAAACGGACGAGGGGATCGTTCATTGCTGCGGTCTTCTCGATGCAGGGGTTCGGGATTTTGGCTAGTTCGGCGATGACGATGTTGCTGGCATCGATTTTCCAGTCGGCCACTGGCGAACCTCGTAGAGGACCATCACAGGGCGAAAGGCTGCATAACCCGGACGCGGTAGATCTCTTGTGGAGGCTTATATTGATGGTCGGTGCTATTCCGGCAGCCGTCACGTTTTACTGGAGGATGGGCATGCCAGAAACCGCGAGGTATGTAATTAGTCTCTACAGTAATCTGCCATAGAGTACAGAATGCATTTCTCAACCGAGATCGATGTTAAAAGTTACAATTTTGACGATCCATCAGGTTCACTGCTTTAATAGAGAATGATGTGAACAAAGCCAACAAAGACATAGCAAGAGTTCTCGGGGACATCGAACTGAGCGCGATCCCCGAAGAGCCAGAAGAAGCCATCCACTTTCGTCGGCCGGAAACGTACGGCCTGTTCTCAAAGCTGTTCTTGAAGAACCACGGTCGCAAGCTCTTTGCTTGCTCCATGGCGTGGCTGATAGTCGACATCCCCTACTACGGGAACACCCTCTTCCAGTCGAAGATCTGCGGGTCTCACTGCGATCCTTCAGAGAATGTAAACGCATATCAAGAAGCCATAAACATAGCGAAATTCCAAGCGATCTTAGCTGCGGCCTCCACCATTCCAGGATACTGGGCTACAGTCTACTTCATCGACAGAGTAGGGAGGCGAAAGATCCAGATGATGGGCTTCTTCTTCATGGCCGTCTTCCTCTTCTGCTTAGGGGGACTTTACGACGCGTACTGGGACCACCATACGAACGGATGGTTCCTGGTTCTGTACGGGCTAACCTTCTTCTTTTCGAATTTCGGGCCCAATACCATCACGTTCATCCTTCCGGTGGAGCTCTTTCCGGCTCGGTTCAGGTCTACTTGTCACGGGATCTCCGGAGCGACGGGGAAAGTCGGCGCAATCATCGGTTCGGTCGGGTTTCTGTGGGCTTCACAGGACAAGGATAAGAAGAAGGTTGAAGATAGTTGGAAGGCTGGGCTGGGTTTGATGAATGTGTTGATTATATTAGGGGGAGTTTGTATTGTTGGGGTGGTTCTTACTTATTTCTTCACGCCTGAGACTATGGGGAGGTCGTTGGAGGAGAACGAGCAGGATGAAGAACAAGATGGTGAGAACGATGGGCATCTCAATGGAGCTGTGGCGTGATCAAATTGGATTAATTGTGGCATCTCTGTTAATTATTTATCTTTGTGTTAGTTAATTTCGTTATTTTTTTCGAGTTACATGTTTTGTTACAGAATATGGATGTGAATAGAGTGATTTACTATTGTATGTAAATTTGAAGGTAAGATGTAATTTATCCATACGTGAGTTCAGAGTCATAATAGCATCCAACTAGTGCAAAATTCCTTGAGAAAAACATCAAAATACACATTTATTTTGATTACTAATTAATTATCTATTAAAATTTTATAATTCAGATCAGATTGTTACATATCTAAATATTGAATAATTTATTCAGTAGAGGATAAGAAAAAATTATGATAAAAATCGAAACGTAATAAAGTTAATATAAGAATGAACAAGTTAGAGAATTTATGTTATATTAATTGTTACATAAAATTCAGTAAGAAATGGTTTCTTTTTAATGTATAAATTATAATTACCGCTCGTGTAAAATTTTTTAACTGTACTAGAAAAGATGATATTATCCAAAAAATTTTAACTGTACTAGAAAAGATGATATTATCCAGTTTTAATCTGGGTAAGAAAGAGAGTTGATTTGATGACTTATTTAAATTATTGAATTAAAAAATTAATACTCAACTTGTAACAAATTGATGTAGAAATGAATTAATAAAATTGATTTCATACAACAGGATCTTCTTAATCTAAATTAATAAGAATCATAAATTATTTCCAATTGGTTACTCCATTAAACAAAATTTTCTCAAAAGGAGTAAAAAATTCTATATAAACATTTTATTTCTCTTAATATGTTCATCTTCGTTTTAAATGTAGGATACAACGAAGATGAAGAAGTTGCAGATGACTCCCCCTCCGCCTCCAACAGCGAGCGTCCCTCTCTTCCAATACCTATCAAGCATCCATTCTCACTTTGTCCAGCTTCAAAACTCCCCAATCCAGCAAATCCCAAAATTCACATATAGGAAAACTAGTGACGTGGGCAGAGATAATTGCTACGCCATTTCCCTCATACCAACCCAAACTCCCACACATTCCATCCACTCTAAACTCCTATAAAAACAACATACATCCATAAACTCCCACACCTAAAACTTCCCCCAACAACCTTTCCTGCCCAGCCCCCCTTTCAATCCCTCACCCCACCTCAGACGATGCCAAATGGACCACCGTATATCATGAGAAGAAAACTCGAGTACCTACACCTTTCACCCGTCACCATTCCACTAACACCAGTCGCCCGTGTCGAACCATCCCCCTCTATCCTTGGCGTTGGCGTGGCCCCTCAAATAGGTCGTTCCTCTTGGACATCCTCCCTTACCTCCGCTGTGGAGCTTACTGACATATGGTCAAATACTACCGCAACTCAATGGTTTGCCTCTTTTGCGAAACACCGACTTAAAGAGTTTTCGAGTGCCCCCCCTGAAGACTCCTGCAACGACAACCGCCGCCAGCCGCTCCATTAGCTTATTAGTCTAGCTGACTTGCTCCTTCATTTTTGGGGATTAAGGTAATGTGTAGCAGGTTGAGGCGCGACATGTCCAGGTTGTTGTGGTAAAAAGAGTGAAATAAGTCTTGTAAAACATTACTTACCAAATGCCAAAAATACTGGAAGAAAAGAGAATCCAGGAGCTTTATCAGTTCCAAAACTGAATGTACCTATTTTGATTTCTTCTTCAGTAAAGGGTTACTCTATACCGGCAAGAAGTGGGTGATTGGAAGTGGGTAAAGAAAATCCCATTTTGGCTTAACGTTGTTCCCCGTGTGTGTGTGTTTGTGTCTCTCTCTCTCTCTCTCTCTCTCTCTCTCTCTATATATATATATATATATGAGGAAACGGAAAATTCACCGACGGTGAAGGGATTTTCTTCACCATCGCTTAGGTGGACCAATGAAAATGATACACGTGGCGCTACTTAAAGGGTGATTAAGAGAATTCTTTTATTTGTTACATTGATTGGCGCATTCATTGATCCACCTAAGCGATGGTGAAGGAAATCTCTTCACCGTCGGTGAATTTCCCGTTCTCTCTCTATATATATATATATAATGAAAAAAATGAAATAATAAAATATACATTTATAATGAGATGAAATGATTTTTCTCAATTTCAAATGCATTTATAAAGTAGGCGCTTAAATCAAATTTCTCCGAACACTGATCTTATACTGAGTACATTCTGAGATTAGATGTACCTTGATTACATGGATCGAAAGCAAAAATCAAAGAATCCAGTGCCCTTCTAACTATTTATTAATTTGAGTCCAATATCAACTTGTTCCAGTCCTATCATTTGCTATTCCCTCGTGATATCAGCTACATGTTTCCGCAAATGACCCAGCTGGAGCAGTAATTAGAAGGGGAA
Source organism: Dracaena cambodiana (assembly GCA_036321105.1). Taxonomy (NCBI): domain Eukaryota; kingdom Viridiplantae; phylum Streptophyta; class Magnoliopsida; order Asparagales; family Asparagaceae; genus Dracaena; species Dracaena cambodiana. The sequence continues at coordinate 26,901,184 of JAYEPQ010000008.1, read as the reverse complement.
AAAATTGAATATTGTCTTTGGGGCAAGAATTATTGGTAACTCACAAAATTCTCTCCTCCGGATTTTACTAAGAATGTCAATATAGTACGCACATACGTTTAAAATTGCATGTTCGATTTTCTCCAAAAATTCTACGTTCAGCAAATGTATTGTTACGATATAGCTGGAAGTGTTGCCGGGATCGTTGCTCGACACCATATCTCGAGTTGTGTAGGAGAGTCTCTTTCAGAGATTCATAATTTTATACACAAAGATGCTACATTACTGCATATTCGATCGAAGCATCGACGTCTCTCAAGTCTTCTATGAAATTACTTAGCTCCTTATTATTTTCGATAATTTATATATATAATATTGATGCTATAAATTAATTTAATCAGTCTTCATTCTCCTATATAAGATGAGCATCAATTACGAGCCAGTTCTTAAATTATTTTGCGGAAAAAAAATAATTTACTTCATTCTTCTAAATGGCTCTCGACCATGCCCGAACTCAATATTACCACTTCAAGGCGATCATCATCGCGGGCATCGGGCTCTTCACAGACGCTTACGATCTGTTCAGCATCACCCCAGTGATGAAGCTCATCGGTAGGGTGCACTATCCTCAGCATGGCGGGAAGCCAGGTGTCATCACGCCAGCTGCTGCCTCCGCCATCGTCTCTATAGCCCCGGTGGGTACTGTCTTCGGGCAGCTCGTCTTCGGCCCTGGTGGGTACTGTCTTCGGTCAGCTTGTCTTCGGCGTGCTTGGTGACCGGATGGGACAGCGGAGAGTCTACGGTTTGTGCCTGCTAATGATGGTCTTCAGCACGGTTGCTTCCGGATTATCAATCTGCCGCTCAAGGAAATGCATGTTGACTAGCCTATGCTTCTTTAGGTTCTGACTTGGGGTGGGGATCGGCAGAGATCCCACCCATTGCCACGATTATGTCGGAATTCTCCAACAAACAGACTAGGGGATCGTTCATTGCCGCGGTCTTCTCAATGCAGGGGTTCGGGATTTTGGCTAGCTCGGCGGTGATGATGGTGCTGGCATCGGTGTTCCAGTGGGCGACTGGCGAACATCGTAGTGGACCATCACAATGTGAGTGGCTGCATAACCCGAACGCGGCAGGTCTCCTGTGGAGGCTTATATTGATGGCCGGTGCTATTCCAGCAGCCGTCACGTTTTACTGGAGGATGGGCATGCCAGAAACCGCGAGGTATGTGTTGGAAATATTGACAGATGATCGGACACTGTTATATTGACTTGAACCAAACAAAAACTAGAATTAGAAATCGGATCATGTTAAAATAAAATTAAATAGATTGTAGACTTATAAGAAAGAGAATAAATAAATAAAATATGTAAAAGTAAAAGTAAGAAAGATATTACTAAAAACTGTTAGAACAGAAAATCAAGTATAGCATTGAATGCTATGTCTCTGAGGCCGATTTGCCCCCCATTATATATGCTTCTGGAGCTTAATGAATATCAGTTTCCCAGAATACAACAATCACACTACAATTGGAAGGAAGTAACAATCCAATTATCTCAATGAATTAAGATAAAGTTATACTCTCTATTGTATATGAATGGAATGAATGCATAATGAGATTCTATTATAAGAAAATTAATTTATTCTTTTTTTTTTATTGAATTGCAAAGTCATGGCCTATTCATAGACTCTTTTAGAGACACAACTTTTTGTGTCAAAATGATGTGAATCACATTATTTGAAATTCAAAATGTGCATGAAGAGTTATAACTATTCAAGTGGTCACCTTTCATATTTAAATTTCAAACATATATCCAATGGGTTGGTAATATAAACTATTGCATCCTTTCAAATGGTTACACCCGCTTATATTTGAATTATTACACAATTCAACCATTACCAACTGTTCTCATAGTCACACCTTTTGAACAGTTGCACTCATTCGAACAATTACACTCGTTTGAATAGTAGCATCCGTTCGGCCATTCACACATGTTCATTTTTTATTTTTTAAACCAATTTACATTCACTCTATTCATGAATTTGAATAAGTGAATATAATGCAATTGATAAATAAATTCTCCTTAATTTTTACCTCCAAAATATTAAAGGATTCAAAGCATGAATTCTCACAATCCCCCACATAAATGAAATGACTTCAATGCTAATGCAGAAATATAGATGAAACAAAGAGTATAATAGAAAGTTAGCGCATCGGGAGAGGTGGTTTTTGGCTTTAAACCTTCTCTAGTGAAATATTATCGAGTTTACTTGCTAACCGGTGAATATGATATTTTTGAACAGTTCGGCTTTTGATATAAACTAAGACAATAATATTCATATGATTCCCTTCAACTTTAGCTAATTCTTTTATGTTGTGTCCGTTTTGGCCCTAGACAACCTGGTAATTTTATGAGTGCTCTAGAGAACTTATCTTTTATCATTTTCCTAGAAGCGGCCCCTTCACACTCATATATGTGATCTCTTATTAAGAGTATCTTACCATGCTCCACTTGGATTTTCAAAATATAAGGATCATTAAAAACATAGTTTATCCTTACACACATTCAGGTTAATTACTATTTACCATAGGAATGAGATATGAATTATTTCCTTAGTGATTCGTATGAGCTCCTCCACAATTTGATTGTCCCTTTGAATCTAGATCTTGGGATCTCCAGTCAGTTAGATTGTGTTGTCATTATAAAGTTACTCTATTTAATAGGCTGTAATCTCATTCCCCTTGATAACTTATATATTTGATCTCTGGTCAGACCTTTTGTTAATGGATCTGTAATATTATTCTTTGTTTTTAATAATCAAGAGATATTATTTCATTTGTAAGTAGTTGTCTTACAGTATTATGTCTATGATGCATATGTCGTGACTTTCTATTATACATTACATTATGTGTTCTTCCAATTACTAATTGACTATCACAATAGATTCAAATAACTGACACAGGTTTAGACCACATTGGAGTATCCTCTAAAAATTTTTGAAACCATTCTACTTCTTCTACAGCTTTATTTAAAGCGATAAACTCAGATTCTATAATAGATGTGGCTATACATGTTTGTTTCGAGGATTTCCAAGAGACAGCTACACCTCCAATAGCAAAGACATATCCACTTGTGGATTTTACGTCTTTAGAATCTGTAATCCATTTAGCATCAGTGCATCCTTCTGGATATCTCGTATAATGCAGCCCATAGTTAGCAGTGTACCTAAAATATTTAAGTACTCTAACAATTGTTTTCCATTGGTTTTCCCCTGTATTACTTGTAAATCTACTCAGTTTGCTTACTGAGTATACAATATCAGATCTTATACAATTCATTACATACATAAGATTGCCTATAATCTGAGAATATTCTAATTTTGATGTACTAGTAACTATATTATTTGCAAGATGTAGACTCATATCAATATGTGTTCTAACTATATCATTATTTCCCTTATCAAGTTCTTCGAGTATCTTCACGATGTAATGTGATTGGGATAAAGTCTATTTATCAGATGTTTTGGTGATTTTAACACTAAGAATAACATCTGCAATACCTACGTCTTTCATGTCAAATTTTCGTGTTAATATAATTTTCACCTTCTTAATTAGAGCAGTCGTGCTGCCGGTGGTAATCATGTCATCAACGTACAGACAAACAATGACATAGTTGTGCATATCCCCTTTTATATACACACATTTATCGTATTCATTATAACAAAATCCATTTGACAACAAAACTTGGTCAAATTTTTCATGCCATTATTTAACTGCTTGTTTAAGTCCGTACAGTAACTTAACAAGTTTACATACTTTCTTTTCTTATCCTAAAACTACAAACCTTTCGAGTTATTCCATATAAATTTTTTCATCTAATTCACCATTTAAAAATGATGTTTTAACATCCAATTGATGAAACTCAAGATTATATAATGCTGCAAATGCAATTATTAATCTTATGAATGTTATTCTTATTACTGACGAGTATGTATTTAGCCTTTTACTACAAGTCAGCTTTGTATTTATCTATAGACTCATAAGGTTTTATCTTTCTATTAAAAATCCATTTATAATCTAAAGGTTTACTTCCTAGAGGAAGATCCACGAGTTCCCAAGTGTGATTTTGAATAATAGATTCAATTTTACTGTTTATGACTTCTTTCCAAAACGGAGTTTTCGGTGTAGACATGGTCTCTTTATAACTTTGAGGTTTTTTTTCTAACAAGTATGTCAGAAAATTTGGACCAAATAATTTATTAATCTTGACCCTTTTAATTCGTCTTGGTTCATCCTCATTATTTTTTGAATCAGATTCTATTTCTCTTATCGAATTATCACAAGTCCTTTTATGAGAACTTGGGTCATATTGTTTACTAGGAAAATTATACTAAAGTATTGCATTCCTAGATACAATAATAGAATACTTATATAGATACATTAATAGAATACTTATGTATCTCTGGTTTATCAGATTTGAAAACGAAGAAATGATATGCACTGTTATTATGTGCATATCCAATGAATATACAATCAATTATTTTAGGTCCAAGTTTAGTCTTTTTAGAAGTAGGAATTGCAACCTTTGTAAGACACCTCTACACTCTTAAGAATTTATAACTATGTGCTCGACCTGTTCATAATTCATAAGGTGTTTTATCCAATTTTTTTGGGGTATTTTGTTGAGAACATAATTGGCAGAAAGCAAAACTTTTCCCTACATATTATGGGATAAACAAGAAATTATTAATATGACATTCATCATCTCTTTTAAAGTTCTGTTCTTACACTCAGCAATTCAATTTTGCTGATGAGTGTAAGAAGCAGTTGTCTGATGTATAATACATTATTCTGCACAAATTTATGCGAATGGTGACTTATATTCAACACCTCTATCACTTCTTAGTAGTTTTATCTTTTTACTAAGTTGGTTTTTTTATATTGTATAAATTTTTCAATTGCCTCATCTTTACTTTTTTATTAAAAATACATAACAATATCTAGTACAATCATTAATAAAAGTAATAAAATATTTCTTCTCACGTCTAGTTTGAACATATTTTAAATCACATATATCTATATTAATCAATTCTAGCGGTTCAGTGTTTCATTCTGTAGAATGAAACAAAGGCTTAATCATTTTAGTTTCAATGCATGTTTCATATTTATCATCAAAATTTATATTAAAATTAGGCAATATATTTAAATTAATCAATTTATGCAAAGTATGATATTTAACATGACTAAATCAATCACATAAGCAGAACAATCATTATTATTATTATTGGTCTTAGGGACAATAGTCATTATATTGATTTTAAATAGACCATCAGTCATGTACTCCTTGCCTACATTCACACCATTTTTTATAAGTACAAATTTATTAGATTAAAATACAAACTTAAATCCCTTCTTATTCAAAACTAAACCAGAAACTAGATTCTTACGGACATCCGGTACATAAAGTACATCAATTAGAGTAAGTTCTATTTCCAAAATCATCTTAAATATAATTTTTCCTCATCCTTCAATCTTGGTGGTTGCAGAGTTACCCATATAGAGGAGTTCTCTTTCTTCCACAGGTTCATATGTAGAAAACATCCATATATTGGCACAGATGTGGCGTGTTGCCCCCGTGTCCACCCACCATTTTTTGGAATTGCCACTAACTATGTTAACTTTTAAGATAACATATGTAACATTCACATTAACATTTGTACAAAGATTGTCCACTTCAACTAAATTTGCATTAGGATGCTTTTTTTTTTTCTTAGAAGAGTCTGGTGCCTTGCGCACACGGCAATCCTTTGCATGATGTTTAGGCTTGTCGCAGTTGTAGCACTCGCTATTGAATATTTTCGAGTCACCACTCTTAGAGCCTTCACCGGTGTACTTATACTTCTTGTTATTAGACTTATTAGATTGTTCCATCACGTTAGCTTTAGAAACCGAGTATGAATTTTCAATTTTCTTTTCAGAAGTGCAGTTAACTTCTTTAATCCTCAACCGTTACAATTAGTTCTTCAAGTGATATTTTCTTACGTTTATGCTTTAAGTAATATTTGAATTATTTTGAAGATGGTGACATTTTTTTCAATAATTACAGTCACTTGGAATGATTCACTGATAGTCATACTTTCAACATGAATTTAATGAGTTATCGCTTGAAGATCTTATACTTAGTTGATTATATTTTTTAGAATCAACCATTTTATAATTCAGAAACTTACTGACTATATATTTCTTAGAGCCGGCATCTTTTATATTATATTTCTTATTAAGAACTCCCAAAGTTCCTTAGTAGTAGGAATTGACCTATATATATTGTATAGTATATTGTCCAATCTATTAAGGATATGACTCTTATATAAGAATCTGTATGTTTCCATGCATCAACCGTTTTCATAGACTGTTGATCATAATTATCAAGAACTGACATATTCTCAACAAATATTTGGCCAGATTCAATGTATTAAGATAGAACAAAATTTTTTATTGCCATCTCTTAAAGTCAGTACTACTAAACTTCTCTGGTTTCTCGTACTGGATTGAAGGCACAGTTGGAGTGACCATGGCAGCGGTTACATTAGGCATATCAGATATAATAATAGTGACCATATATAGAAATAAAATTTCTATTTTAATTTTAAAGAAAATACTTTACCACTAACTAAAAATAAATTTTGAATTAAATGGAATCTTTAACCCAAAATTATAAACTAAAATATATTCTCTTTTAATCTTTAAATTTTCTAGATAAGTGAACAAATTTCTTTATTGAAATATAAACCGTATACTAATCACAAATATTAATATCTAACAAAAACAAAATCTCAAAGTGATATTTCATATTTTAGAAGAAATCCTTTTCTTTCAATTAATAAAATAATCAAGGTTAAATTTGAATTAACCAATCTTTTTTTATTTCGAACAATGTTCTATCTTTAACAAGCAAGTATATAGAGAGATGTAATAAGCTCATTTATAAACAAAATTATTTAAGAGAAATTAACTCTCTTAATTAAAATATATACAACTATAATTCTAACAGTATTTTAATCCATCATAATCAGTTTTAAGATTGTTGGAAATATTGACAGATTAGATACTGTTATATTGACTTGAACTAAACAAAAACTAGATATTGAAAATCCGAACACGTAAAATAAAATTAAATAGATTGTAGACTTACAAGAAACAAATAAATAAATAAACTATATAAAAGCAAATGTTAGAAAGACATTACTTGAAACCGCTAGAATAGAAGATCGAGTATAGCGTTAAATGCTATGTCCTTAAAACTAATTCGCTCTCCACTATATAGATTTCTGGAACTCAATGAGCGTCAGTCTCGCAGGACACAACGATCGCACTATAATTGGAAGTAAGCAGTAATCCAATTGTCTCAACGAATCAAAATAAAGTTATACTTTCTATTTTATATGAATGGAATGAATGTGTAATGAGATTTTATTATAAGAAAATGAATTTCTTCTTTTCTTTTTTTTATTGAAATGTAAAGGCATGGCCTATTTATAGACTCTTTAAGAGACACAAATTTTTTGTGGCAAAATGGTGTGAATCGCATTGTTTGAAATTCAAATGGTGCACGAAAAGTTACAACTGTTCAAGTGGTCACTCTTCATATTTAAATTTCAAATATATATCCATTGGCCAAGTAGTGTATGAACTATTGTAAACCTTCAAATAGTTATACCCGCTTGTATTTGAATTATTATACAATTCAATCATTAGCACCCGTTCTAATAGTCACACCCTTCGAACAGTTGCACTCATTCGAACAATCACACTCATTCGAATTGTAGCATCCGTTTGGCCGTTCACACCCATTCATGTTTTGTTCTTTAAACCAATTTATATTCACTCTATTCATGGATTTGAATAAGTAAATATAATGTAATTGACCAATAGATTCTCCTTAATTTTTATCTCTAAAAAATTAATAGATTCAAAGCATGAATTCTAACAATCCCCCACGTAAATGAAATGGCTTAAAATACTAATGCAGATAATGCAAATAAAATAGAGAGTATAATAGAAAGTTAGCACATCGGGAGATGTGGCTTTAGGCTTTAAACTTGCCCTAATGAAATATTATCGAGTTTACTTCCTAACCAGTGAACACGATGTTTTTGAACAGTTAAGTTTTTAATATAAATTAAGACAATAATATTCACATGATTCTTTTCAAATTTAACTGATTTTTTTATGTTGTATCCGTTTTGATCCTAGACAACCTGGTAACCCTTTGGGTGTTCTAAAGAGCTTAGCTTTTGTCATTCTTGTATATAGAAACGGCCCCTTTACACTCATATAGATGATCTCTTATTAAGAGTATCCTGCCATACTCTACTTGAATTTTCAAAATAGAAGGATCATTAAAAACATAGTTTATCCTTACACACATTGCAAGTTAATCACTATTTACCATAGGAATGGGATATGAATTATTTCCTTAGTGATTCGTACGAGCCCCCGTATAATTCGGTTGTCCCTTTGGACCTAAATCTCTGAATCTCCAGTCAATTACTCTATTTAGTAGGCTGTAGTCTCATTCTTCTCGATAACTTATATACTTGATCTCTGGTCAGACCTTTTGTTAATGGATATGCAATATTATCCTTTAATTTCACATTATCAAGAGATATTATTTTATTTGTAAATAGTTATCATACACTATTATATTTACGACGCATATGTTGTGATTTTCCATTATACATTACATTATGTATCCTTCCATTGCTTATTGAATATCACAATGGATGCAAATTGCTGACATAAGTTTAGTCTACATTGGAATATCCTCTAAAATGTTTCAAAGCCATTCTGCTTCTTCTTCAGCTTTATTTAAAGCGATAAATTTAGATTTCATAGTAGATCTGGCTATACATATTTTTTGCGAGGATTTCCAAGAGATAGTTATACCTCCAACAGTAAAGACATATCCATTTGTAGATTTTATGTCTCTAGAATTCATAATTCAATTATCATCCGTGTATTCTTTAATCACTATTGGATATTTTATATAGTGTAGCCCATAGTTAGCAGTGCACCTAAAATATTTAAGTATTCTAACTATTGTTTTCCATTGGTTCTCCCGTGTATTACTTATAAATCTACTCAGTTTGCTGACTAAATATGCAATAACAGATCTTGTGCAGTTCGTTAAATACAAAAGATTGCCTATAATATGAGAATATTCTAATTGTGATATATCAACAACTGTATTATTTGTATGTTATAGGCTCATATCAACAGGTGTTCTAAGTATATCATTATTCCCCTTATCAAATTTTTTGAGTATCTTCTCGATATAGTGTGATTGGGATAAGGTATATCCATCAGATGTTTTGGTGATTTTAACACTAAGAATAATATCTGCAATATCTAAGTCTTTCATGTCTAATTTTCGTCTTAACATAATTTTTACCTTCTTAATTAGTGCAGCCGTGCTGCCAGTGATAATCATATCATCTGCATATAGACACACAATGACATAGTTGTGCATATCCCATTATATATACACATTTAACGCATTTATTATAATAAAATCCATTTGATAACATAACTTGGTCAAATTTTTCATGCCATTGTTTAGGTGCTTGTTTAAACCTACATAGTGACTTAATAAGTTTACACACTTTTTTTTTCTTTTTCTGCAACTACAAACCCTTCAAGTTGTTCCATGCAAATTCCTTTATCTAATTCACCATTTAAAAATATTATTTTTATATCCATTTGATGAAGCTCAAGATTGTATATTACTACAAATGAAATTATTAATCTTATGAATGTTATTATTGTTATAGGCGAATATGTATCAAAATAATCTACACCTTCGTTTTGTTTATAGTCCTTTACTACAAGTCTACCTTTGAATTTATCTATAGACCCATCAAGTTTTATCTTTCTCTTAAATATCTATTTATAACCTAAATGTTTACTTCTTGGAGGAAAATCCACAAGTTTCCAGGTATAATTTTGAATAATAGATTCAATTTCACTATTTATTGCTTCTTTCCAAAATGGAGTTTCAGGTATAGACATGACCTCTTTATAACTTTGAGGTTCTTTTTCTAACAAGTATGTGAGAAAATATAGACCAAATGACTTATTAACTCTTGCCCTTTTGCTTTGTCTTGGTTCATCCTCATTATTTTCAGAATCAGATTATATTTCTCTTAGTGCATTATCACAAGTCTTTTTAGGAGAACTTGGTTCATATTGTTTACCAGAAAAAATATTCTCAAAAAATACTGCATTTCTAGATTCAATAATAGAATACTTGCATATCTCTGGATTATCTGATTTGAAAACTGCGGATCTTTCCATTGCCTTTGATAGAGAAAAAATATAGATTATAAAAATTCCTCTTTTTTTAGTACAATGAAATGAAATTAAAAATAAAGACAGATGAGAGGACTTATAGAACACGTCGCCCTCTTTTTAATCAGAAAATTGTGGGATCGAGGCAGCTATGAGGATTGATCCGTTTCTCATTGACGATCCGACATTGATGTTTGGAGGCGATGGAGATTTCTTGAGCTCGTTCTTCTTCTGTTCTGTTATTGGAGGAAGCTTGAACTCCTGCACGGGAGAGAGATCTGGCCAAAGGTCTTTCAAGGCTCTCACGCGTAATTTGAATTGATAAAAGATCCTTTTTGAGTTCTCTTGAGGGGTATTTATAGGCCTTCAAGTTGTTGAGGAGGTTTTCTTGTAGATAGAATCAAGATCTCTTTGTAATCTTGATGAGATATTCGAAACTTCTCTTGATTTGATTTGCTCTAGATTCATTGAATCAGGTCCTATTTTTTATCCAAAAATTAATTAAACTCAAATTAAAATTTAATTAGAATTTATAAAATTATCAAACTCAAACAGAATTAAATTAGAATCCTGCATCCAAAAATTAATTTGATTCTGATTAAAATTTGGATAAGCTTAGAAATTACAAAATAGTGAGAGACGGAGCTAGAAACGTGCACGAGGCGAGCCTTACTGTGTGAAAAGACCGACCGAGCGGCGCGGGCATCTCCAGCCTCGCTCGCTTGCGAGGCTGGTCTGGCTAGCCTCGGGCGCGAGGCTGGCCAAAGGCCACTTAAATAAATTTTTTTTCTTCTTGACAGGTTTGTTTGTATTGAGGTGAGATAGTTTGAATCTCGCTGTTAGAGGCAAGAGTTTAGCGTGATAGGTTTGTTTGCATTGAGGTGAGATAGTTTGAATCTCGCTATCAGAGATAAAAACTTAACATTACAGATTCATGGGATTTTTAGTAAATCCCCAGCTATTAACGGATTTGACATATCTTTACTATAGCCATTTACGTCGGGTTAGCCATATTATTCCTCTCAGCATGATGAGTTGACGAAGATTTTTGCTTAGGCTTAGATGCCAAACATTCCCTCTTCTTTTGCCTTAGCGTCTATAGGTTTATTGTTACCCCTAATATGATAAGACTGGTCGAGAATTTTAGTTTGCTCTTATCTATTGCCTCAAGGGCGCTGGGCTGTCTGCACATTATTCCTTATCATAATGGGTTGGTGAGGATTTTGATTTCCTCTCCCCCTTTGTCTTTAAAATATTGGGTTGCTCATGTTTTTTACCTATGTATGATGGGTTGGTAAGAAACTTGTTTTTTTCCTTTACTTTTGAAGTATTAGGCAGTTCATACTTTTTACCTCAGCACGAGGAGTTATTGAGGATTTGAATTTCTCTCCCCTTTGCTTTTGAAGCATTAGGTTATGAGTATCCTTATAGGATAATATTATGACAAATTTGTCATGCGATTTTTAGCAAAGCTCCAACTATCGACGAATTTGACATGTCTTTACCAATCGCTGTTAGCGTTGAGCTAGCCATGATATTTCCCTTAGCATGATGGGTTGTCGAGAGTTTTGTTTGGGCTTAAATGCCAAACGTTCCCTCTTTTGTTTACCTTTTTGGTATTGTGCGATCGATTTCATACTCTTACCCCCAGTATGATAGGGTTGACGAGAAATTTTCGATTTCTCTTCCCGTTACTTTTGACAGCTTTGGGCGTTGATTCATTAGCCTTCCCATCGTTTTTTTTAAGGTGGCTAGATGTAATAATTTTTTAAGAATTTGCCGTTAATAGGCATCATCATCCTGCCAGGCAATAGGCTCCGTTTGAGTAAACAGTTTCTACTACAAAAGGTTCTTCTCACTTGGCTCAAATTTCCCTTAGTCTTGTAGGTCATGATCATTGGTCGCTCGACAGCCAAGACTAAGTCTCCTTCTTTGAAAGTTCTTCATTTTAACTTTCTTGTTAAATGCTCTCGAGATATGCGCCTGATACAACTTAATTTGTTGTTGCGCGTTCAGAATGCAAACTTAGCCTTATAACCACGGGCTTAGCCTTGCGTTTTAAGTTGGAATTGTATACTGGTTTAGCCTCGCACATTCAGTTAGATTCATGTGCTGACTTAGCCTTACACGCTGATTTAGCTTCACATTTAGTTGGGAGCATAACTTCGCACTCCACGCAGGCGTAGCATTGCACTTGAGTTACTTTACACGAGCTTAGCCTCGTGTCTTGATATCTTTATGCGGGCTTAACTGCAAGGTTTACTGGATACAGGTCCCCCCCTTGTGTGGGCCTCATTTGATTGGTTACGTTTCATTGTAATTCAATGGACCACCTTCTTCTTCATCAGATATTATGTAAGGTTGTTGGTTGGCCTGACACCTTAAGTATCTGATATAAATCTTGGCCTTCCGTTTCTTGAAGTTTATGCGGGACTGAGAGTTAGCTTCACATGTTGGCCGTGAGCATAGCCTCGTATTTAGATGACTTTACACTGGCTTGGATCACATTGTATGCAGAGTTTTCTTTGCATTGCATACAAGGTTTATTGGTGTGGATCTCACCCTTTGTGTGGGCCTCATTTGAATGGTCATTGTAATTCAATTGACTGTCTTCTTCTTTTTTGAAGTTTACGCGAGGCTGAGAGTTAGCTTCGCATTTTGGACTTCTTCACGCTTTGGATCTTCCATGCGAGATGTGTTTGTCGCACGCTGGCTTATCTTTGCGTATTGAGGGGTTTATGCCTGACTACAACTTTGCCTTATACCCTGCATCACTTTTAATAATGAAAATTACACGGTTTGCCGAATAGGCTCGCGTATGTGTTATCCTCGCATTTCAAGTATTTTACGCAGCATTGCAAATTAGCCTCGCATTTTGGAGCTTTTGCTTTTTTGCTGGTTTTGCTTTGCAAAGTCTTGCATTGTCCGCAGGTATTAGCTTCACGTTCTTTACGCTGACTTCATAAATATCTTTGTTTGGCTGGATGTGGGTCCCACCCCCTACATGCAACTTGTTTGGCTATCCATAAAGTTCATCATGTGATGATAAGTTACTTTTTTCTTCTTTGCAACAGACAATGCGGGGCTGAACCTTATCCTCGTATTTCTGTTCACTTTTGTACTCTGATGAATTATGTGCGCTGGCTTAGTCTCGCCCACTAGTATAATGATGCATGCTGATTTAGTTTCGAGTTAGCCTCGCGTCTGGATGACTTTACGCTGGCTTAGTCTCGAGTTAGTTTCATACCTTAGATGATTTTATGCTGGCTTAGCCTCACGTTGTACGCGGGCATAGCCTCGCGTTCTTACTTTGGGTTGTTTGACTTTATACTCTTACCCCTAATATGATAGGGTTAGCGAGAGTTTTACTCCCTTCCCGTTTCCTTGGTGAAATTGGGCAACAGAAATTCGTTTATTTTTTTGCGTTTTTTTGCCTTTTTTAAATTTTTTTCACTTTTTTCTTTTTTTGAATTTTTTTGAAAATTTTTTTGACGGGCATTTTGCCATTAAATTTTGTGAATTGCGTTCGCAGACACCTTCTTCTTTTTAGGTCTCAACTAGATCATATGTATTAATGAGTGCCTGAATTTTATCTTTCAGATCATAACAATTCTTGGTCGGGTGTCTAATATTTTGATGGTAGAGGCAATACTTGGTATCATCTTTTTTTAAGTTTTCTCTAGTCTCTGATTTTTAGGTAACCTGAGCATCCTCTTTTATTTAGTAGGTAAAATAATGTGACTGCTTGTTCATTTTTAAAATTGTATATCCATTGTGATCTAGAAGAATCTCGATATTTGTGGGTTTTCATTTGTAGCAGGTTCGTCCGTCATTCCCTCCTTTCCCTTAGGATGGGATGATTTTGGCTGCGGGTGATTCATGGTTATCCTCCTTTAGACATGATATTTATTAATACGTCAGATTATATCCTCTGTTTGCTGTCCTTTTTTAACTAGATCCTTCTAAGTTTTGGACTCTATTGCTCCCATTTTGATCAATATCCTGATCTGAATATTGTGTCTGCAAGTCTCTACCAATGTTTCCTGTGATATGCCATGCGGGCATCACACTAATATTTCGCGAAAACGTTTAATGAATTTTTTAACCGTCTCATCCTCTCTTTGTTTATTTGCCAGAAGAGAGTGGATGGATACTTTGGTATCGTCTTCGAAGAAGTGAGCTAGGAACTCTCTCTCCACGTCAGACCAGACATTGATGGTTTCTGGGAGCAGCTGTATGAACCAATTGAATGCAAGCTCTCACGGGATACTTATGAAAATCTTTGTCATCACTGGGTCATTGCCCATGAGATAGCCAATCTGCGAAAGGAAATAGTACACATATTGGTTCGGAGATCACTTCCCATCATATGTCTCTAGCTTGAGAGGCTTATATTGTGCCGGAAACGGTGCGGAATCCCACTATATCGGGTAAGGTCTCGTAATCCCTGTTTCTTGCAACCCTTACATGTGCATCAATGCTTCTATTTGACTTTGAAACGTTTCCAATTTTTCAGCGTGAGGATCAACAAAATATTCCTCCTCACTACCTTATTCCTCGATATCTTGATTGGATCTGGTCTCATCCTTCTTGGTCTTGTCAGAAGAGGAAGAACCTCCTGTTTCGTCTTCTGTGTTCTTTTGAGAATTCTCCAAGTCCTTTGCAAGAATCGCTTTGAGGTCTTTGATGCTTCTTTATTGCTCTTGGATGAGGCGTTCTTGCGTCTTAATCTTTTGACTTATCTTGATTGACTGCTCGACCATATGAATTGTCCTTCTCCCAGACGCAGAGGAAGCGTGTGATCGCAGCGTTGCTATGGCCGAATGCTCGCTAAACTTTTCATATTCCTCATCAGAACCCCCTGTCAATCTTTCGTAACTGCAGGGAGCCGTCACGTCTGACCTGATGCAAGTGTGATGATAGCTTTTCTCTGCTTCCGTATCAGAGGCATACTTTTTGACGACTGGTTTCTTGCCCTTATTCACCACATTCGACATGAAAGCAAGCAAGTCTTGATCTAAGTCAGAGTTTTATTTTTGCAGCCATCTTCTTTCTAGAATATTGGACTCCGGTGTTGACAACCGGTTGAATGCAGGTATTCTTGGGACTTGACAGCGATAGTGAGTCAAAACTGTTGTGATCAATTCCTCACAATAACAGGACTGATAGGGTCATTCCACCCTTATTTTATTTGTGATATATCTCCGCAAATTCAAAGTTTCTTCATGCGGTGCTGACATAACTATCTTTGGCCGGCGTGGTTCACTTCTTGTGCGAGATTTGTTTGTCCAGGCAGGTGGTTCAGTAAAGTCATGGAAGTGATCTTTGTCAATTTCCAGATTGTTTCGATGTCCAACATTATTTTTGAGATGTTTTGAATGAAACTACAAGGTAACCTTGTATTCTTCTGTTCTTATGCGAGAATGAGGCTTAACTCTAGCCTTGCACACTGGAAGATCCTCGCATGTTTGACGAGTCTGGCATACTAGTCGGGCCTCGCTCACTAAGTTAGTTGAACTAGACCTGTTTGGTTTTCTAGTTTACTTATGTCAAGCTAAGGAGTGTTGGGCTGGCCAAGCTGAGAAGTATTGGGCTGGCCAGGCTGAGATGTACTAGGCTGGTCATGCTGAGGTATGCTGCGCTGGCCAGGTTAAGGAGTGCTGGGCTGGCCAGGTTGAGATATGCTGGGCTAGCCAGGCTGAGATATATTGGGCGGACAGACTGAGATGTGCTAGGCTATCCTTTGCCAAATTGAGATGTGCTAAGCTGGCCAGACTGAGATATGCTAGGCTATTTTTTGCCAAATTGAGAAGTGCTAGGTTAGCCAGGCTGAGGAGTGCTAGGCTGGCCAGGCTGAGGTGTGTTAGGCTGTCATTTGCCATGCTGAGAAGTGCTATGCTAGTAAGGTTGATTTTTGCCAAGCTGGTCAGGCTGAAAAGTTCTGGGCTGGCCACGCTGAGATGTACTAGGCTGGTCAGGCTGAGGAATACTAGACTGGCCAGGCTGAAGAATGTTGGAATGACCAGGCTGATAGGTGTTAGAATGTGTTTTACCAGGCTGATGGGTGCTAGGCTGTCTCCTACCAGGCTGATGGGTGCTAGGCTGGTTAGACTGAGGAGTGCTGGGCTGGCCAGGCTGAGGAGTGCTTGGCTAGCCACCTTGAGGAGTGTTAGACTGGCCAGGCTAATTTTTACCAAGCTGGCCAGGCTGAGAAGTGCTAGGCAGATTTTTGCCCAGCTTTGGACCGCTAGGCTGGTAGCTGAGCATGACATCCTCCTTACTTTATGCTAGACTATTTTTGAGTCTGACATTCTTCTTGCTTCATGGTAGTCTAATTTTGAGCCCGACACCCTTCTTGACTTGTGCTAGGCTGAGGAGTGTTAGACTGACCAGGCTGAGGAATGCTGGGCTGACCAGACTGAGGAGTGTTAGACTGTCTTTTGTCAAACTAATGGGTGCTAGGCTGGCTAGGCTGAACAGTGCTAGGCTGGATTTTGCCAAACTAATGAGTGTTAGGCTGCCGTTTGTCAATCTGATAGGTGCTAAACTGGCCAGGCTAAAGAGTATTAGGCTGGTTTTTACCAAACTGATGGGTGCTAGGCTATCTTTTGCCAAGCTGATTGGTACTAGCTAGCTAGGCTGAAGAGTGCTAGGCTAGTTTTTGCTAAGCTGATAGGTGTTAGGCTGTCTTTTGTCAAGCTGATGGGTGCTAAGCTATTTTTTGCCCAGCTGATGAGTCTAGGGTGGCCTTGAGCATGGTATCCTCCTTGCTTCACACTAGGCTATTTTTTTAGCTTGGCATCCTTCTTACTTCATGCTAGGCTGATTTGAGCCTCGCATCCTTCTTGACTTGTGCTAGGCTGATTTTGAGTCTGGCATGCAAAACGAGCTTTGAGTGCTGTGCGGCGCGCCCTTCGATTCCGATTGCGGATTTGGATCCGTTTTTGTGCAGCGATAAGTTTTTCTTTGGCGTCATATGTAGCAAGTTCTGATGGACCAAAGTTTGAAAATCTAATTGGCTGTTGATGGATCAATGCCTCCTTATCATCTAAAACTATCATATCATCTTTTTATGATTTTGAACATTTTGGGCCGACCTCATCTCAATGACCAATTTCTCCATCGTCTCTCCAAGTCTGTTGATGTCAGATTGGACTATCATCTCCTCTTCAGTATAGAAAATTTCTTCCATTATGCTCGCTAGTATGTTTTCTGCAAAAACTATGGATCTTTCAATTGCTCTTGATAGAGAAAAATTACAGATTATAAAAATTTCTTTTTTTTGAGTATAGTGAAAAGAAATTAAAAATAAAAAATAGACTATTTTCAGGGAAAACAGGTGATCTTTCTATTGCTATTGAATCGAGAAAACTTACAGATTATAAAAATTTCTCTTTTTTTTATTACAATAAAAAGAAATAAAAAGAAACAGATAGAAAGGATTATAGATCGTCACTCTCCTTTTTCAAAAGATCGTGGGATTCGAGGCAGATATGGAGATCGATTCTTTTCCCGTTGACGATCTGAAGTCGATGTTTTGGAGGCGAGCTCGTTCTTCTTCTCTGTCGATCCTTGGAGAAAGCACAAACTCATGTGCGGAAGAGAGATCTGACCAAAGATTTTCTTTTTCTGCCAGTCCTAAGACTTCAAAGCTCTCGCGCATTACTTGAATTGCCAAAGGTCAAAAGGTCCTTTTGAGTCCCTCTTGAGGGGTATTTACAGGCCCCAAATTGTTGAGGGAGCTTCCTTATAGATAGAAATAAGATCTGATTTCCTTATAGATAGAATCAAAATCTCTTTGTAATTTTGATGAGATATTCAAATATTTTCTTGATTTGATTTGCTCCAGATTTATCGAATCGGCTCATGTTTCTGCACCCATAATCAATTAAACTCAAATTAGAATTTAGTTAGAATTTGTAAAATTATCAAACTCTAATAAAATTAATTTAAAATCATTCATCCAAAATTTAATTTGGGTTTGATTACAATTTGGATGAGAGTTAGAGATTGTAAAATAACTCGAGACGAGACAGAAATATATTATGCACGAGGTTAGGGGTTCACGGTGCGAAACGGGAGGCCGAACGGGGCTAACGGGCGCTCGAGGACGACCTAGCCAACCCCGGGTGCGAGGCTAGCGGGTGTGAGGCTAGCCTATAGGTGCGAGGTTGGCGGGTGAGAGGCTGGCCTGTAGGTGCGAGGCTGGCCTGCGAGTGTGAGGCTGGCCCGCGGGTACGAGGTTGGCAGGTGCGAGGCTAGCCTGTGGGTGCGAGGCTAGCCTACGGGTGCGAGCCTGGCGAGTGCAAAGCTGGTCTACGGGAGCGAGGCTAGCCTGTGGATGCGAGGTTGGCGGGTGCAAGGCTAGCTCGTTGGTGCGAGGTTGGCTTGCGGGTGCAAGACTGGCCTGCTGGTGTGAGGTTGGCAAAAATTCACTGTGCACGAGGCCGGTGTCAGCCTCGCGGCAGTGGCCCCTTTTTTTGAACTTAGATTTTGACTAGGATGTTGAATTCTTACTCGGACTCGGATTCCTACTCGGACCAGGATTCCTACTCGGATTCGGATTTAAACTTGGATTAATTTTATCGTTCTACAAGACCCCTTCCAAAGGTTTTAAATTTTATCTTTTCATTTGTTTTAGCAAAATTTTGAAATACTTTGGATTTTTCTTTTAAAATTGGTGGATAATTTCATGGAGATGGAACTTGCTAAGAGTGCGGTTGTATCTTAACAAGTTGAGTATTTTGACTGTAATGGGACTCGTTTGGAATGCCAAACAGAGCCGATAACTCGCCTGATAGACAGACAGAGCCAGTGATTATTTTCAAATTAAGATTGAAGAACCATGAGCAGAGGTGTTCAGAAAATGTACTCATGAAATCTTGGCAGAGGTGTACTGTTAAACGTATCCATGGGGTTTTGGCAGAGGCGCATTATCGCATATGCCTGGGGTTCGCTTAATTGCATACACTAAGATGATCGGGTAAGGATCATCGGTTTCGATAGAGGCACCTAATTACATATGCGTGGATAATTCATCTTGGTGACAGACAGAACCGGTGATCGGATTATGATCACAAAAGAAATTATTTATTGTAATGTGATGATTCAAATCTTACTGTCAGAGGTAAGAGTTTAACTTGACAGATTTGTTGATTTTGCAATGAGATGATTCGAATTTCGCTATCAGAGGTAAGAGCTTAATGTGATCGATTTGGTTGTTTTGAGGCGATTTGAAACTCGCTGTCAGAGATAAGAGTTTAACGTGACAGATTTGGTTATTTTAAGATGATTTGAATCTAGCTGTTAGAGATAAGAACTGAACATAAAAGATTTGGTTGTTTTGAGATGATTTGAATCTTGCTGTCAGAGATAAGAGCTTAACATGACAGGTTCATAGGATTTTTAGCAAATTCCTAATTATTAACGGATTTGATAGGTCTTACCAATCGCCGTTTGCGTTGGGCTAGCCATGCCATTCCCCTCGGCATGATGAGTTGTTGAAGATTTTGTTTGGGCTTAGATGCCAAACGTTCCCTCTCCCCTTAACCTTTGTGGCTATAGGTTTATTCATTCCCCCAATATTATAAGACTGGTCGGGAATTTTAGTTTTCTCTTGCTCCTTACCTCAAGGGCGTTGGGCTATCTGCACATTATTCCTTATCATAATAGGTTGGCAAGGATTTTGACTTCCTCTCCCCTTTGCTTTTAAAGCATTGGGTTGCTCAAGATTTTTACCCCAACATGATTTGTTGGCAAAAGCTTGTTCTCTTCCCTTTACTTTTGAAGCATTAGGCGGTTCATGCTTTTTATCTCAGTATGAGGAGTTGTTGAGAATTTGAATTCCTCTCCCCCTTTGCTTGGGTTATGGGTATCCTTATAGGATAATATTTTGACAAATTTTTCATGGAATTTTTAGCAAACTCCTACTTATGAACAGATTTGATGTGTCTTTACTAATCGCCATTTGCGTTGGGCTACCAATGCTATTCCGCGCAGCATGATGGGCTGCCGAAGGTTTTTTTGGGGCTTAGATGCCAAACATTCCTTCTTCCCTTTTGACTTCTTAGTGTTGGGCGATCGGTTTCATACTTTTACCCCCAGTATGATAGAGTTGGCGAGAAATGTTTCATTTCTCTTCCCTTTGCTTTTGATAGCATTGGGCAGTTTATTTGTTAGCCTTCCCTTCTCTCTTTTTTTTTAAGGTAGCTAAATGTAGTATTTCTTTAAGAACTTGTCATTGATAGATATCATCATCCTGTTACTGTCTTGATTGATTAGGTGACATGCTCCGTTTGAGCAGACAGTTTCTACTAAAAAATGTCCTTCCCACTTGGGTTCGAATTTCTCCTTAGTCTTGTGGGTCATGATCATTGGTTTTTTGACAATTAAGACCAAGTTTCTTTCATTGAAAGTTCTTTATTTAACTTTCTTATTAAACACTCTTGAGAATTGCGCTTGATACAACTCGATTTGTTGTTGCACATTCAGAATGCAAGCTTAGCCCTATATATCCGTGGGCTTAAACTCGCATTTTAAGCTAGCATAGCCTTGCAACTGGGCTAATATATCTTCGCGTTATACACGGGGTTGGACTTGTGTGCTGATTTAGCCTCGGACACTAAATTAGATTCATATTTAGTTGCGAGCATAATTTTGCACTCCACGCAAGCATAGCATTGCGTTTGAGTTACTTTACACGAGCTTAGCCTCGCGTCTTGATCCCTTTACGCGTGCTTAACTGCAAGGTTTGCGGGTCCCACCCCCTGTGTGGGTCTCATTTGATTGGTTATGATGAGCATTACTTTTGATCACATTCTTCTTTTTCAGATATTATGTAAGGCTGTTGGTTAGTCTGACGCCTTAAGTCTCTGATGCAGACCTTGACCTTCCGTTTTTTGAAGTTTATGCAGGTCTAAGAGTTAGCTTCACATTTTGGTCATGAGCATAACCTCGCGTTTAGATGACTTTACTCTAGGTTGGCATCATATTGTTTACGGAGTTTGCTTTGTTTTGCATACAAAGTTTATTGGTGTGGGTTCCACCCCCTGTGTAGGCTACATTTGAATGGTCATTGAAATTCAATTGATCGCCTTCTTATTCTTTAAAGTTTACTCGAGGTTGAGAGTGTAACAACCATTTCTTTTTATTATGCATTTATTTTTTAAAAAAAATATTTGGTTAAAAAAAAGATTTTTATATGATTCAAATTCTAATAGGATGAGGATTTAGAGAGAAAAAAGTGGTTGAATCTAAACCAAATTCTTAGATTTTCCCTTATCAAGGAGTTAGTTAATTAAATCCCCAACTAAAAAGATCATATCTTAAGTATCTAATCTCCTATACTTAAATAAAAACAAAACCCCTCCTCTCTTCTTAAACGCGGAGAAACACAGAACATACGTGAGGAAGGGAGAAAGAAAAAAAAGAAGAAAAGAAAAGAGAGGTAAGAAGAAATTCAGGCAAAAGTGAGTTCTTTTGACTCACTATAACATGCTATAATTATGTTTATTTCTATATAGTTATAGTGTTTATTCTCTTCTTTGTATTATTCTCTATCTGATTTGCGACTGTTAAAATAAGATTTTATCTTGTTCTTTTCTAAATAATTTTGTATTTTATTGTAATAATATGTGCTTACTATGTGATAAATTCAAGCAATGAAATTATTTATTCCCTAAGCAGTACCACTGCTCAAATCAGGTACTTACTATAAAGTAAGCCCAATAAGGTGTACTGTTTACATTTTCTTCTGTTCTGTTATAGAATAGTTTGCCAGATAAATTTTTTTGTAAATACTTTCCTCATATGTAGACACTACAATGAAAGATAAGAACGTGTATAAATTTAAATTAAATATATGTAGACAAAGAGACTGATTAATGTCGTATTGATTTAGAATGACACTTTGATCTTTCTTAATTCTTCATATTTCATTATAACTTTAAATTGTTATCTCAAATCAGTTTGAATTTTTGTATGCTAACTGTATTATAATTTCATTCAGGTTCTCTACATTTGACAAATATATTATATTCTTATGTGCATCTAATTTTGGTCCTTCATAAAAGTTCTAAAGATCAATGTTGATAATTGGAAAATATGAACTTTGTAGAATTTATAATTAGAATTTAAATGGTAAAGCCCACAAATTTATGGATTGTTCCTCTCATTAAAAAAAAGAAATAAATTTGTTCTGTTCTGAACATAACATGGTTTTGTTGTTCTATTTTGAACAGAACAATCAGAACTGGCTGTTCTGTTCTGAACAGAACTGGCTGTTCTGTTCTGAACAGAACCGTTGTTCTATTGAATAGCCACAAAAAAAATCTAAAGAGGGAGCAAACAGAACAGAGAGGAGTAAAAAAAAAAAGGAAAATGAAAAAAAAAAAACTGTTCAGTGTTTTTATTTGAGTATGATCTTCGAACTCATCATATTCTTTTATATTTTAGCTCTTTATAATTAGTAGTTAACATGTTAATTGCAATTACTATGAGGAGTATATTATGATCTTGATTATATCCTTTCGAAAAGGCATTTATATTATTATTTATCACTCTTATTTTCAACAATATAATTCTTGTGCATAAATAGTTTTTAGCATGCCTTCTTATATATATATATATATCACATCTTAGTAATATTGTTTACGAAATTTATCATCTTTTTTTTCACTATCCTTTCTTGTGGTCACTCTAAGCCAGCATAAGAAAGCTTTTGCCATTAAAGAGGAAAAAAAAAGAAAAATGAGCAGTGAAACGAGACATGATAAGATACTGACTGAATACAAATTGCTATTATATGTGATTGGCAGTGAATTATTAATTACTGTGTTGTACATTATTCTTTTAATATTACCATTACTGCTACTAAATACTAAAATTTAATAATGACTACCAATCCATTGAACTAAACTTGAACAACAAATACTGAATTGATACACACTAGGGCATTGGAAAAAATTAGGGTTCATATGAATTTTAATGGCTGAATGTAACTATGCCACTATTTTCCATTTTGGAAGGATCGGGATAGACTCCGATCATTACTGCGCTACTATTTCCATTTATGGGAGGATCGGGATAGGATTTGATCATTACTGCACCACTGTTTTCCGTTTTGGGAGGATTGGGATAGGCTCCGATCAATTTACTGTTCCATCTTTTCGGGGGTAGACGGGGATGCATTCTGACCAGTTAAATTCATATTTTCCTAAATTTTCAAATACCATAATTAAAAAATATCAACTGAAAAAGAAAAAAAACTAATGATAACCACGCAAAATGTTCCACCTTTTATTTGCATATGACTGTTCATGATATTGAGACATTATTATTTTTATGTTTTACTATTTATCACTGGATCGCTTTACTGACGATCCTAGTTATGCATGACCAGATGCAGATATTTATCAAGAGGTAGATCTACCAGAAACAAAGAAGGATATGATATACTTTAAGGAACTTGCAGATCTAAAGGAGTGATGAATAATTTTTAGTTGACTACTTTCATATTAGGAAAATGTAATAAGTGCATACGGCACGTTAGCTAGTTTTATTTGAGATATTCCCTTGTTGAGATATAATTCTATCATGGTAACATTTTGTTGGACTTATTTAAAGAAAAATTATTATTATTTTGGTTGGAAAAAATTTATCGTTTATTGATACTTGCTATTCATATTTCCATTGGGATGTGACTGTAATGTTATTGAGGCTTATCGAGTTATCATTCGACGCCGAACATCCCAGCTATCCACACTACGAAAAAGTGGGTGTTACAGGTGGTAGCAGAGCCCAGACTTTTTTAAATCTGTTTAAGTGATTTGATCTGACTTGAATATCATTACAGTCAGCAAAAAAATGAAATTAGTTTAATTTTGTTGAACTATATAAGGTTTAATACGGCTACATATATATACATAAATATGATTTTTCTAGATATATGTATTTACTTTTATTAAGTTTATTTAAATGATATTTACTTTATCCTGTTTCTAAGAAGGATGGCTCATCGTACTAATAGGAATGGAGCAAATTCTATAACGACTCCGAACACCATTGATGCTAATGAAATGTTGGGATTGCTTGGTAGGATGGCCGACGTGCAACAACAATAGGCCAAAGCTTTTCAGGTAGATGTGATGGCGGCCTTAGATCATGTGGCAGAACTGAGGGACAAGCACCCTGGAGGGATATCTGACTTCAGGTGTTTTCATCCATCTACTTTCTTGGGGACTGTAGGAGCATTGGAAGCTGAGCAGTGGCTTATGCAGATGGAAGACTTATTAAGAGCAGGTCAGATTCCAAATGCTGACAAAGTAAATATCGTCAAAATACAATTGACAAATATAGCAAGGACTTGGTGGGAATCAGAGGAAAACAGACTACCCTACCCAATCTCGTGGGATGCTTTCACCATGAGTTTCCTTGCAAGGTTCTTTCCTAGAGCGGCCAGGAGAGAGATGGAGCAACAATTCATTAACTTGAGGCAGGCCGGATTGACAGTAGAAGAGTATACATCAAAGTTTGTTCGTCTGAGTCGATTTGCATCATACATGGTATCAGATGAGGCAGACTGTGCGCATCGCTTCCAACAGGGATTAAGATTGGACATCCATAAGTATTTGGTAACTTCTAGAATGGAGACCTATGCTGAAGTCATTGATGAAGCTCGGGATATAGAGCAAGTGGTGAATAAAGAACGGAGGGTTCAGTCTTCTGCACCTAAGAGGTCAGCCAGTTAAATACTAGGGGGAACTTCATCTAGAAATGTTGAGAAGCGTCTAGTCATTTCTTCGCAATAGAAGGTCACCTGCACACAGTCAGAAGCCAAGACATAGTATCAAGGAGTGGTAGTATTGTAACGCCCCACTTCCCATAGTGTGGAAAGCTGGAACGTTCGGCGTCGAATGATAACTCGACGAGCCTCAACAAAATTTTACAGTCGCTATTGTAATTTAATATGAATGACATACAGAGATAAATGAATATTTTTTTTTTGAAAAACAAAGAGATAATAAATTCCTTCAAATAAAATCTGCAATGTCACCATAGATAAATTCTTTCTGAAAAGAAAAAAAGACGGTCTCATATGAAATTAAATATAGCGCCATGTGCACTTATTACATTTCTCTAAAAAGAAAGCAGCTAACAAAAGGAAGTAATCACTTCTGCAGATCTGCTTGTTCCTGGAAGTACAACATATCCTGTTCTGCCACTGGTGGATCTACCTCTTGATAGAGGCCTGCATCTGGTCATGCATAACCAGGATCGTCAGCAAAGCGACCCAATATTAAATAATAAAGAACAACAAAAAAATAATGAATAATAACATCTCAATGTCAGGAACAATCATGCAAATGAAGGACGGAAGATTTTATGTATTTATACTTATCATCACTATTACTAATCGATGTCTTTTAAATTTTTACAATTAATGTCTTTTAGTTATGGTAATTGAAAATTCAAGAAAATATGAATATAGCTGAGCTGAACGCATCCCCGTCTACCCCCGGGAAAACGGAACAGTAGTTGATCGGAGCCTATCCCGATCCTCCCAAAAATGGGAAACAGTGGCGCAGTAATTTGATCGGAGCCTATCCCGATCCTCCCACAAGTGGGAAACAGTGGCACAGTATAGTTACGTTCAGCCATCAAATTCATACAAACCTAAATTTTCCCCCAAATCCCCAGTGTATATCAAGTTCGGTGTTACTTATCAATTTCAATATAATTTATGATTTCAGTAAATTTCAGTTCAGTATGTAGATCGGTGATAATAATTAGAGTTCAGTGAACAGTAACAATATCAGTGACAATATAACGTTGCGGTAATTTAATTATCTATCACCAATCTTATACAATAACAATTTGCATTTATACGGTGTCTTTTCGGGCTTTATTTCCAATATGATGTATAGTAAAGTGATTTACAATATAGGAAAAATGGGGCTCACTACTGAATATGTGTGCATTTAGAATTTCCTAAAGTTGACTTATCATTACAAAGAGAAAGAGAAGCAGCAGTAGCCGAAACAGAAAAAAAAGAAGAAGAAGTAGAATTCCTAAATGCGCACCCCATTCTATATAGTAGAGTAAATTACAGCATAGAGGAAGTAGTGTTCACTAGTAAAATATGTGTGCATTTAGAATTCCCTAAAGTTTTCCTGCAATGTTGAGGTAGTTCTAGATACGCACCCAATACTATATAATTAAGGTGAATTACAACATAGGGAAAGGATGCTCACTAGCAGAGATGTGCGCATTTAGAACTCCCAAGAGTTTCCTGCACTACAACCAGGTAGTTCTACCTGCACACCACAAACTATTTAGTAAAGTGATTTACAACATAGGGGAAATGGTGCTCACTAGTGATATAGGTGCGCACTTAGAATTTCCTAAAAGTTGCCTGCAAGGTTGCAGGTAGTCTAAATGCGCACCACATACTAGATAGTAAAGTGGTTTACAACATAGGGGAAATGGTGCTCACTAGTGAAATAGGTGCGCACTTAGAATTTCCTAAAAGTTGCCTGCAAGGTTGCAGGTAGTCTAAATGCACACCACATACTAGATAGTAAAGTGGTTTACAACATAGGGGAAATGGTGCTCACTAGTGAAATTGGTGCGCATTTAGAATTTCCTAAAAGTTGCCTGCAAGGTTGCAGGTAGTCTAAATGCGCACCACATACTAGATAGTAAAGTGTTGTATAAAGTGGTTTACAACATAGGGGAAGGGTGCTCACTGGTACATATGTGCGCATTTAAAATTTCCCTAAAGTTATCTCCACTGTGATCACTACAGGAATCAGAAAGAGAAATGAGAAGAAGAAGAATCAACCATCCAAAAAAAAAACAAAAGAAAAAAAAGAAAAGAGGATCCTTCAATCCAACAAGGCGGTGACAGAGATTGATAGAGCCGAGATCGTCGACGGCCACCTGCGCTCGTCTCGGCCGAATCACCTCGCCGACCCTAACCCAAAGTTTGGACCGACGAGGGCAGCAGCAGAGATCGATGGAGCCGGGATCGTCGGTGGTCACCGGCACTGGCCTCGTCTGGATCGCCTCGCCGACTCGACCGACAAGGCAGTAGCAGAAGCAGGAGCAAAAAGGGAGATGAACAAGGGTTCAAACTATTGACTGGAATGAAGCTCAAAGAAATGAAACTGGGTGAGTTTATAATGCTAAGTGTCTTGCCTGCATGTTCCTTCCTAGCAGCAAAAAGACATGGCAAGGGGATTCATGGGTGTATGCTGCAACTTGGTTTAGTGCGTGATATTCCAGTTGGGAATGCTCTAATTGAGATGTACTCCAAATGTGGCATTTTAGATTATGCAGTCCGGGTCTTTGCATCCATGGAAGGCAAGGATATTGTGAGCTGAACTGTTTCAACATCTGCCTATGGCATGTATGGCCAAGGTAAAAAGGTCTTGAGAACTTTCAAAAGCATGGAGGAAACCGGCATTGTACCAGATCATCATGTTGTGTTTGTAGCCATGTTGTGTTTGTAGCTCTGTTGTATGCATGTAGCCATGGTGGTTTAGTTGAAGAAGGAAAGTTGCACTTTAGGAGGATGGAAAAAGAATATAAGAAACAAATTACATGTGTTTGGAACTGGAGATCAATTGGTTGACCAAAGTGTGGAGATTCATTAGTTGTTAGGAAAACTTTATGACTCTATGGCAAAGGAAGGATATGTTCTTGACAGGAAAAATTTGTATCTGTAGAGGAGGATGATAAAAGCTATAGGTATTGAACACAGTGTGAGAGGCTGGCAATAGTTTTGGTTGTTAATACAAAGCCAGGAATGCCTCTGCAGATAATGAAGAATATCCGTGTCTAATGTGATTTGCCACACAGTAAGTAAATATATTTCAAGAATTGTCCAAAGGGAATTATTAATTAGAGATGCCAATCTTTTCCATCTGTTCAAGGATGGATCCTTGCAGTTGTGAAGATTACTAGTGATATTTATTTTTCCATGATTAATGATGCGCTCTTAGAATTTAACGAGTAGAATGCGTAAATGTGACAAGAATGAAAAATGATACACTGCAACAATTTATTCTGACTATATGGGTCATGAACTAAGAGTATATATCCATAAATCTATATTCTGATCAACTCAAAATGTAAAACATAAATACACTAGCATGTTTAAGTGAGTTTAGAGAACTCACCTTTAATTGAGTCGCCTCCCCCTTTCCTTTTCTTTCTGACATGCGTTCCTCTTCCTCTTCCCGTACGTCCTGAGATTTCCAGCGTTCCAGAAGAGAAGAGGTGAGAACGAATTTTTAGATCCTTATTTATCTTTAGGTTAGGATATAACCTATTTGGTTGAGATCCAACAAACGAATCTTTTCGGATGAGATTGATATCCCTCCAACTGTTTAGATTTCCCTCCAACAACCCCATTATATATTTTATATTTAAATTATTATTATATATATATTTTTTTTGAAGTGAAATGAACACAATGAAAAGTGGCCGTTACAGGTATGCTAACAACTTATGCCTAGCATGTGGATCAAGTGAATACAAGATTGGAGATTGTCCACAAAGGAGGAACATGGGACCAACGCCTTGCCTTCCAATATCTCAACAATAACAACAGTTACAAAAGGATCAGAATGACAATCTGAATAGGTGACCACTTTTACCTCAGAATAGAGCTTATGAGCAGGCTAAGAAGAATAAGACAGTGGACAAGGGATGCAGACAAGCATATAACCTATTCGCAGAGCAAGCAGAGAAGTAGACGACGTGGTGGCAGGTATGATACTAGTCAATCATTATTTAACTCAAGAGCATCACATTGCTTTATTTCTTCTACATTTGTGACACTACAGGCCATACCTTATGAGAACCTGGACATTAAATGAAAGATAAGAACGGGTAACGGGGGTATTGTTTCTAGTCAATTGTGTAGATTGTATCCTGTAGTAATATGTAAGAAGGAATTTTATGCTAATTTCCTAATTATCGATACTCACTGGATTTGACGTAATATATATTGGGAATGGATTGGTTGAGAATCTTTCATGCAATTATTGATTATCGGAGAAGAAGCATTGTCTTCAAGATATCGAATCATCCTAAGTTCGAATTCATTGGGGGCAGCAGTACCAAGGAACTTGCAGAGTTTAGAACTCGACCTATGGAGGGAGTAATAGTCCAATTGGATGCCATGCCTGCTGATATTCCAGTGGTATCGGAGTTTTTAGATATTTTTGAGGATTTCTCAGGATTACCATAGGGCAGTGGAGTTCGCTATTGACCTTCTTCCTGGCACTACCCCAATCTCTCAAGCACCATATCGAATGGGTCCAGTAGAGTGAAAAGAAGTGAAGGTACAATTAGATGAACTAAAATCTAAAGGCTTCATTAGACCAAGTACTTCCCCTTGGGGTGCACCAGTACTTTTGACTGAGAAGAAAGATAAAGGCAAAAGATTATGTATTAATTACAGGAGATTAAACAGGGTCACTATCAAAAATCAATACCCGCTACCGAGGATTGATGATTTGTTCGATCAGCTTGGTGGTGCAAGGGTATTTTCCAAATTGAACCTTAAGTCTAGGTATCACCAAGTGAAAGTAAAGGAGCCGGACATTCATAAAACAACGTTCTGAACTCGATATAGGCATTTTGAATTCTTAGTGATGCCATTCGGAGTGGCGAATGCGCTTGCAATTTTTATGAACTTAATTAATCAAATTTTTCTTCCATATTTGGATAAATTCATTGTGGTATTCATAGATGACATATTGGTGTATTCCAGGACTGAAGAGGACCATTAAGCACTTAAGAATAGTTTTGGAGATAGTAAGGAAGGAGAAACTACATGGAAATCTCAGCAAATACGAATTTTGGCTAAAGAATGTTTCATTTTTTGTACACATTGTTTCCCAAAATGGAATCTCAGTCGATCCTGGCTAGATCTCAGTAGTGAAGGATTGGTCGATCCCGAAAAGCATTTTAGAGGTGAAGAAGTTCATAATTAGCAGGTTATTATCAGAAGTTCATCCAAGACTTTTCTAAAACTACAGGACCTCTGACCAAGCTCCTGAGGAAAGGAGAGAGGTATGACTGGACAGTTGAACGTGATGCAGCTTTCAATGAGTTGAAAAGGAGGCTCACGACAACACTAGTGTTAGCCGTACTGGAAGGAACCGAAGGAATGATTGTATACAGTGATACATCTGGCAAAGGACTAGGTTGTGTTTTGATGCAATGAGGACGAGTAATAGCTTATGCTTCTCGACAATTAAGACCGCATGAGAAAAACTATCCCACACATGATTTGGAGTTTGCAGGTGTGATTTTCGCATTAAAGATTTGGAGACATTAGTTATTGGGTAGCAGAGTGGAAGTTTATAAAGACCATAAGAATCTTAAGTATATCTTCACACAGAAAGAACTCTATATGAGACAGAGAAGGTGGTTCGAATTGATGACAGATTATGACATCAATTTACAATACCATCCTGGTAAGATCAATGTGGTTCCAGATGCCTTGAGTAGAAAGTCGATGGCAATGTTTCTAACTCAGTAAAAGGAGCTACTTGAGGAAATTATATAGCTAGAGTTAGAAATTATCTTACCCGGTGCTGAGATGCAAATGCTAGCATTGCAACTCCAACCTCTATTGGTAGAGAAGATTAAAGAAGTCTAGAAAATTGATCCTATGTTACAAAGGTTCAGAAGACAAGTAGAAGAAGGACAGAGGATAAATTTATGTATCTACACAGATGGATCTCTTCGATTTGGCAATAGGTTGTGTGCCCAAAGGAGAAATTCGGCAGGAAGTACTATCAGAGGCTCATAGCTCTATTTATTCAATTCATCCTGGAGGAACAAAGATATATCAAGATTTGAAGCAATATTTTTGATGTTATGGAATGAAGCGTAAAATTGCCAAATTTGTATACAAGTGCTTGGTTTGTCAACAAGTTAAAGCGGAACATCAAAGAATGGCAGGACTTCTTCAACCTTTACCCATACCCGAGTGGAAATGGGAAAGAGTTACTATAGATTTTGTTACTGCATTGCCACGCAGTCCCAAGGGTAATAATGCAATTTGAGTAATTATGGACCGCCCCACTAAAGTAGCACATTTCATACCATTTCGTATAGGATAGTCTACCAAAATTTTCACAGAAAAGTATATGTGCGAAGTAGTAAAATTTCATGGTGTGCTGATTAGTATTGTATCAGATCGAGATGTCTGTTTCACATTCCAGTTTTGGAAGAAACTTCAAGATAGTCTGGAATCAAAGTTAGAGTTCAGCACAACATATTACCCAGAAACAGATGGCCAGTCAGAAAGAACCATTCAGACATTGGAAGATATATTGAGGGCTTGTATGCTTGACTTCGGAGGATCGTGGGAGGATTACGTACATTTGGTGGAATTCATCTACAATAATAACTAGCAAGCAAGCATCAAGATGGCACCATTCGAGCCTCTATATGGGAGAAAATGTAGATCACCATTATATTGGGAAGACATTGGAGAAAGAAAGCTACTTGGGCCAGAGATGATTACTGAAATAGTGAACAAGGTTAATTTGCTACGACAACACTTGAAAGTAGCTCAAGATTGATAGAAGAAATGGACAGATAACCGATAGCGGTTTCTGAAATTTCAAGTTGGAGATTCAGTTTTCTTGAAGGTTTTGCCCACGTGTGGAATCATTCGTTTTGCCAACCGTGAAAAGTTAAGCCCGAGATTCATCGGACCCTTTGAAATCTTGGAGTGGATAGGCAAAGTCTCATATCGCCTAGTATTGCCGCACACATTGGAACAAGTACATAACGTTTTCCACATCTCTCAATTAAAATAATATGTACACAATGAGAGGCACATCATGGACTATTCAGAACTGGAGATCGGACTAGACCTCTCCTATCCACAAGAACCGGTCGCCATAATTGACCGTATAGAGATGACTTTGAATAATAAAGTAATTCTGCTTGTGTTGGTTTCTTGGAATCGACATTCAAGCAGGGAGACGACTCGGGAGAGAGAGAAAGACATTCGTGAGCGACTTCCACATTTATTTGAATAAAGATATAACGATTTTATATCACTTGATTTTAAAGAAATTTCGAGGACGAAAATTTTTTACTCAAAAGGGGATAGAATGTAACAACCATATTTTTTTTATTATGCATTTATTTTAAAAAAAATAATATTTGGTTAAAAGAAAGATTTTTATATGATTCAAATTCTAATGGGATGAGGATTTAGAAAAAAAAAAAAGTGGTTGAATCTAAACCAAATTCTTATATATACCTGTTCGTCGCAAAAGTTTCTTTGCTTCCTCCCATTGAATACAGCTTAGATTACAATGAAAGTGAACAAGAGATAAAGAGAACAAACGAGAAGATTTTATATTTCAATCTCTCCCTTTTACAATTTGTGTGTGGGATCTGTGGCGGTGGGATCTGTGGCGATGGAATCTATCGAGCAGCTCCTTTGGACGATCGAACGTCAAGCTCTTCTCTTTTGAAGATATCGGCTGACTGTAGACGATCTTCTTTGGTCTTTCCCGAACTCAAGGCTCTGTGCGTAACTTGAATTCTCCAAGATGCCGAAAAGAAGATAATCACCAAAGGCTTCAAGGCTCTCACGTACTTGAATTGCCAAAAGATCAAAAAGAAGACTTCAGACGCCAAAAAAGAAGACCCCTAGGGTTTCACCAAGAAGGTATTTATAGCCCCAGGAAGATTCGAGAGTTTCTATCTAAATAGAATTTGCTCTCATCAAGGATTCCAATCAAATATCTTAGTTTTGATTTAAATTTCTTGATTCAGAGTTCTGATCAGACTTGATTTAGGTATTTGGATAAGCCCAAATCATAATCTCAATCAATTTGAGATTCTAGTTATCTGCTCAAGCGGAGCTTTAATCGCATCATAACACGGCGCTAAATAACCAGAATGCGGAGCTAATGCGGAGCTATTGATCATCTCCGCGTTTTACTCAAACACGAGGCTAAAAATAGCCAGACGCGGAGTTATAAATTAGCTCCGCGTCCTATTGTGGAAAATTCTTATTTTGTCAGAAATTTTCACCGCCAACAGAACCCCTCCAAAGTTTTCAAAATGACTAAGAACTTAGCAAATTTTGAAATACTTTGGATACTTAAACTGAAACGCGGAGCTAGAATACCAAGTCTCCTCACGTTATGCTCGCTTACGCGGAGCTAATCAGCTTCACTTTTCAGTGAAATGAGTAATTGCTTCATTAATTACTCTCGAATTTCTACGCCGAATACCAAGCGGCGAAATCCTGTTTAAATAGAGCTCTCGGCTCATCTTCTTCTTCATTCGGAGATTTTGAAGAGTTCTCAACTCCTGCAAACGAGTGATCGATGTCAATGAGCGATCTTCAATTGATCTCCATTTAACTCTCCATAGATTTTCATTATTAGGATGTCTCTCATGAAGAGTTTGGCTTTATGCACGTTGGCCGGCGTTAATGGCAGCGGTCATGGAAGTAGACGCAGTGGCGACCCAGTCAATGCAGCGTCTCTTGAAGGTAAAAACCTTGACTTTTGATCTTCTTAGAATCATTCTGAGATGTTTCGGCTCCAGCCAATTGTTTACTTCACCGGCGAGATCACCGTTCTCTAGCCGTAAGGCTTAAAGGAGAAGGAGAAGTCAGAGAGAAACTCTGATCTTTCTCTACGCGAAGTTATCGCGTCATCCTCTGCGTCTTGAAATGCGAGGCTATCTTAATTAGCAGTCGCGTTTTAATCGCGAGGCTATTAAAGAGAAGGCAGAGAGAAACTCTGTTACGCGAAGTTATCGTGTCATCCTCTGCGTTTTAAAATGCGAGGCTATTTCAGCTGCTGCACGCGAAGTTAGCTTAGCTCCGCATTCATATACTTAGAAGATTTTTCAAATTTTGTCGAACTCCTGACTCTTCTTTTGCAGTGAACCGGATTCAGTCTAATGACTCGCTGATATCTCTAGCCAGCGTGGAGTGTAGCTTTTCCCTGATATATCTTCAAAAGCTGGCCGTGCATCCATCTTCATCAGTAAAAATAACTCTAAGGAAGCCAGAAGTATATGCCTTACAGTTTTCAAGCTCTGGCTCCTTTTGAAGGAGTTACAAGAACTCTGCGGCAGCCCATTAAGTTTTCTTGAGGATCATTTCTGTTAGATGACAATCTCTGTTGCTTTCCAAAGCGATAGAGATGATCATCTAAGGGCTTGCAGCACTCCAAATTCAACTTGTGCATCTTCATTTCAGATGACAAATCATAGTTGACATTTACAGAGGAGATCTCTTGTATTTGAATCCTGGAATTGAACTTCAACAACCCGCGGAGGAATCTCGTTGGTAGGTTATTGATGAGTCGATGAATATGTAGTTGCTTTTGGGAGAGCTATAACTCCCTCTTCTTTATAATCTTTTCCTTTATGAATAAAGGCAAATTATTTTCCTCTCTATCTGTCAGCTTCAAGAATCTTGCTTGCTCAACAAATTGATGGTTTATAATTTTGGTAAAATAATCTAAGGCTCATTTGTGTAACTTAGATCCTTAGCCAAAAATCCAAGTCCTTCATAGGAACGCGAAACAAGAATATCAAGTTATCCTCGCGTTTCGCGGAGTTGCGCAGAGTTAATAACTTCGCGTTTTCCATCTCACGCGAGGCTAATAGCTCCGCGTTTCTGGAGAGTAACTGATCAGTCATTTTCTCCGAAATTCGCGCCGAACTCCAAGAGGCGGTTTCCTTCATTTAAATGAAATCTCTATTCCTTTTCTTCTCACTTCACTTGAGAATTTTCCAGAAACCCTAGAGATTCAGGCAATCAGAGCTCAGGCGACCCGAGCGTTTTCCGACCGATTTTCTCCCAATTTCCCGATTTTCCTCAACTTTCGAGCAATGGCACCCAAAACCCGTGCTACTTCTCGTGCAGCCCCATCATCGGCGACTGGCACAAGCAGTGGTGGCAGCGGCCATGGCAGCGACGCGCCAGCCCATGCTTCGCCTATTAGGGGTGAGAATCTCGCTATCGAGGCTTTTTAAAACATTTTTAGAGTGATTTGGTTTGATTCTAACTGGTCAATCACCTCTTTTATCGGCGAGATTACCGTACTCCGGCCGTAAGGCTTGGAAAAGAAGAAAAGCCTCTGGCTTTCTTCTTACGTGAAGTTATCGCGTCATCCTCGCGTTTTGAAGCGCGGGGCTATTTGATTTAGCAGTCGCGTTGAAATGCGAGACTCTTTTAAGTAGCAGTCGTGTTGAAACGCGAGGCTCTTTTAAGTGGCAGTCGCGTTGAAACGCGAGGCTCTTTTAAGTGGCAGTCGCGTTGAAACGCGAGGCTCTTTTTAAGTAGCAATCGCGTTGAAACGAGAGGCTCTTTTAAGTAGCAGTCGCGTTGAAACGTGAGGCTCGCGTTGAAATGCGAGGCTCTTTTTGACTTCTGCGCGGTCTAATTTTTAGCCTCGCGCTGAGTTACTTTTAGCTTCGCGCGGTTTAATTTTTAGCTTCGCGCGGAGTTACTTTTAGCTTCGCGCGGTCTAATTTTTAGTTTCGCACGGAGTTAGTTTTAGTTTCGCGTGGTCTAATTTTTAGCTTCACACGGAGTTATTTTTAGCTTCGCGCGGTCTAGTTTTTAGCTTCACGCGGAATTACTTTTAGCTTTGCGCGGTATAATTTTAGCTTCGCGCGTCCATACTTAGAAAAATTTTCTATTTTGTAGAAACTTCACTAACCCTGGTGCTTCTTTTGTAGTTGGGTACTCAGCGGAAACTCTTCCCCATAAGCACTACTTTGGCTTTGCTGGTGGTTCTGATCCATCAGCTCAATTTTGCTTCACCACTATCCTGGCCGCATACAAACCAGACTCGAGAGGGCGCAGGGAGAAGTTGATCAAATATCATCCCACTACTGCACGTGAAATTATCACTGATGCAGCGTTTGAAGATGTGAACAGAGAAGCGTTAAAAAAACCCGGATTTCTCTTTGGGGACCAGATGGAGCAATCAGACGAGATCCTATCTGAAGAGGATCGCATGTGGTTATATAACTCTAGCGAAGCTTTAATGTTTCTGCCTGGGATGGATCGTAGCTATCCCCTGATCTATCTTCATAGGCTGGCGATGCCTCGGGAGTTAAAGTGGGGACTAACTCAAGAACAAGATGGCGTCCCAACGGGCAGATTTGGTGCACAAGGGGTTTATCAAGATGGTCCCCCCAGATGCATTACTGGTTTGCTTCCAGGCCGTTTTGGCAAGGAGCTCCCAGTAGGAGAAGTCCCAATTCGCGCAAGAACTTTCTTAAGTGAGTTCCTGGCGAAAGATGGTCAATACCCGGCTAGCGACTTTAGGATGCCTGGCTTGGTCTATTTTTCTGGCAACATGTGGTGGGCCCGTTTTGTTCAGTACATGTTGGATTCTCATGAAGCTATTTTGAAGGAGATTGGCTTGTATAAGGACATCAGAAACGTTCAATTCGGGTTTCCTCAGAGTGCTTATCATTTCTTCTGCTTTCTCGAGATGTACAACCCTGAGACCTGCACTCTTTTTACGCCAGTGGGTGAGCTAGGATTTGCTCTCCACGAGATGTTTGAAGTCTCTGGGCTCTTAATGGGCGAAGTCCCCTACGAGGAGTATATCCCCACCACCGAGGAGTTGAGCAGGCTACTGGCGAAGGACGAGCGCATCTATGCTACATATTGGGAGATAATGTGCCATTACCACATCTGTACTGACTTTGCAGGTGTGCATAATCAAGGTATTGGCCACAAGAAATGGGCTGATTACCTCTTCTCCAACTTGACTTCTAAGGATAGTTTAACAACTATCCATGGCCATGCTGCTGTCTACATCACAGAGATTGACCACCACATTGCCAAAACCCGGCTAATGTTTTATACCACTGAATCCAACGAAGATGGATTTGGTCCTGGTATCTCTTTCAAGAGTTACCACTATCAGGCTCAGTCTCCAGTATCCAACAGAGGCCTTATTGCTGGATTCTTGATGTTGTGGCTGAAGAGATGTGTC
Source organism: Dracaena cambodiana (assembly GCA_036321105.1). Taxonomy (NCBI): domain Eukaryota; kingdom Viridiplantae; phylum Streptophyta; class Magnoliopsida; order Asparagales; family Asparagaceae; genus Dracaena; species Dracaena cambodiana. The sequence continues at coordinate 26,863,831 of JAYEPQ010000008.1, read as the reverse complement.
ATGCCGTCGCTGTCAAAAGAGGCAATTGCAATGACTGTGGTCTATCCAACAGTCCTCCTCGCATACGGCCGACCTTTCGGACTTCTTCCCGCTATGGTGTGCAATCTACAGCATGGATTGCGAACACTCTGCAATGACTTCATCCCTGCCGATAAGAGCAAAGGAAAAGGGAAAGGCAAATCGAAAGAGATCGCCCCGGTGAAGACTCCGAACCCTAGGGTGGAGCTTCCTTACACTTATCTGATGGCATGGCTCGTTTTACACTACCCATCTCTGATGAGTGCTGCTTCACGCCGCTCAGGTGATAAGTGTTACTTTGTGGAGTTATACGAGCGCTCCACATGGAAGCAGCACTATATGTCCCAAATCCGTAAGACTCTCCGGCAATACCAGAACTATGAGATTTTCAGGTGCTTCTCCGACTTTCCTGGTGGAGGATACGAATTGAAGTTAAAGGATATTGCAGGAGCAAACAATTTTACTGCCTTATCCTCCGGAGCGTTCTGGTGGCTTCTCAATATCCGGCCCGGGCATCTGGTGTACCGTCAAGACAGCAAATGTGTTATCGAACCATACATCCCGAGTCATTTTGCTCGACAATTTGGATATTCCCAACTTTATGTGGGTAATCCAAGCAAAAGTCTTGCCTATGAGGGGAACTTGTACGAGGGTGCCCGGGGCTGGTTTCATTTCACAGCTGGTGGGACCGGAGCTGAATTTGTTCTTCCACAGAAGTTGCCAGAATTTGCCATGACTCTCAGCTTTTGCACATGGTATCGTGTTGTAAATGCTGATGTGCCTCGCGTCTCCATCAACCGCAGCTGTTGCAAGGAGATTGAGGCTTTCTACATTAGCCGCCAGGGTGCTTCAAGAGTGAGAATAAAAGGAATGGAGGAATTCCTTGGCGCCGCGGCTGAACCCTCAGATGTCAGCGAGTTTGACGATGATGATGATAACAATGACGATAACAACCCTGATGTTGGAGGTGCTCCCCAACCTGTCGTCATTCGCCCCTGGAGCCCGACTCTCAAACGCCATGGTACCTTAAAGAAAAGGCCTGCCAAGAAGCAAAAGTTGGCTCCAGGAACTTTAATAGCCCCCCAAGAAGTGGCTATCAAGCTTGCTTCGGACCTGTTAGCTTCAGCTCTGCCTCCAGCGCCGGTAGGGGAGAGTGAACCTGTTGGAGCTCCAAATGTTCCCAAGGTTCCGGCTCCTCTCACCGTAGAAACTGTTGTACATCCTGTGGCGCAACCGCTGGGTAGCGAGACAGGTACGCTATTGGAGATGACAACGGCTCCTGCTTCAAGTCCAACAACTGGATTTGTATCTCCAGGTATGGCTCTTAGTATTCTGTCTTTTGTCTGTTATTTTACTGTAACACCACTTTTCTTGTTTCCTGAAATGCAGGTGGTCAGCTCCTCTCGCCAATGCACTCAACTACCCAGGTGGAGTCCGATGACAGGGTGGACTATTCGGGCGCTACTGGCTCAGTGGGTGATTTAGGTAGCTCTGCCAGCGAGTTTGACGCTGATTATTTCACGCCAACTACATGTCCAGTTCCCTCATGAATTCCTCCCATTGACGAACTAGGGAGTGACGAGAGAACGGAAGTTGTTATTGCGGCCGCTGCAAAAGAAGCTACACCGTCTCCAAGTATGCCGTCACTAACACCACCGGTCTGCTCCACAGAGACCTTCCCAGTGGTCTCTGGTGCACCTTCTGCTCCTCAGTCAGCGGTTTTAACATCATCTATCATTGTGGCTGCTGAGACATCTGCAACTCCTCCAGCTCCAAGCGTTCCAACAGGGGATGAGGAAAACTTAAGGTTCTCATTTGAAGCTACTTCTACCACCGGAGGAGCTTCTGGTGGAAACACTCCCTCATCTTCTCCTGTCGGTGGTGCTGCCCAGGTGATCTGTACTAGCGCCGCTTCTCCTCAGGTTCCCATCTCTGCCAGATCTGCATTGGCCTTACTGGCTCAGCATGTTATGAACTTGGTGCAGAGACAGGCTTCCTCTTCTTCAATTCCAGTGGGTACCGCGCTTCCTCCGGCGACATCTTCTTTAGCGCTGCCTGTTTTAAATACAGGCGCCGTGAATCCTTTTGAGGAGCTCTTCAACTATAGCATTAATGACTTTGTGCGGTTGCTCAGAAGATGCGTCGAGATGATTTCTGGCAGCATGGAGTTCTTCAGTCTTGGCCGTCCGATGTTATCCAGCTATTTAGACAATATTGAAAGAATCAGGGGACATGACTGAGCAGCTCCTTACCGGGCCCGCTTTAATGCCTTAGAAGAGCAGGTGAACACGCTAAATACAGTTCGCCAAGCGGACGTGGAAGCGATTACCGCAATAGAGTTGGCGCGGCTTCGGGTGGAATTAACAACGCATCGAGAAGAACTGATACGACAGGAAGAAGTATGGTCTCGGGAGTTGGAAGAGCTTCAGGCTAGCCGGGAGTCCATTCTTAGGAGCTTGGAGGCGGTGGACTCTGAGATTGGGGGAAGTCAGGCCGAAATCCTTAGAGCCCAGGAGACCATTGCTAAAGCTCGGACGGTCATAGTGGCCAAAGAACTTAAATTAGGAGAATCCGTTAAAAAGCGGTAAGCGCTAATCCTCCAACGGGAGCAGGTTGAGCAGGAGGAGGGAATAGAAGCCGTGCTATAGAAGACTCTCGTCAGCGTCTGACTCATCAACTTGCAATGAATGACGATGTCTTACTTCAGCAGGCTCAACACTCTATAGAAGCAACTCGTCGTCAGGTGATTGACGAGGCGATGAACAAGCTGAAGCATCTAGGAGATCCATAGTTTTCTTCTATTCTTTTAATCTTCATTCGTTTTGTAATAAGAACTTGTAATAAAAGAAAGAATTTTTGTAACTTCATTCTTTTGATGAAATAAAGATAATCATTTGATTCTTTTACCTGCTGGCTACAAAATTTGTTTGCACAACAGATAATTTGTCATCAAAATGATTTAGTTATTTAGGTACAATTTTCCGAATCATACTGTTAGAGGTAAGAGTTTAACATGACAGGGTTTATGGGTTTTTTAGCAAACCCCAGCTATCAACGGATTTGATTAGTCTTTACCAACTACCGTTTGAATTGGGCTAGCCATGTTATTCCTCTCAACATGGTGAGTTGTCGAGAATTTTGTTTGGGCTTAAATGCCAAACTTTTCCTCTTCCCTTTGCCTTATCGGCGTTGGGTAATTCATACTTTTACCCCCAGCATGAAGGGGTTGGTAAGAAACTGGTTCTCTTCCCATTGCCTAGTCGGCGTTGGGTAATTCATCAGATTTAGGTCAGAGGCGCTTAATTGCGCATGCCTAGGAAGAAATCTGGAAGCGGTTCAAGGCTCTCTCGCGTAACTTGAACTGAGCACACCAAGTTTAGGTCAGAGGCGCTCAATTGCACATGCCTAAGAAGAAGACTGGAGGCGGCTCATAACTTGAGAACCGGGCACACCAGGTTTAGGTCAGAGGCGCTCAATTGCGCATGCCTAAGAAGAAGACTGGAGGCGGTTCATAACTTGAGAACCGGGCACACCAGGTTTAGGTCAGAGGCGCTCAATTGCGCATGCCTAAGAAGAAGGCTGGAGGCGTTCGTAACTTGAGAACCGGGCACACCAGGTTTAGGTCAGAGGCGCTCAACTGCGCATGCCTAAGAAGAACAAACTTGAGAACCGGGCACACCAGGTTTAGGTCAGAGGCGCTCAACTGCGCATGCCTAAGAAGAAGGCTGGAGGCGGTTCAAACTTGAGAACCGGGCACACCAGGTTTAGATCAGAGGCGCTTAACTGCGCATGCCTAGGAAGAAATTGGAGGCGGTTCAAGGCTCTCTCGCGTAACTTGAACTGGGCACACAAAGTTTAGGTCAGAGGCGCTCAATTGCGCATGCCTAGGAAAAAGAAGACGCGTACCTTAAGGGATATTAAGAATAGTATTTCTTCAGAAATTTGCCATTGATCTGCATCATCATCCTGTCGCCATTTTGATTCATTAAGCGATAGCCTCCACTGGAGTATACTGTCTCCACAACAAACGGTCCTTCCCACTTGGGTTCAAATTTTCCCTTAGTCTTGTGGGTTAAAACAATTGGCCTTTTAACAGCCAGAACCAAGTCTCCTTATTTAAAGGTCCTTGGCTTAACGTTCTTATTGAACGTTTGTGAGATTCGGGCTTGATACAACTCAATTTGTTGTTGAGCCCTGAGACGCTTTTCATTCAACGCCTCTAATTCTTTCAATCTTTGTTGATGGCGCTCTTCTATCGTCATCTTTGTGGCTAAAGCCACTCTTAATGAAGGTATATGGATTTTGAGAGGCAAGACGGTCTCGCTTCCATAGACCAAAGAGAATGTGGTAGTTTTTGTAGGGGTGCGAACAGTGGTGCGATAAGCCCACAGGCACTCTCCTAGCTTCTCATCCCAACCTCGTTTATTGGAAGAGATGAACTTTCGAAGGAGTTTAATAATCGTCTTGTTGAAGGCTTCGGCCAACCCATTAGCTATGGGGTTATATGGCGTTGAAGCAATATCTTTGATTCTGAATTTATCGCAGAATCTGGAGAATCCCTGACTGATGAATTGCGGACCATTATCATGAATGATCCGTCGGGGGGACGCCGAAACGGTAAATGACATGATGCTTGATGAACTTGGTCACATCTGTCGTTTTCACCTAATTCATGGGCACGACTTCGGCCCATTTTAAAAAATAATCGGTTATTGCAAGAATAAACCGATATCCTCTGGATGACGGGGGAGTTATAGGCCCCACAATATCCATTCCCTATACCTCAAATAGCCAACTAGCAATAGTACTATGCAAGTATTCCGGGGGTTGATGAATAAAATTGGCATGTATCTGGCATGCATGGCACCGTTTAACGTATGCCATTGCTTCCGTAATCATATTTGGCCAGTAGTATCCTAGCCTTCTTATGCAGTCTCCAAGTTTTGGACCGGGCTGATGAGCTCCACATATTCCATTGTGTGTTTCTCTCAGCACTTCTTCTGCTTCTACTTTTGATATGCAGCGTAGCAACAGACCATCTTTTGACTTTCTATATAAAGTATGAAGCTTATGGTTATAATAAAATCTCTGGGCCTTCCTCTTTATCGAGGTGGCTTCCTTTGGATCTTCTGGTAATATCCCATGTAAAGCATAATCCACAAACGGAAATCGCCAATCACGGGGTTCCAAAGTTAAGCCTGCTTGGCATACTTCTTTATTTTGAAGAACAGTATCTGGATGGAGGAGCTATCTGCTTCCAATGGTGATACTTTTAGCTTCACCTGGTGGGATTGCCAATGTTGCTGCTAATGCGGCAAGGGCATCTGCATATACATTCTCATTTAGAGATATATGAGAGATGTAAAATTGCTCAAAGTACCCTGCTAGTTCAATGGCTAGCTGATGATAGGGGATGATGGCTTCATGTCTGACTTCATACTCGCCCGTCATCTGATTGACGATGAGTTTAGAGTCTCCATATGCCTCTAGATAGTTCATCCCCAGTTGTAGAGCCATTTTCAAGCCGATAATGAGCGCATTGTATTCAGCCACATTATTCGTGCACGGTTCTGTTAATGAGTAATCGTTAGGCAATATATGTTTGTGTGGGGAGATCAGTACAACCCCCACTCCAGCAGCAGATCATCTGGCAGCACCATCAAAGAACATTTGCCATGGTTGTTCCTTGCTAACTGTGTTAACCCCTGACGTCTGTTTGGAATTAGACCAGATTGGATGGACTACTAAGAAATCGGCAATTGCCTGTCCTTTCATTGCTTTTTGAGGAACAAAGTGTATATCATATGGTGACAATAGCAGAGCCCATTTTGCTAACCGACCATTTAAGGATCCCGGCTTTGTCATCATAATTTTCAGGGGATTAACCCGTGATATGACATGAATTGTTTGCCTAGAAAGATAGTGTCGCATTTTCTGAACAGCGAACACTAGGGCTAAACACTCCTTTTCAATCGGGGTATACCGTTGCTCGGCCCCGATCATTGTCCTGCTTAAATAATAGAGGGCATATTCATGGCCGTGCTCATTATATTGAGCAAGTAATGCTCCTAAGGCATTATCAATGGCCCTTACATATATAAGGAAGGACTGCCCAGGGACCGGTGCCATAAGAACGGGAGGTTTGGTGAGGTATTCTTTAAGGTTATCAAAGGCCTGTTGACATGCCTCATCCCATACAAAAGAAGCCCCCTTCTTCATAAGCCGAGAGAACGGCTGGCATCGTCCAGATAGGTTGGAAATGAAGCGCCGAATATAGGCGAGCTTTCCTTGTAACCCCCTCAACTCTTTAAGATTGCGGGGATGCGGCATCTCGCTAATTGCTTTTACCTTTTCAGGGTCGAGGAAAATTCCTTTTGAAGTTATTATGAACCCAAAGAATTTCCCACTCGACACCCCCATAAATGACTTAGTAGGATTCATCTTCAAATGATGTTTCCTCATGAGATCGAAGACCGTTTTTAAATCCTTAAGGTGGTCCTCTTTATTTTTTACTTTTGACCGCCAAGTCATCCACATAACACTCTACTATTTTGCGTAGGTGTTCTTTGAATATAGTGCTCATCGCATGTTGGTAGGTGGGGCCGGCGTTCTTTAATCCGAACGGCATCACTGTGTAACAATATACCCCCAGCGGTATTCTGAAAGTTGTATACTTTTCATCATCTGGGTGCATCTTGATCTGGTTATAACCTGAGAAGCCATCCATGAAGGACATCCTCTAGTAACCACAAGTATTGTCGGTGATGGGAAGTGGAAATTCATCCTTAGGACATGCAGCATTCAGATCTCTAAAATCGATGCATATCCGGATTTTGCCGTTCTTCTTACGAACCGGCACTATATTAGCCACCCAATCAGGATGTTGTTCTTCATGGATGAATCCCGATTTTATAAGTTTGTTGACCTTAGCAACTATTACCTCCATCAATTCCGGTCGAAAACGCCTCTGTTGTTGTTTAACAGGTTTGGCATCTTCTTTTATATTTAACTGGTGCGTGGCAATTTTAGGGTCAAGCCAAGGCATGTCTTCATAATTCCATGCGAACACATCTATATACTCTTTAATAAGAGATATAAGTTCCTCATTTTCCAATGGAGTTAGCATGTCGCTTATGAAGATGGGTTTCGGATTTTCTTACGTTCCCATGTTGACTTGTATCAATTTGTCTTCTGTGGGCGGGTCACGCTGTTCAAAGCGGACATCCCAGAGAGTGTCCATATGCTTAGCCCAGGAATCATCTTGGACATCAATTGGTTCCTCGTCGCTTTCTAATGCGGCTGAAACCATATTGGCTGTCAATGATCGAAACCAAGCACCGGTGCTTATATCCGAATCATGGTTGGGTGAAGATGTATCTTCATTGGCCAAAGAACTCTCTTCTTATCTTGATGGTGATGAGAGAGGAGTAGATATATAACCCAACCCCCTGCGAGTCTTCTGATAATAATCCGGACTCTTTCCTCTCAGTCTGAACGATGGTACAAGATCCGTCGCCCTTTTCCAAAGTTCAATCCCGGTTTCTGGGTAAAATTATAACCCATCTTTTCCATGATTCGCCGGGATTTCTGCTCGTACAGGTGAAATTGGGGTGATGTTTGTTCATCACTTTCACTGCTTTGTTTTCGTCGGGGTGACGTAATTACCCTGCCGAACATAATCGGCTTTTGGGATCCTCGTCGAGGAGGCACTTCGAAGTAGTGACATTTTTCCTTGACGATCTTAGACCGAGAGAGGAGGGATGACCTAAGTGGCAAATGATATGCCGCAAGAACTTTAAGTTCGGATAGGCCATCCACTTCAGTGGAAGTACAAGAGGGTTCAGACTCAGTAGCTACAGCATGCTCGTAGACTAACTTTATATTTTCATTAATAACCCATTCACTCTCTATTACATCCACTATATTATCAAGACTCAAACTAAAATCTAGGTGAGGGTTGATTTCATAATCACCCCCATCGTCTTCTCCAGGAAGCTCGTACTCAGTGTCGGCTTCATTGCCACTTTCTTCAGGCTTTGGAGGCTTACTGCAATCATCATTGGAGACTTCATGGGATGGTTTATAAAGTGCAGCATCCATGAAGTAATTCTCCAGCCCTTTGAATGGTTGCTTATCGGCAATTAGTGTCCGGACTTCTCCTTCCTCATTGCAATATTTCATGCATTGGTGAAGAGTCGACGGGACTATCATGTGAGCGTGGATCCAAGGCTGCCCCAATAAAATGTTGTATGAGGTATCTGCATCAATAACGTAACATGTAGCCTCCGTCCTCAAATTCCCGATCTGACATCGGAGTCGGATTTTTTCGAGGGGATGGCTATTATTGGTATTAAACCCGTATATCATTGTATTGGTTGGTGTCAGACGATGGAGGGAAATTCCTAACAGCTACATCAACCTTCTGGGCACGACACTTAGCGCAGAACCCGGATCAATATGAATTCGGTCCACCTTTGTGGATCCGACATACCCGGTGAAATATAAAGGCCTGTTATGCTTTATATTTCTCACTTGCATATCTTCTGGAGAGAAGAAAATTTGTGGGACTTGCCTCCTCACTTGGTGACAGCGGGGGCAAGAGTCCTGTTCTTCATTGGCCAGTTCGACTATCTGAGCTAAGAACGACTCAGAGTCTGCCAAGACCTTTCTTAACGCTTCACGTGTTGATTTTGATAATCTCAACAATTCATAAAGCGTTACTCGTGCTGGAATGTTGGCCAGCTGAGCAATTATGTCAAATTTGAAGGTAGACTCCTTGTCTCCTTCATCTCTAATTGGATTCTTCTAGAAACGAAGTCGTTTCTGCTTTGCGGGCTTTGCAAGTTCCGCATAGATGTCTTTTGGGTCTACTCTAGTGTAGTCCTTAAGATATGTCTTCCCTGATCGAGTACCGGAAGGGTCTGCCCCATCTTGATGAGTGGCCATAGTTTCGGGTTCTTCTTCAGAATCTGTGAAGGCTCCCGAAGCTATATATTCTTCCTTTATTTCTGCTGAGATGGCATTAATAGTCCGCTTTTTCCCTTGACTCCTTACAGTAGTCAACTGCTCATCCTCTAGCAAATCGGGGTGAACTTCCCCCTTTTGGGTTGTTACAGGGACAAGTCCTTCTTGGGCTTTGTTGTGAGGATCAAGGTTCTTTGTAACCATCTTACCCTTTGGGATTGGGGTCACTCCTGTGGGGAACTCATGGGTTCCAACCACTATTATTGTCATATTGGCAGTGACCTTCCTCTGCTCTTCCTTAAGCGTCAGAACTCCAGCTTCTATTAGTGCTTGGATTCCGTTCTTAAGGGGATAACAATCCCTAGTAGGGTGCCCAACATTCCGGTGATAGAGACAGTAATTGGGATCTTTGGTCTTGCCAGCGTCTTCTGGCTTCCTATTCTCCGGAAGTTTTAACATTCCCTTCTTCTGGAGCAGGTGAAAGAGGATAGGCGTCTGTTCTGCCTTGAAAGTATAATTTTTCTCCTACTGAGGTCTATTTTGCCCTGAGCCCTGCTGATTTTGAGGCTTCGGCTTTGGTGGAGAGTTTGACTTCTGAGGAGCAGCTTCTGATACCATCACTGCTTTTCCTTTAGTCTTATTGCTGCTATTCTGGGTATATGACTTACTACCCCCAGCATTTCTTGATCCACGAGATTTTTCGACTCAACGAATCAAGTCCTCAGCTTGCTCTCCTTGTTTGAGCAAATCCCTCAATGTCTTAGACTTTACGGCCCCCATTTTTAGGAGCACATTGGTCTTAAGATTATGTCGACAAGTCTCGACTAGAGTTTCCTGGACCATTCCGTGTTTGCAATGCATGGACTTCTCCCGGAACCTTTCTATAAAATCTTTTACCGTCTCTCGTTCCCCTTACTTAGTTGTAAGGAGGGAATAAACCGTAATCTCAGTATCATCCTCGAAGAAATTGAGAGAAATAATTTCTCTACATCTAACCAGGTATTAATAGTACCTGGGGGCAACTGCATGAACCAAGTAAAGGCAGGCCCTCGCAAAGTACTTGCAAATACTTTGGTCATGATTGGGTCATTACCCATCAAATGTCCTGCTTGGGACAAGAAGTAATATATGTGCTGACTGGGCGATCCCTTCCCGTCATACGGCTCTAACTTGAGCGGCTTATACTTCTATGGGTAAGGTACCATATCCCATTCAGGAGGATACGGTCTTGAGACCCCTGCTTCTTTCAACTCTTTTTACGCATCAGCGCTTCGAGTTGACTTTGTAATTTTTCTATCTTTTCACCATGTGGATCATGAAAAGAGAATCTATCATCGTCCTCGTGCATCGAGTGGGCTTTCTCCTCTTTTTCTTCTTCGTTTGGAGTTTCTTTGCCCTTTTTGGCATTATCCTCAACAAATCTCGATAGCATGAGTTTAAGGTCTTCAATCGTCTTTTGTTGCTCGCGAATCATTCTTTCTTGAGCTTCAAATCTCTTATTGATGTCGTCAGACTTATCCGCCATGTGCGATGCTGACTTCTGTAATCGGAATGATGTAGAGGATGGAGGCGAACCTATAGCTGAATTATCACTGTCATCGTCATAAGAACCCTTTGCAAGCCTCTTATAATTTCGAGGCGGGACGGCTCCTGATTTAAGTCGAGTGATATGAGGAGGTTCTTCATCACTCGATTCCAAATCATCATCCGTCTCTACAATCTTCTTTCCTTTTCCCACCATATTGGAGGTCACAGCTCTCCATTCTTTCAGGGAAGCGGTTCTTGTTTTCTTAGATAACCGGTCGAACACTGGTACCCTGCTCTTGCTGCAGCTACAGTTGTCCATTACAGCGGACACCGCTGTCATAAGCTGCTGGCAATGACAAACAGGTTCAGCTTGAAGATGTTCTATGCCCCTCTTCTTGGACAGATACTCCCTGAAATCAGCGCCTTTAGCCATGGAGTCATGAGGTCCATCCGACTTTTGAGAGGTTCTAGGAACCCACTGCAGCTTCTTAGGACTAATGGAGCCCAGTTCTGATCTACTGATGCGAGGATCAGCTCTGATTCAGTAGTCGCGAAGTTCAGAAATAGCTCCGCATTTTGTATTGCGGGCCTGAAGGGTAGCTCCGCGTTTAGTATCGCGAGCCTGAAGAGTAGCTCCGCGTTTATCTACGCTAGCCTCGCGTTTTACGCTGGCTTGGGGTGTTTTCAGAAGTTTCTCTTCTATAATCTTAGCCTCACGTGGAATAAAATTCCTATACGCTGGCTTGCTCTTGCGTTTATCACAAGTCATGACTTCGTGTCTAGCGCAATTTCTACGACTGACAACAATTTGCCAATCATCTTCACGTTCCTCGCGAGTATTATGAATCTTGCATTTCTCGCAAGTATTACTGGCCTCATGTTTCTTGCTTGGCTCAGTATCAGCCTCGCGTAGAGAATCATACGCTGGCTTTAAAGAATTTATATACTCGCGTTTCTCGCGAGTGTCAGAAGTATTGTGTTTCTCGCAAGTAGCCTCCCGCTCCTCGCGTGGCTTAGTATCAGCCTTGCGTGGAGAATCACACGCTGGCTTTAAAGAATTTTTATACTCGCGTTCCTCACGAGTGTCAGAGATTTTGCAATTAGCGCAAATCCTAGTGGCTTCACGTTTCTCGCTCAGCTCAGTAATAGCCTCGTGTGGAATATCACACGCTGGTTTTTTCTTGCTTTTAAGGCAAGTTGTAACTTCGCGTTTAACGCGATAGTGACTGGTCTCGCGATTAGCGCGAGCCAGTTTGCGAGAGACCATAGCCTCGCGTCCTCTGGTGTTAGCTCTGCGACCAAGGCGGGCTTTGAGGGCTTTACACCTCGCTTTTCGATTCCTATTTCGGAGTTGGGTTCTGGTCAATCTAGTCCCCAGGTCTTCTTTGGCAGTCGAAAGCTCATCCTCTGCTAGGATTTCTTGTGCGAACTCCGGCCCTATAGCCGCAGTCTCCAAGGATCCCCGTCTCTCGGTGGATACCTTTCTACCCGTTACTCGGGTATTGGAGTATATGCGACGATAGTGTCGTGTCTCATCCAAGTCACCTGATTCAGAGGAGAGGAACTCCTCATACTTCTGCTGGTCAATTTCAACGACCAGCGTGTCTACTTCGGATCCGATCATGCCAACGTCCGATTGCGCCACAATCTCTTCATCAGTGAAAGAGATGGCTCCCACTGTGGTCGCCAGTTTGTTCGCCGCAAAAGTTTCTTTGCTTCCTCCCATTGAATACAACTTAGATTACAATGAAAGTAAACAAGAGATAAAGAGAACAAACGAGAGGATTTTATATTTCAATCTCTCCCTTTTACAATTTGTGTGTGGGATCTGTGGCAATGGGATCTGTTGAGCAGCTCCTTTGGACGATCGAACGTCAAGCTCTTCTCTTTTGAAGATATCAGCCGACTGTAGACGATCTTCTCTGGTTTTTTCCGAACTCAAGGCTCTGTGCGTAACTTGAATTCTCTAAGATGCCGAAAAGAAGATGATCACCAAAGGCTTCAAGGCTCTCCGCATACTTGAATTGCCAAAAGATCAAAAAGAAGACTTCAGACTCCAAAAAAGAAAACCCCTAGGGTTTCACCAAGAAGGTATTTATAGCCCCAGGAAGATTCGAGAGTTTTTATCTAAATAGAATTTGCTCTCATCAAGGATTCCAATCAAATATCTTAGTTTTGATTTAAATCTCTTGATTCAGAGTTCTGATCGGACTTGATTTAGGTATTTGGATAAGCCCAGATCATAATCTCAATCAATTTGAGATTCTGGTTATCTGCTCATGCGGAGCTTTAATCGCATCAAAACGCGGTGCTAAATAACCAGAATGCGGAGCTAACACAGAGTTATTGATCATCTCCGCGTTTTACTCAAACGCGAGGCTAAAAATAGCCAGACGCGGAGTTATAAATTAGCTTCGTGTCCTATTGTGGAAAATTCTTATTTTCTTAGAATTTTTCACAGCCAACAATACCTTTATCTAAGAGTTAGTTAATTAAATTCCCAACTAAAAAATTCATATCTTAAGTATCTAATCTCCTATACTTAAATAAAAACAAAATCCCCTCCTCTCTTTTGAGATGCAGAGAAAAACAGAACGTACGTGAGGCAGGGAAAAAGGAAGGAAGAAGAAAAGAAAAGAGAGGAAGAAGAAACTTAGGCAAAAGTGAGTTTTTTTGACTCACTATAACATGCTATAATTATGTTTATTTCTTTATAGTTATAGCGTTTATTTCTCTTTTTTGTATTATTCTCTATATGATTTGCGACTGTTAAAATAAAATTTTATCTTGTCCTTTTCTAATTAATTTTGTATTTTATTGTGATAATATGTGCTTACTATGTGATAAATTCAAGCAATGAAATTATTTATTTCCTAAGCAGTACTACTGCTTAAATCAGACACTTATTATAAAGTAAGCCCAATGAGGTGTACTATTTACTTATTTTCTATTCTGTTATTGAATAATTTGTCAGATTATTTTTTTTTGCAAATACTTTCCTCATAGGTAGACACTACAATGAAAGATAAGAACGTGTATAAATTTAAATTAAATATATGTAAACAAAGAGACTGATTAATGTCATATTGATTTAGAATGACACTTTGATCTTTCTTAATTTTTCATATTTCATTATAGCTTTAAATTTTCATCTCAAATCAGTTTGCAATTTTTGTATGCTAATTGTATTATAATTTCGTTTAGATTCTCTACATTTGACAAATATATTACTATCTTATGTGCATCAAATTTTGGTCCTTCCTAAAAGTTCTAGAGATCAACGTTGAGAATTGGAACTATGAACATTGTAGAATCCATAATTAGAATTTAAATGCTAAAGCCAACAAATTTATGGATTTTCCTCTCATAAAAAAAAAAGAAAAAAGATATAAATCGGTTCTGTTCTGAACAGAACACGGTTCTGTTGTTCTGTTCTGAACAGAATAGTCAGAACAGGCTGTTATGTCCTGAACGGAACATTGTTATGTTCTGAACAGAATAGACAGAACTAGCTATTCTGTTCTAAACAGAACTAACTATTCTGTTTTGAACAAAACCGTTGTTCTGTTGAATAGCCACAAAAAAAAATCTAAAGAGGGAGCAAACAGAACAAAGAGGAATAAAAAAAAAGAAAATGAAAAAAAAACTGTTCAGTGCTTTTATTTGAGTATGATCTTCTAATTCATTATATTCTCTTAAGTTTTAGCTCTTTATAATTAGTAGTTAACATGTCAATTATAATTACTATGAGAAACATATTATGGTCTTAATTATATCCTTTCGGAAAGAAATTTATATTATTATTTATCACTCTTGTTTTCAACAATATAATTCTTTTTCTTTTCTTCTGCATTTTTGTGCATAAATAGTTTTTAGCATGCCTCCTTATTGATATATATGTATGTATGTATGTATGTATGTATGTATGTATATATATATATATATATATATATATATATATATATATATATATATATATATATATATATATATATATATATATATATGTATGTATGTATACACACACACACACACCTCACATCTTAGTAATATTGTCTACGAAACTTATCATCTTTTTTTTTCACTATCCTTTCTTGTGGTCGCTCAATGCCAGCATAAAAAAACTTTTACTATTAAAGAGAAAAAGGAAAATGAGCAGTGAGACGAGGTATGATATGATACTGACTGAATACAAATTGCTATCATATGTAATTAGTAGTGAATTATTAATTACTGTGTTGTACATTGTTCTTTTAATATTACCGTTATTGCTACTGAGTACTAAAATTTAATAATGACTATCAATCCATTGAACTAAACTTGAACAACCAATACTAAATTGATGCACACTAGGATTTTGGGAAAAATTAGGGTTCATATGAATTTTGATGGCTGAACGTAACTGTTCCACTGTTTTCCATTTTGGGAGGTTCGGGATAGACTCCGATCATTACTGCGCCACTGTTTCCTTTTATGGGAGGATCGGAATAGGCTCCGATCATTACTGCGCCACTGTTTCCCGTTTTGGGATGATCGGGATAGGCTCCGATCAATATTACTGCTCCGTTTTTCAAGGGATAGACGGGGATGCATTTAGACCAGTTAAGTTCATATTTTTCTAAATTTTCAAATAGCATAATTAAAAGACGTCAACTGAAAAAGAAAAAAATAATGATAACCACGCAAAACGTTCCACCTTTTATTTGCATATGACTGTTCATGGTATTGAGTTATTATTATTATTTTTGTGTTTTACTATTTATCACTGGATCACTTTGCTGATGATCCTAATTATACATGACCAGATGCAGACATTTATCAAGAGGTAGATCTACTAGAACAAAGCAGGATATGACATATTTTAAGAAACTTGCAGATCTACATGAGTGATGAACACTTTTTAGTTGACTACTTTCATATTAGGAAATGTAAGTTAGCTAGTTTTATTTGAGATATTTTTCTTTTTGAGATATAATTCTATGGTGGTGACATTTTGTTGGACTTATTTAAAGAAAACTTATTATTACTTTGGTTGGAAAAATTTTTATCATTTATTAATAGTTGCTATTCATATTTCCATTGGGAAGTGACTATAATATTATTGAGGCTTATCGAGTTATCATTCAACGCCGAACGTCCTAGCTGTCCACACCACGGAAAGTGGGCATTACAGAGAGTTAGCTTCACATTCTGAACTTCGTACTCTAGATTTGTATTGCACGCTGTGTTTGTCGCATGCTGGCTTATCTCTGCGTATTAAGAGTTTTATGTCCGGCTGCAATTTTGCCTTGTATTTTGCATCTCTTCCAGTAATAGAATTATCGAGACCGAGGCTAGGCTAACCGCGCAAGACGAAAGCTGGGCTCGCTGCATGATATGAAGGCTGGGCTCGCTACGCGATGTGCTAGACTGGGCTTGTCGCATGAGGTGGAGGCTGGGCTTGTCGCGCGAGGTGGAGGTTGGGCTTGCCTCTCGAGGCGAAGGCTAGGCTCGTCGCACGAAGTGGAGGCTAGGCTCGCCTCGTGTATGTGTTACCCTCGCATTTCAACTGTTTTATGCAGGATTGCAAATTAGCCTCGCATTTGGAGCTTTTGCATTTTTGAATGAGTCCTACATGTTGGCTTTACTTTGCATAGTCTTGCGCTATTCACATGTATTGGCCTCGCATCCTTTACGCTGGCTTCATACATATCCTTGTTTGGCTGGATGTGAGTCTCACCCTTGGCATAGGACTTGTTTGACTATCTATAGAGTTTATTATGTAGCAATAGATTACTTTTTCCTTTGTAGTGGTCTATGTGGGGTTGAACTTTAGCCTCGCATTTCTGTTTGCTTTTGTACTCTGGATGAGTTTTGTGCGCTGGTTTAGTCTTGTGCACTAATATAACCATGCACACTGGTTTAGTTTCGAGTTAGCCTCGTGTCTAGATAACTTTACACTGGTTTAATCTCGAATTAGTTTCATGCCTTAGATAATTTTATGCTGGCTTAGCCTCACGTTGTACGCGGGCATAGTCTCGCGTTCTTGCTTTGGGCCGCTTGATTTCAAACTCTTACTCCTAGTATGATAGGGTTGGCAAGAGTTTTCTCTCTTTCTATTGTCTTGGTGGTATTGGGTAACAAAAATTTGTACATTTCTTTTTTTTTTCTTCTTTCTTTTCTTTTTTTTAAATTTATTTTTTTGCCCTTTTTTTGAAAAAAATTTCACTTTTTTTCTTTTTTTTTTGTAATTTATGAGTCATTTTGCTGTCGTCGCATTTGCAGACACCTTCTTCTGTTAAGGCTTCAACTGGGTCACATTTGCATCGACGAGTGCCTAAATTTTATTTTTCAAATCATACCAATTCTTGGTCGAGTGTCCAATATTTTGATGGTAGAGGCAATACTTAGGATCGCTGATCTTCCCCGCTTCCTCTGGCCTCAAATTTTTGGGTAAATTAAGCATCCCCTTTTTGTTGAGAAAATTAAATAGGGTCACTGTTTGCTCATTCTTGAAAGCGTACGTCCATTGCGATCTAAAAGAATCTCGATTATTCTGTGGTTTTTTGTTTGCAGCAGGTTTGGTGGTCATTGCCTCCTTTCCTTTAGGACTGAATAATTGTGGCCGTGGCTGATTCATGGCCATCCTCCTCTGGGCATGATACTCATCAATACGTCGGATTATGTCATTCACTTGCTGCTCTTTTTTAACTAGATCCTTCTAGATCTTAGACTTTACTACTCTCATTTTGACCAATATCTTCGTCTGAAGATTGTGTCTGCAAGTTTCTACCAATATTTCCTGCGAATGTCATGCTTTCATTGCACCGACATTTCACGAAAATGCAGAACGAAATTTTTAACCGTCTTGTCCTCTCTTTACTTATTTGTTAGAAGCGAGTGGATGGATACTTTGGTATCGTCTTCAAATAAGCAGCTAGGAACTCCCTTTCCACATCAGACAAGGCATTGATAGTCCCGAGAGCAGCTGCATAAACTAAGTGAATGCAGGCTCTCGCAGGGTACTTACGAAAATCTTCGTCATCACAGGGTCATTGTCCATAAGATGACTGGTCTGTGAAAGGAAATAGTATATATGTTGGTTCGGAGATCCCTTCCAATCATATAATTCTAGCTTAAGAGGCTTATACTTTGGCGAAAACGGTGTGGAATCCCACTCTATCGGGTAGGGTCTCGTAGTCCCCGTCTCTTGCAATCCTTCTTGATGCATTAACGCTTCTATTTGACTTTGAAGCTTCTCCAATTTTTCAGCATGAGGAACAATGAAATATTCCTCCTCATTGTCTTTTCTCTCGGCATCTGGGTTGGATTCGGTCTCATCCTTCTTGGCTTTATCAGAAGAGGAAGAACCCCCTGCTCTATTTTCTATGCTCATTTGAGTGTTCTCCAAGACCTTCGTAGTCATTGCTTTGAGCTTCTCGATACTCCTTTGCTGCTCTTGGATGAGGCATTCTTGCGCCTCAATCTTTTGACTCATCTTGGTCGACCGTTCGACCATGTGAACCGTCCTCCTACCAAACCAAGAGGAAGCGTGCGATCGCTGCGTTGCATGGCCGAATGATCGCTAAACACTTCATATTTCTCGTCAGAACCCCCTGCTAATCTTTCATAACCGCGGGACGCCATCATGTCTGACCTAGGGCGGGTGTGATAATAGGTTTCTTCTGCTTCCGTATCAGAGACATACTTTTCGATGACTGGTTTCTTACTCTTATTCACCACATTGGATGTGAAATCGGGCAAGTCTTGATCTGAATCAGAGTTTTATTTTGCAGCCAACTTCTTTCTGGAATATTGGATTCCGGTGCTGACAGCCGGATGAACACCAATGTTCTCCAGGCTTCACAGTGACAGTGAGTTAACTGCGGCGATTAATTTTTCGCAACAGCATGACTGATGGGGTCTTGCTGTCCTTCTTATATTTGTGAAATATCTCCACAAATTTGGAGTTCCTTCATGCGGTGCTGCTGCAACCATGTTTTGCAAGCAGGGCTCGCTTCCTGAGCGAGATCTATTTGTCCACTTCGAGAAATCATGAAAGTTATTTTTGTCAACCCCCTAGTTCAGTTCGATGTCTATAATTAGTTTTGGTATGTCTTGCATGACTCTACTAGGTAGCTTGGCCTGCTGATCCAGCCTTGTATGCTGGCTTAGTTGAACTAATCTCGCATGCGGGTTTAGACTTAGTTTAGTTCTCAAGTTTATTTGTGTCAGGTTGGCGGGGCTGAGCAGCACCAGGTTGGCGAGGCTGAGTAGTGTCAGGTTTGCAAGGCTGATTCTCGCCAGGCTGATGAACGCTGAGTTGGCGAGATTGATTCTCGCCAGGTTGGCGAGGCTGAATTTTTCCAAGTTCGTGAGGCTGATTCCGGGTAGGCTGATGAGCACCAAGTTGGCGAGGTTGATTCTGGCTAGGCTGATGAGCACCAATTTGGCGAGGCTGATTCTCGCCGAGGCTAATTTTCGCCAAGTTGGCGAGGCTGATGAGCATCAAGTTGGCGAAGCTAATTTTGAATCTCACATCCTTCTTGTTTTCTGCTAGGCTGATTTTAAGTCTGGCATTCACATTAACTTATACTAGGCTGATTTTGAGTCTGACATGCAAAAAAGGCTTCAAGTGCCCTACAGCTCTGATTCTGATTGCGAAGTTGGAACCGTCTTTGCATTGCGATAGGTTCTCTTTTGGCATCATATGTAGCGAGTTCTGATGGACCAGAATTTGAAAATCCAAGTGGTTGTTGATGGATCAACGCCTCCTTGTCATCCAAAACTATCAAGTCATTTTTTTGTGATTTTGAACATCTTGACCAACCTCGATCTCGATCACTAGCTTTTCTATCGTCTCTCCATTTCTATTGATATCTAATTGGACCACCATCTCCTCTTCAGTAAGAGATTTTTCTCACTGTGGTTACCAATCTGTTTTCGAAAAAAACAGGGGATCTTTCCATTGCCATTGAATTTGAGAAAAAATACAGATTATTAAAAATTTTCTTTTTTCGATTTGATTACAATGAAAAGAAAAGAATAAAACAGACAGAAATGACTTATACATCGTCACTTTCTTTTTACAGAAGATCGTGGGATTCGAGGTAGGTATAAGGATTAGTCCTTTCCCCATTGATGATCTGACATCGATGATTTGGAGGGCGAGCTCGTTTTTCTTCTCTGCTAATTCTTGGAGGAAACACAAACTCTTGCGCGGGAAAGAGATCTATCCAAAGGTCTTCCTTTTTTGTCGGTCCTAAGGCTTCAAAACTCTCGCGCATTACTTGAATTGTCAAAGGTCAAAAGGTCCTTTTGAGTCCCTCTTGAGGGGTATTTATAGGCCCCAAGTTGTTGAGAGAGTTTCCTTGCAGATGAAAACAATATCTGGTTTCCTTATTGATAGAATCGAAATCTCTTTGTAATATTGATGAGATATTCAAATATTCTTTTGATTTGATTTGCTCAAGATTCATCAAATCGGTTTCTGCACCCAAAATTAATTAAACTCAAATTAGAATTTAGTTAGAATTTGTAAAATTATCAAACTCTAATAGAATTAATTTAAAATTCTTCATCCAAAATTTAGTTTGGGTTTGATTAGAATTTGGATGAGAGTTAGAGATTG
Organism: Dracaena cambodiana; assembly: GCA_036321105.1. NCBI lineage: Eukaryota > Viridiplantae > Streptophyta > Magnoliopsida > Asparagales > Asparagaceae > Dracaena > Dracaena cambodiana. The sequence goes on along the minus strand of JAYEPQ010000008.1, from coordinate 26,843,712 downwards.
CAAAATAACTCAAGATGAGGCCAAAATATATTATGCATGAGGTCAGGGGTTCACCGCGCGAAACGGGAGGCCGATCGGGCGCTCGAGGCCGACCTGACCAACCCCGAGTGTGAGGCTAGCTCGCGGGTGCGAGGCTAGCTTGCATGCGGGTGGGTGGCTAGCCCGCGGGTGCGAGGCTAGCCTGTGGGTGCGAGGCTAGCCTGTGGGTGCGAGGCTGTCGAAAATTCACTACACGCGAGGTCGGGCGACAGGCCTCCTGGCACAGCCTCGCAGCCTCGAGGCTGGTGCAGCCTCGCGACGGTGGCCCCTTTTTTGAACTTGGATTTGACTCAGATTTTGGATTCCTACTCAGATTCGGATTCGAACTTGGATTATTTTTATTGTTCTACACAGATGAGATGACTTATAGAATATGTCGCTCTCTTTTTAATCAAAAGATCATAGGATCAAGACAGCTATGAGGATTGATCCGTTTCTCATTGATGATCCGACGTCGATAGTTTGAGGCGATGGAGATTTCTTGAGCTCGTTCTTTTTCTGTTCAATTATTGGAGGAAGCTCGAATTCTTACGCGGGAGAGAGATATGGCCAAAGGTCTTTTTTCTCTGCTAGTCCCAAGCTTTCAAGGCTCTCGCACGTAACTTGAATTGCCAAGTCCTTTTTGAGTTGTCTTGAGGGGTCTTTATAGGCCCCAAGTTATTGAGGAGTTTTTTTTTTTTGTAAATAGAATCAAGATCTCTTTGTGATTTTAATGAGATATTCGAAACTCACTTATTAAAATGAGTTGAAAGGAATTTTTTTTTCTCAAATTACTTTGGGACATAGGGATGTACCATAGAAAATTTTTGTATAAGGAGCTCAATTTCAAATGCGATATTAAAGTAAGCCCTTAAATCAAATTTCTCCAAACATTCATTTTATATTGAATAAACGCTTAGTAGCTTGGTTGCATCGAAAGCAATATTCAAAGCTGCATCCAGTGCCTTTCTAATTATTAATTTATCAAGCTAGAAAATTTCTAGATGCCCCCCATGTTTTTCTTAGTGAGCCACAATTTTTAAGTAATGAAATTGTTTTTTCTCTAAATTTTGGGGCTCACAAAGAAAAACATGGGCGCATCTAGAAATTCTCATCAACTCACTGGCCCTATCATTGGTATTTCCTCCTTGCGATTAAGGATGGTAATGGATGCGTTCATGGGTAAATAGAAAGGGTCAAAATTTGACATGTGGATGCGTCTATTACCATCCCTAATTGTGATAGCTATTTGTTTCTGGAAGTGTACTAGTCAATTAGAGGGAGGAAAAAAACAAATTAAATAGCATCTTGGCTCAAGAATTATTGGTAACTCACAAAATTCTTTCCTCTGGTATTTACTAAAAAAATCAATTCATTGATAATGACCAATGCCTCATATTTTCTCAAATTTGTTGCTAAGAATTTTATGAGTTACCAATAATTCTTGAGCCAAAATGCTATTTAATGGATGCGTTCATGGGTCAATAGAGAGGATCAAAATTTGACATATGGATGCGTCTATTACCATCCCTAATCGTGATAGCTATTTGTTTCTGAGAGTGTACTAGTCAATTAGAGGGAGGAAAAAAACAAATTAAATAGCATCTTGGCTCAAGAATTATTGGTAACTCACAAAATTCTTTCCTCTGGCATTTAATAAAAATGTCAATTCATTGATAATGACCAATGCTTCATATTTTCTCAAATTTTTTGCTAATTACCATAACCATTTCTAATACAGTTTATTAGTATTTTTGAACGGGGCAACTGTATGCCTTAGAAAAAAATTTAGTAGAATTAAAATGTCAAGATCATTTGCATATTATTGAATAAAAAACTATAAATAAGAAAAGGCATAAAAAGTCAATGCAACCAACTTCCTGCTCGTGTTGTTCTAAGAAATTGCGCATCAATTGGTTTTTGAATTACTCGACCGAAGATAAATTTTTTTGGATTTCTAGAATGCAATCGAGTCAAGAGTCAATGCAGTTTTAAATAAGCATCCCATCTTCTAGTGTCTGTACTCTCTATGGCCCTCATCAGTCATCACGAACGTAATTTTCCTGGCTCTTAGCATTTTTGAGTGGTTCATTATGGTCACCCCCCCGTTACTAACTAAATATCCTCGCAGGAGGACGGTGAACATCCGTAGCCTCACGGGAGGTGATTGGATCCGGTTCGGACTGAATTTTGGAGCCTGCAGGACGACAAAGACAGCCCTCAGTCCAAATAAGGGAATTTAGTACACATATACGTTAAATATTGGTATGTTCGCCATATGTTTTGTTACGATATTGCTGGAAGTGTTGCTGGTGATCGATGCTCGACACCTGATCTCGATCTGTGTCGGAGAGTCTCTTCCAGAGATCTACACAAGTATACTACATACACTGCATATTCGATCGAATCTCCAACGTATCTCTAGTCTTCTACGAAATTACTTAGCTCCTTCTATTTTCGATAATTTATTTATGCAATAAATTTAATCAGACTTTGTTCTTCTACATATACAAGATGAGCATCAATTAATCAGAGTTTGTTCTTCTATATATATAAGATGAGCATCAATTAAGAGCCAGTGCTGAAATTATTTGTCCGAAAAAATGGCTCTCAAGGTACTAACTGCTCTTGACCATGCCCGCACTCAATATTACCACTTCCAGGCGATCCTGATCGCAGGCATGGGGCTGTTCACAGACGCATACGATCTGTTCAGCATCACACCAGTGATGAAACTCATCGGTAGGGTGTACTATCCTGTTCATGACGGGAAGCCAGGTGTCATCACGCCAGCTTCTGCCTCCGCCGTCGTCTCTATAGCCCTGGTGGGTACTGTCTTTGGGCAGCTTGTCTTCGGCGCTCTTGGTGACCGGATAGGACGGCGGAGAGTCTACGGTTTTTGCCTGCTAATGATGGTCTTCAGCACGATTGCTTCCGGGTTCTCAATCTGCCGCACGAGAAAATGCGTGTTTACTAGCCTCTGCTTCTTTAGGTTCTGGCTTGGGGTGGGCATCGGCGGAGATTACCCGTTGTCGGCCACGATTATGTCAGAGTTCGCCAACAAACGGACGAGGGGATCGTTCATTGCTGCGGTCTTCTCGATGCAGGGGTTCGGGATTTTGGCTAGTTCGGCGATGACGATGTTGCTGGCATCGATTTTCCAGTCGGCCACTGGCGAACCTCGTAGAGGACCATCACAGGGCGAAAGGCTGCATAACCCGGACGCGGTAGATCTCTTGTGGAGGCTTATATTGATGGTCGGTGCTATTCCGGCAGCCGTCACATTTTACTGGAGGATGGGCATGCCAGAAACCGCGAGGTATGTAATTTGTCTCTACATTAATCTGCCATAAAGTACAGAATGCATTTCTCAACCGAGATCGATGTTAAAAGTTACAATTTTGACGATCCATCAGGTTCACTGCTTTAATAGAGAATGATGTGAACAAAGCCAACAATGACATAGCAAAAGTTCTCGGGGACATCGAACTGAGCGCGATCCCCGAAGAGCCAGAAGAAGCCATCCACTTTCGTCGGCCGGAAACGTACGGCCTGTTCTCAAAGCAGTTCTTGAAGAACCACGGTCGCAAGCTCTTTGCTTGCTCCATGGCGTGGCTGATAGTCGACATCCCCTACTTCGGGAGCACCCTCTTCCAGTCGAAGATCTGCGGGTCTCACTGCGATCCTTCAGAGAATGTAAACGCATATCAAGAAGCCATAAACATAGCGAAATTCCAAGCGATCTTAGCTGCGGCCTCCACCATTCCACGATACTGGGCTACAGTCTACTTCATCGACAGAGTAGGGAGGCGAAAGATCCAGATGATGGGCTTCTTCTTCATGGCCGTCTTCTTCTTCTGCTTAGGGGGACCTTACGACGCGTACTGGGACCACCACACGAACGGATGGTTCCTGGTCCTGTACGGGCTAACCTTCTTCTTTTCGAATTTCGGGCCCAATACCATCGTGTTCATCCTTCCGGTGGAGCTCTTTCCGGCTCGGTTCAGGTCGACTTGTCACGGGATCTCCGGAGCGGCGGGGAAAGTCGGCGCAATCATCGGTTCGGTCGGGTTTCTGTGGGCTTCACAGGACAAGGATAAGAAGAAGGTTGAAGAGGGTTGGAAGGCTGG